>CM038681.1:486589961-486975004 GCA_021605205.1 Aegilops longissima | reverse complement strand
CATGAAGCCTGTCCGGCGCAAGAGAATCGCCGAACACCCGATGCAACAGCTAGGGAAGCGAGAGAGCTACGTCGAGTGTCCAGTGGTCTCTATTACGAGCAAGATACCTGTTTTACATACCATCCGCAGCTTACCCGAGGAGGGACATGTTAAAAGTCCCGTCCCTTGCTTATCGTGACTATTTGTATCGTTCTGCTCTTAGTGCACCCTTTGAATAAACAATACATAGCTTCAGCTTATTATTGAATTCCTTTTTATATATATATATATATATATATATATATATATATATATATATATATATGTTCGCTTATGACATTGTGCAACAGTACACTTTGGTGCGGGCAATACACCAGGGCTTAAGTACCCCACAACATGGTGTGATAAGTCCGAACACTTTCACAAGTGCGGCACCTTTAACTTATTGCATTATATGCATCGGTTCAATCATGTCTTGGGTCAATAGTTGGGTTTGCCGGCTCCCATGTTTTGGTACCTTATGTTCTGTTATATCGGCTAAGGTAGCGCTGGAGAACCACCGCGATTGTGCCCGGTTGAGCTAGGTTAAGCACCTCAAGGAGAAAGCTAAAACTGATCGTCATGATAGGCGAGAGCCGGTCGCTGTTCGAGAGGTTTTCAGTCCCTAAAGACTTATGCCGCTTAGAGCGAGGAGTCGGCATTGTCCGGCCTAGGCGTGGATAGCGCCCAAATCGGTCTTCCGAATACCCGGGGCTTCATGAAATTTAAAATTATAGAATTCTATGGCTAAGGAGAGTGTTCAAGCATTATAGTCCGGTTGCCTTGTTCGTTGCGTTGCGCCTCCTCAAGGACCCAAGAATGGGAACAAGAGCGCCAAGTTTATCCCAACACCCCAAAGACTTCGTGGCATGGGGCTGAAACCGACGACTCGCCATCTCTCAAATTTAATACACGGCCGCATTGAAGGTAATATTTTAAATTCAAAGGTGTTGCTTAGCGCATACAAACAAGTTTTCAGCAGACAGGATAACAAATGCGAGTCTACTAAAAATTACATCTTTGGAGCATTCACCGCTATATAAGCGGGCACCCTTCAGACGCCTACATAATACATTTCAGGCTTATGATGCTCCTTGCTCGGTGGTGGTCCGTTCGTCACAAGCTTCTCGGCGTCCATCTTGCCCAGTGCACCTTAGCACGGGCAAGGGCCCCACTGGAACCTTCGATGCACGGAGGCTTTGACGACTTCAACCCATGGACGGCGCCCACCAGCCGCCTCACCAACCCAAGTAGCTCCTAAGCATGGCTTCCTTAGGCCTGGCCCGAACTATGAGGTTCTTCATGGCCTGTTCGGCCACCTTATGGAGCTCGACCAGCTGCTTCAACTGGTCGCTTAAGGGCACGGGTGTCCGCCTCAAGATCTCGAGAGACGAACACCTTCTCCGCCGAGCTTCCCTCCTCGGCTCGGTAGAGAATGCGCAAGATCGGACACACTACAGGGCAGATCTGCGAATGCCCTGGAGAGCTCCGGATTCGGGTAAGTAACAGATAATTCACTTTCACATGCTTGCTTTGCATAAAGAATGCCTTACCGCCGCTATCTTCTTCATCGCCTCAATTTCTGGAGGGCTTTTTGGGCTTGGCCTTAGCGGCTTTAGGCGCTCAAGGGCCGAGGCGAGCTCGGACTTTCAAGTCTTTGAGTCACGCCCAAACTCGTGTTTTTCCACGAGAGCCTCGAGCTCTTGCCGCACCTCCGCCACCCGCCTCCTGCTTCTCTTGCTCGGTGCGCCCGTGGCCGCATTGCTGCCTTGACACCGCTTCCTTCGTGGTCGCCACCTCGTTCGTGGCCCCGCAGATTCACGTTATTCCTGTCATTTTTGCAACCACATCTTTTAAATACTCCCATAAGGTATTACTTACCTTCCTTGTCCTCGAGCTGCTTTTTGGCAAGGCCGAGCTTGTTCTCGGACCGCCGAGGCTCGCTTCAATGCATCAACCTCCGCAGATCGGTCTGGCGAGAGGTTAGCGGCAGATCCTGCATTCCCATATTGACATACTTATGTTAGACTCCTGCGTATATCTTTTAGATCCTCGGCCCGCTTTTCTTTCCGAACACCAAACTGAGCATCACGGGCTACCGTCTATGCGGTAATATTTTTACATATCTTAAATACATACCTCAAAGCCTCGTTAGAAGGCTGGCACGAGCCATCAGCCCGCCTTGGCGGATCGAACTTTCTCGGATCACCACACTCATATAAAGGCGGTGCTCCTCGTCGATGGAAGCGCCGTTATGCGCCTCCATCAAATTATCCGTGCCTCCGGTTGGGCGGAGGTCACCGGCGTCGCAGTCTTGCCCTTCTTATGAAGGGGTCGCCTGCCGGACTCCAGAACCATTGAAGGTTCCGATACGGAGTCCCGCAGAGGTCGACTTAAAGCCCTTCGGGTTTTATCCCTTTGCGCCGAGTCCGGGAGGTCGCCTTCTTGGCGCCTCGAGGCCACCTCCTCTGGCTGGGCCTTTTGGGACTCCACCTCGGCGTCATCATGGCGGGAGGAGACGAGGCGGTCGGAAGTGAGGTGCTATTCACATCCGACGAATCCAGGGAGCCGCTCGTCGGAGCGTCGAGCCCGTCCTTGGGCGGGCTGCATGGTTATATTCGGTGTTAGAAGATGTTGTGCGACAAATGGAACTCCAAGAGTTATTCTGGTGTCCGGACACTTACGATTTCGCCAGGGGCTTGGTCCTCGGTGGCCACTCCTCTTCGCCATCATCGGCGTTGGTGGTGTAGTCCGGAGGAAGGGTCCTTCCCTTCTTGGACCCTCCGGCCTCCCCAGTTGGGGCAGCCTTCCTTTTCTTCTCTCCCCCCGCTGGGGGAGAGGCCTCTTTTTCCTCCTCCTCGTCTTCGCGGGAGGAGTCCGCCTCGGAGTCATCGGACGATGAGTCCGACAACACCTGGCGCAGGGAACTCCTTCGAGTTCCCGTGGCCTTCTTCTTGGCCTTCTTCTCGGCACCACGTAAGGTGCGGAACCAGCAACCCGTCAATCGGGCGTCCGCTGAGTCTTCGGCAAGGGAGCGGACAGTCAACCTGTCCGGACATCTTCTGCCATCTGTCAAAAGGTGAGGGAGTTTTAGATCCGTGACAGAGTCAAACTATGAAAAAGAGTCCCGTAAAGGGTGAAATAGCTTACCTCGCTGGCTTGATGCCGCGAGCTGAATCCGCGATCTTCGGTAGCGGATGCGGGAGCCTCGGCGCCCTTGAACAACACCTTCCAGGCATCTTCGTACGTAGTGTCGAAGAGCCGGCTCAAGGTTTGGTGCTGTGCCGGATCAAAATCCCACAAGTTGAAGGCCCGTTGCTGGCATGGGAGGATCCGGCGGATGAGCATAACCTGGACTACGTTGACAAGCTTGAGCTTCTTGTCCACCAGGTTTCGGATGCAGGTTTGGAGTCCGGTCAGCTCTTCCGAATTACCCCACGTCAGGCCCGTCTCTTTCCATGAGGTGAGCCGTGTAGGTAAGCCACATCGGAATTCGGGGGCCACTTCCCATTTAGAGTCGCGCGGCTCGGTGATGTAGAACCACCCCGATTGCCACCCCTTTATGGTCTCCACGAAGGAGCCCTCGAGCCATAGGACGTTGGCCATCTTGCCCACCATGGCACCTCCGCACTCCGCTTGGCGGCCGCCCACTACCTTCGGCTTGAAATTGAAGGTCTTCATCCATAAGCCGAAGTGGGGCTGGATGCAGAGGAAGGCCTCGCACATGACGATGAACGCCGAGATGTTGAGGCTGAAATTCGGGGCCAGATCATGGAAATCTAGGCCGTAGTAGAACATGAGCCCCTGGACAAATGGGTGAAGTGGAAAACCTATTCCTTGCAGAGGAAGTGGGGAGGAACACCACCCTCTCATGGGGCCTGGGGTGGGGATGAGCTGCCCTTGTCGGGGAGCCGATCTGTGATGTCGTCGGACAAGTATCGACCTTCGCAGCTTTTTGATGTGCCCCTCCATGACGGAGGAGGCCATCCACTTGCCTCCGCTCCGGACATAGTTGGAGAAGGTTGAGGAGGGATGTGCGGACTGGGCGCTAGAGCTCAAGTCTTGTGAAATGGATGAGCAAAGGAGGAAGAAGGCGTGTGTGAAAAAGTGGATCCTTATCCCTTATATGGACGGACAAAGCTATGCGTCCCCACCGCCCGATAAAACTCGCTTATCTCCCAAGCGCCATAATCAATGGTGCGGTTGGGTTACCACGCCCGTATTGATGAGAATCCGGAATAAGGGGACACGATCTCTGCTTTGACAAGGCGTGCCAAGAAACCTCCTCGCTAAGCGCTTGAGGTGGGACGGTGAAAACGATTGAATAAAGGCTTGGCCGTGGTGTGATGTCACAGCTGCATGAATACGTCGGCAGATTGAGTTTGTGTAAATAGTATTCTCTTTACGGTGGTATGTGGAACTTATTTTGCGAGCGGACACTATCCTTGTGTTCAAAATCTTCTATGAAGAATTGGAGGAGGAACCCGCCTTGCAATGTCGAAGACAATATGCACGCCGGACTCGTCGTCATTGAAGCCTGGTTCGGCTACTCTTGAGGAGTCTGGATTAGGGGTGTCCGGATAGCGGACTATGACCTTTGGCGGACTCTGGACTATGAAGATACAAGATTGAAGACTTTGTCCGTGTCCGGATGGGACTTTCCATGGCGTGGAAGGCAAGCTTGGCGATACGGATATGTAGATCTCCTACCATTGTAACCATTGTGTGTAACCCTAACCTCTTTGGTGCCTATATAAACCGGAGGGTTTTAGTCCGTGGGATCGAACAACAATCATACCATAGGCTAGCTTCTAGGGTTTAGCCTCTCGATCTCGTGGTAGATCTACTCTTGTACTACCCATATCATCAATATTAATCAAGCGGGAGTAGGGTTTTACCTCCATCGAGAGGGCCGAACCTGGGTAAAACATCGTGTCCCTTGTCTCCTGTTACCATCCGCCTAGACGCACAGTTCGGGACTCCCTACCGAGATCCGCGGTTTGACACCGACATTGGTGCTTTCATTGAGAGTTCCTCTGTGTCGTCGCCGTCAGGAAGGATGCCTCATCCCGTCTTTAAAGACATCCGCCGGTTTTGATACCGACACTAGGCCTTACCTTCTTCCACCGATGTGGTGCTCTCGGCGCGGCGTGGTCAATGTGGTCAACGACCGACTTCCATCGGAAGAGTACTGTACGTGAGAGGCTGACAGCTGGGTCCACGGCAGCCGCAAGGAAGTGTCTCCTTATTTCGCGGAAAATAATTATTCCTCCACCTGACATCTAGGACCCACTGGACGGGCCACCAGTATTTCATGAAAAAATCTTTCCCCCTGACTGCTGGGACCCACAGGTCGGGCCACCATATTTCGCGAAAAAAACATTCCCCCCCGCTATTAGCTCGGACCCACCGGAAGTGCCTCCTTATTACGCACAAAAAATGAATACCCCCTGCTAGCTGGGACGAACCTTGGTGGGAGGCTGGCTTGTGGGCCTACTAAGTTGACTGGGACGGAGGCCTTTGTCAACTTTAGTCAATATATGAACGATTCTAGCTCCACTGACCGTACGATGTCCATCCAACTGCCGTAGTGCTTCTTCAACCTCTGGTCTTCTTGCTCCAGCCACCCAAAGCAGCGCCGGTCGTGCCGCCTGCTCCTGTCGCCCGTGGCCGGCTGTGATGCCGCGGAGGCCTCACCGCCCCCTACTACTCCCACCGCTGCCAGGCCATCCCTCTACGCACCCACACCCCCTGTTATTCTGCGGCGACGGCAGCCTCACACCGCAGCCGAACGAGTGAACCCTCATACTCCTCTACGCGTGGGCATCCACTGCCGCGTCTTCCCCGGCTCCGCATCATCCCCTTCCTAGGCCTCGCCTCGTCCACCGCCCTGGTGCTCTCGGTGCGGCGTGGTCAACGTGGTCAAGGAATGGCTTCCATCGGACGTGGACTGTATGTGGAGAGGCTGACAGCTGGGTCCACAGCCGCAGCAAAGTAGTGCCTCCTTATTACGCGCAAAATAGTTATTCCTCCACCTGACAGCGGGGACCCACCGGACGGGCCACGTATTTCGCGAAAAAAACGTTTCCCCCTGTCTGCTGGGACCCACCAGCTACATCTTCGCACGCAAGGAAGTGCGTCTGAAAAAAAAACGATTCGCCCCCTGACTGCTGGGACCCACCAGCTACATCTTCGCACGCAAGGAAGTGCCTGACAGTCGGGACCCACCTGGTCGAAGCGTACATAGCGTTGTCATTCTGGTCGCGGAGGTGTACGTACATACTGGTCGATGTAGAGGCATGCACGTGTTGTAGTAGAGGCGCGCACATAGCATGTACACGTACCTACAGCAGCGAGGGTGCAAGAAAGAAAATACGGCCACGTACGTACATACAAGCAGGGTCTCTAACGCCTATCGCGCATACGTACATGGCTGGGTCGGAACGGAGAATCAACGTCGTCGTCGTGTTCATGGGGAGCCAACCGGCTGGGTCGGAACGGAATGCGTGGTCGTGTTCATTGGGAGGGCTTGGACGGAACAGGCGATGGAAACGAGGCCTGGCGTACCACACAATGGAGGAAACGGCCTTGTGTTCGACCGGCCACGTTCGAAACGGGGTCCTGTTGATCGGGAGGGGCCTGGCATACCGCAAAACGGAGGAATCGGACCTCCTACGGTAAACAGGGTCTGTTGATCGGGAGGGTGTGGCGTGCCGCCAAAACGGAGGAAGCAGACCTCCTACGGTCGTAAACGGGGTCCTGTTGATCGGGAGGGTATGGCGTACCGCAAAGCAGATTTAAACGGACTTGTCTTGGGCGCCACGGTGAAACAGGGGGAGGTGTGGCGACCGCAAAGCGGGACTCCACGGATCCGTTCATCTCCACCATCGACCTCCTCCAGCCTCCACGGGCTACCGTCGACCTCCTCCAGCCTCCACGGGCTCCTGTTCATCCAGCCTCCACCGCACGCTACTCCACCGGCTACTGTTCAACCACCCCTCCACACGGGCACCCCTCCACCGTCTACTGTTCATTAAGCCCTCCACACCACGGCGTCCTGTTCAACTACCCCTCCACCATCTACTTTTCATCCAGCCCTCCACACCACGGGTTCCTGTTCATCCAGAGGCAACGCCACCGCTCACTGTTCATCCAACCCCCATAGCACTCCTTTGTTCATCCCAGAGGCAGCATCGATCGGCTTCAGTTAGCAGCAGTAGCGAAGGAATCGCTCCATCTAACTGAGCACACTCTTCACGGCGACAGAGACGGAAGAGCCCACAAAGTACCTCGTGCGCTACAACAACCCACAAAAACTGTTTGTGTGGGCTCAGCACGTGTTCGAGGTGGTTGCAGACCCCGTGGGAGAAACATATGAGTGCGAGTGCAGGCTATGGGACCACACAGGTGAGCACTACAAAAAATATGTTACATACTGTACTACTTTTTTTGCAAAGTTTTCTTTGATTGAAATGAGAAAAAACATGCACCTCTTCGAAAAAAATACAGGTCTTTTCTGTGTGCATGTCCTGTGCATGATGCAGACAATTAAGGCTGCCAGTATTCTAGAGAAATACATCCTCAGGAGATACACCAAACGCCCAAACATCCAACCAACATTCAACAAAAATGACTTGAGGATAGTAGCGTCAAACAGGGCATCCCAATACTGCATCGAAAGCTCACTGCTGACGCTGAACATGAGGGTGCACAGAAAAAGCTTGAGAAGCCAAGAGCAAATGTCGTGGTCACGGGTCGTCATGGACAAACTTGAACAAGAACTCGATGCCATGCATTCTGTTGAAAACGGAGGTGTCGCAGACAATGAAGCCATTGAGCAGGATATTGCTACAATGTTATCCTAGATGAACCATCTGGGAGCTATTGACCCATTCGACAACGAGGAAGAGGAGCAACAGCAACCAGAGCTTGCCCATGTCCACACTCAAGAGCACCAACATGCTCACATGCAAGATCATGAGCTTGATGGTGCTGTAGGCAAACGACATGACAACAGGACATCCTACCAGCAGCAGCAGGAAAGGGTGATTAAACCACCCATATTCTCAAACACCAAGGGGAGGAAGAGTAAGACACAAGCAACGAAAGCAGCAGCCAAAAAGCCGCCACGCCCCATCAAGCGCGTGGAATTTGGCCCGGACGGCAAACCTCTCGGGGTGAGGGCATGCGGATTCTGCAACGTCGTGAGCAACCATAATAACCGCACATGCCCACTCCGCACAGATGGGACTATCAACAAGCAAACGCTGCACAAGCAGATTGGAGCTGCCCAGGTTTCTACCAATGGAGACGACACACGTAACAGCTACACTTGCCGCAAGTGTGGGGGAATTGACGGACATAATGCCCGCATGTGCGAAGTGGGCAAGGAGGTCGGTGGCACTAAACAGAAATAGGGCCCAAGCGCCCGAACGACATGCTGCAACATGAGAGGTTGTTCACATTTGTTGGTTTCAGCATTGAAAGCGACGAAGAGAAGCTGAAGTTGTCCGGTTTGGAGATCAAACCCAACAAGTTCATCGACATTCACCGCAAGTGGAGAGTTCCATACACCGGAAAAGAGTACGACTCCCTGATTGATGTTGCAGCCAGCGCCATCCACCCATTCTACAAAGGCATGAAGAAGAACATCAACACGCAGGAAGACCACAAACTGTGGGGGACCAGCCCGCTGCCAAACAACCTCATCGAGTACGCAGGAGTAGATGCGTACGCCACGTACAAGTCATGGATCATAATCGACTACATCAGAGATGGTACAGAATTTGCAAAAGAGCGGGAGGCTGAAAACTTCTACGACCTCCCCTATTGCCCTTTATGGGATGAAGATACATCAGAGCCTGCCTTCGTTTTCCTTCTGCTTGTGCTTGCCTTTTATCTTGTTGTTTCAAATTACTAGTTTGCTCTTGTTGGGTTTAACCAGTATCATTATGTCGTGCTTGTCATGGTTGAACAAGTTTACTTATGTCATCAAGTACAATGTTTTGCTTATCTCATTATATAAGTTTGGTAGCTTCGTATGTTGTTAATCCATCATTTCAAATTCAAAAGTAGCTTCTGAATGGAACTTTGTGGCTGCTCTAAAGTACTAGTTATGAAGCAACTAATCACACAACGTTGTTCCATGTCTAGTTTCGATTCAGTATTGTATAGAAAACATAACGTTGAAAACAATCAGAATAATTTGAGTTGCTTAACAACGCTTCAAAAGTTGAAGCAAAAATTCTTAGTACTTCATGTAGTGTTCTCATTCATATGTAGCTGCTAGAAAATTAACAAGTACTACAAATAGAAAAAGTTAAGAAGCATCAACAGACACTTATGCTGGTCACTTGCATATTAACAATGACAGTACTAGTACACTTGATCGGACAGCACATACTTACTACAATAAAAAGTACAAAGAAAAAATGACCAGACTAAGAACATACGCGCTACTATGAATGGACTATCAGTACAACTTAGTCTACACGCAAGTACCATAATTCTGAAAATGACACCAGAAGACCCTTGAGAATAATCACAAAAACAAACACAAAAAAGAAGGCGAAAAACTCAAATGAAAAAGATTACACTTACACAAAACTAAGAAGAACCAGAACAAAAAGTATCAGTCCAAGTTACTGGTGGAGTCAAGTACTAGATTCAAACAAACAAAAAAAGAAAAAATTGACCGCCCAATGTCAGGCGCAGGCCCTGACGCTGCTAGATACTTGAACTCAAACCCGTGGGTGAATCCCTAGTAATCCACACAACGCAGGGCCCACCGACCAGGGCCCACAGGTCATGAGAGAGAGAGAGCGAGCGCCATGTATAAGCAGGTCCGGAGCCTCCTCGACTACCGAGGTGGGACTAAACCCAGAGCGCACGCGCACGCCGCACGCTGCAATGCACAGCCACGTGGACGAGCTATCTGGGCCGGAAAACGGCCCAATAGCCTACATCATCTACAAACATCCCACCGATAAGCCCAGCTAAACAAACCAGAGGGCGGGGCAAAGAAATATAAACTACAAGAAAAATGTTCGAAACTGAAAATATATAAATTCAAATACTAGTTTGCAGGCAATAACTTTAAATACAAAAAAATAAAAATACAAATAATTTTAGCTCGCACCACGGATGATAAAAGAAAGGAGAAAATATGATACAAAAACAATGAACCTCTAAAAAGAAGAGAACTTAATAGCCTATCATTAAATGTACACAATTTAAAAAACCGAATTAAATATTACTTTCAAGTTCAACTACTAAAATGCAAAAGTTCAAACATATAATGTTTGTCAATTATGCTAAATTTCTTATTTATATAAATTCGACAAGTTCAACTACTAAAATGCAAATAGTTCAAACATATAATGTTTGTCAATTATGCTAAATTTCTTATTTATATAAATTCGACTACTTCAACTACTAAAATGCAAGAAGTTCAAATAGAATTTATTTGTCAATTCTGCTAAATTTCTTATTTATATAAAATCTAACAAGTTCAACTACTAAAATCCAACAAGTTCAAATAGATTTTCTTTGTCAATTATGATAAATTTCTTATTTATATAAAATCTGACAAGTTCAACTACTAAAATGCAACAAGTTCAAATAGAATTTATTTGTCAATTCTGCTAAATTTCTTATTTATATAAAATCTGTCCACACCTCAACGAACAATCTGGTTGTAAAATAATCTCAATCCCCCAACCCACCTAAAAAACAAAAAAACTTAGTTCAAACATACATATGACATCAGTACTAAAAAAGCAGGATCAGTCAGGCCACTCACACCACTGTGACACCAAATTTCAAGACCGCACGCTGTATGAAATTACATTTCAGTTCACATAGCACTAAACCGTAAGTGCACTAAAATGAGAATACAAAAACTATAAAGGCCTAACTTAGGTCAGTATAGATGAAAATAAAACAAGTACCAGTTTTGAGCAACAACTCGCACTGAAAAATGTTTTGAGATAAAATAGTCTATAAGACTTCAGTGGAAAAACAATACTTAACATCCAGACGGAAAAACATCACAAATCATACATCACCTAAACAGTGCAAAATGCCATCATCACCACCCCTGAGATGTGCAAGTGGGATTTAGAAGATCATGAGTACGGCTTGACAAGACTAGTCAGTGCAGCAGTAAAAACCCTTTGACTTAGATGGTCGCTTCTTCCAGGCCACCACCCGTGCCACCCACTAAGCGGTTGCCACAAGAGACTGCAAACGGGGACCCCCACGACCACCACACCCACGCCCCCGACGAACAGCCTCCCACACATCCCCGTCGATGCACTGAAAAAATACCCCATTGTCTTCCATCTGTGCCTCATTCACAGAACCACCATTGCCGCTTCAATATCCACTGCACACAAACCAAAAACTTCTCTCTCCCAAGACCACAGCCGCCGGAGGAAGGCGATGGTGGAGGAACCGTACACCAAGCGTCATCATGGCGAGCCGTCGGACAAGAGCAGCAACCTCGTCGACGTTCACGTCCCCGGCGAGAAGCGCGAGTACACAAGAACCCTCATAGAGGTTTAGCTCCACGGCAAGGAGACGCTGGAGATCGTCTGCACCAGCGAACCAGACAAGGCCGACGAGGTGATCAGCAGGCTAAGGATGAAGGGCGGCGGCTTGTATCCGAGCTTCATCGGAGTTGATGTGGAGTTCACCAGCGATGATGAACCTCCACAGATGACGGCAGTCCTGCAGTTGTGCATCGAGGAACTCTGCTTGGTGTACCACATCACAGCAGCCACAAAATGGTAACCCGTGCTACAGTTCATTCATCTATTGTACTAGTACTACTCACTAAAAACTTCATTAAACTTGTTTCCCAACTAGATGAACTACTATAGTTTGTGAAGTGGATGCACGATTACATGTTTCTCAAGTTACATGCATTTCTGAAACTGTGAAGTGGATTGTTTCACCAGATTAGCATTTGAAAAAATGTTTATAGAATTCTGAACTTGATGCACCAAATTAATTTCTGAACTTGATGTACTAGCATAGATTCTGATCCTGATGCACTAGTATAGTTTATAGAATTGATGTATTAAAAGATGTTTGGTGAAGTGATATAGGTCCATATCTTGATGCACATGTTTCTCAAATTAATTACTGAACTTGATATAGAATTGATGCACAAAGATGTATCAAGCACTGGTATAGGTCTTTTATTCAAAAAAGAAAACTAAACTTGAATCAAGCAGCACATATATCATTGAATCTGGTAAATGATTCTTGAATTTGGTGAAGCATTTGGTGAAGCACTGAAGATAGCAAAAAAGAAAAATAACATGGTGTAGTTGAATTTAATTTCAGGACTTTGTGTACTAGTTTCTGAACTACATTCATCCATGAATTATACTATATAAGCATCTACCTCATGGATTATCACTTGTAAAACCAAAAGGCAGAAGAATTAAATCTTCAAAAAAGAACACTAATCTTTAAATGTGTGTCTCCCCCCTTGCAGGCCCAAGCGCCTCAAAGACTTCCCGCAGGAGGAGAAATTGTACACATTTCTCGGTTTCAGCATTGGAGGTGACAAGCGGATGCTGAACAAGTCTGGTTTGGAGATCAAACCCAAAAAATTCATCGACATGAAGCGCAAGTGGAAAGATCCAAAGACCGACAAATACTACGACTCCTTGGCCGATGTTGCAGGCGGCGTAATCCACCCATTCTACAGCGGCATGAAGAACAAGATGGACAGGGCAGACCACAAACTGTGGGGGACCAGCCCGCTGCCAGACAACCTCATCATGTACGCAGGAATAAATGCGTACGCCACGTACAAGTCATGGAAGACAATCGACAACATCGTGACAGGTTGGGATATTTCAAAAGAGTAGGAGGCTGAACCCTACTACCACTGCAACTTCGCGGGATGAAGATGCAAGAAAGTCTGCATTCGTGTTGCTCGCACTTCTGCCCATCCTTAATCTTGTTATTTCAGATTTGTAGTTTGCTTACATTATGTTGAACCAGCTACCTTATGTTATGTGTGCAGGGTTTGAACAAGTTTTCCTATGTCTATCAAGTACATCGTTTGCTTATGTCGTTCAACAAGTTTGCTAGCTTCCTATTTTGTTGATCCATCATTTGAAGTTGAAGTAGGTTGAAGTTGAAACTTGATGGCTACCACGCAGCACTAGTCATGGAGAAACAAAAATCACACATGGATATTTTCACAAAAAAACAAAAATAGTGGCAGACTAACTAAGGACAATAGAAAATATTAGACTTGGACTCTCAGTACAACTTAGACATTTACGGTAGTACTATCACACTAAGAAATCAGTTTTTAGTTTCAGAAGAACACTACAAAGACTAAGTTTTAGCCGACGACAACATTCACTACTAACAACATTGTGCTAATAGTAGTTAGAAAATTACTGAGTACTGCAATAGGAAAAGCAAAGAACAATCAGTATGTATTTCCTAGTCACTAGCATGCTAGGGCTGAGAGGTCTGGTACACTTGAAGAAACGGTACATTCATTCTACAAAATATAAAAAGGAACCGGAAGCTTCAGTTCGCATTCCATAAAACATCGACGCACTAAGAATAACAGTAATAGTACAACTGAAATCTCAGTACAACTTAGTCTATAAGGCAAGTACTATGATCAAACCAAACATTGCATTGAGAAGAACTACAGCCTAGAAAAAGAAGGCCAAAACTATATCAAAAGGATATCAGTTCGACCAAGGAGAAATATCACAAGAAAAAAAAACAGAAGCATTAGCCCACATTGACCAGTGAGGCACTAGCTTCAAACAACACAAGAAAATAAAATGATCAAAGTACTAGCACAATTGAAATCTCAATACAACTTAGTTTATTCGGTAAGTGCTATGATGGTACCAATTAATGCCTTGAGAAAGATGGCCAAGACTCAACCAAATAGATTAAAGTTCATCCAAGGACAAAAATTAACAAAAAACAAACAACAGAAGCATCAGCCCACATTGACTAGTGAAGTAATTATGAACTTTATACGGTTGTTTGTTAAATGTAGCTAATTTAAACCAGTGCTTTAACGTTTACTATGAGGTTCAACTACTAAAATTCAAGAAGTTCAAACAAAAATTTGGCTCTCAAATTTTGCTAAATTTCTTATACTTAAATAAAATCTGGCTAGAGATCACGTAGCAACTTGGTCATAAATAATTTCAATCCCAAAAAAACTTCAGTTCTAATACATTATATGAAATCAGTTCTACATAACAAGGAAGCGTCACTCCACTCACGCTAGATCCACAAGTGCCATCGTGACACGAATTTTAAAAGCCTTACACTGAATGACATTACAATTCAGTACTAACAGAACTATACTATAAGTACAAGAAAAGAGGGTACAGAAACTATAAAGGTCCAACCTAGGTTGGGACAGATGAAAATAAAATAAATCTCACTTTTCCAGCAACAACTCGTAATGAACTTGGAAAAAGGTGTTTTCAGTTCAACTAGTTTACAAGACTTCAGTACAAAAAATAGAACATCACCAAAACGAATTCCCAATGAAACATACATAAGTGAAAATAGCTATTCAACCACACTATCATCATGGAAAAAAAGTTTGTTAAACATTGTGCCACACTTAAACACAACACAAAATATACCAGTAATTACATAGTACTTGACAAGACATCCAAACACTGCAATCAAATCCTACAATGCTTTCAAGAGATATATGACACAACTATCCATTTCACTACGCAAATGATGACCATTTCTTCTATGCACCAGGAGCCATAGCCTGAAACTCCTTGGGAAGCTCCGTCACCAGAAGCTGGTTATTCCAGTTGAACACAACTCTATACAGATCCTCAACATTCCAATCAACAATACGAGCCTGCAAAACAATAAAACAAATTATCAAAAATCATGACACATTAAAAAGAAGAATACACAATCAGCCAAACACAGAAAAGTGAAAAGCTCAACCAGAATCCACATCATTATCTCGAATGTTCCCAACGATCTTTTCACCATCATGGGATCCCACATACTTCACAGTATAATGGTCACATTCATTCGCCCCTTGAAGTGGAACCTTCACAAACGTTGGTTTCTTTGCAAAAAGCTCCCATTTGGGCTGCTTGCTCGCATTGTACTGAGCATCACCATAAAAAGCCTTCATTACTTCGACCATCCTGGAGATCTGTAAAAAAAGAAAAGAAACCACACATTTTCAGGTCATAGAAAAGGAGAAACAAAGATGCGAAAAAATTAATCCAGAAGAGATAATAAATGTCACTCACAATCTTCTCGCAGTCTTTATGATAGGTGTTCTTTGAAGGATGATGGTTCTCGGATAAGGTAAAGAGTCAAGGATGTCGACGCTACTTGGGTACCGACTCATGACATATAAGGAAAAGTGGTTCACTTTCTTATCCTTTGGTAATACCATAGGCTTGAATAGAGGCATCATGATCTAAAAACAAATGACCAAAAAAAAGATATTAAATATTTGAAATAAAAACCAGCATGACAACAAACAAATAAAACCAAAAATCAGCTAGTAGAACTCACAAGGTCGGCAGTGAGCAACTCTTCCTTTTCTTTGACATAGCTCTTGAAATCTCTCGCTGCACTCTCCACATTAAACACTTTATTTTCATCACCGTAAAACGTACAGTCAAGCACAACCTGCAAAAATCCCAGAAAGAAATAGACAAGGGGGAAAGGATGAACAAGCAAAGTATTATTTAAACTCATAAAACAATAGGCAGTCTTGTTTAAGAGAAAACGATCTGATTGATTACCGTGATGAAATATGGACTCAGCAATACCCTTTTACCAGACGCAAAATCAGCATTTCTATCGGGATCTTTCTTCCAATCATCAATGAGGAAGTCCATTACATCACCCTCCATCATTTTCCTAGGTGCAAAAACTTCCCAGATGCGTTTCCTAGTGAAGCTGGTAACACTACCATCGGGCTGAGGTATCATTGAGAATGTATTCATGCAGAACAGACAAGAACAAAAAGCAGGGGAAGCAATATAAGGCATTCATAGCAGTTCAAGTTGTATAAAAAGTAACAGTTCAGGTCATATTTATCTAGCATTTACAAACAACAGAGGAAAAGAAGAGGAAACGTAATGAGAGATACTCACTCGGCATACTTCTCACATGCTTCATCGCTAAGCAACATATTATACAACTTGCGAGCCTTGTCCAGGTGAGGGAAATTATGAGGGTGAAGCTTCTGCACAGGGGAGCAAAAATTTATAGGAGCTCTGGGTGCACGCTTCGTGCTTGTAACATTGCCAGAATCCAAAGTAGGATCCTTCCTAGCACCACCAGCTCTACGGGCCACTATTCCAGCAAGTGGGGATAAACCCTTGGCAGCAGCAGCACTCCTGGTGACTCTTCCCATGCCAGCAATCTTGTCAAACGCATCATCATCGTTGTCTATCAATTCCACAATGGGATTCTTGGGTGTAGAGGGGCTATCTGCACAAGCAGTCGTAGAACCTTTCAGAGCTCCCAACCGCCCCTTAATAACACCAGATATTGTCTTTTCTGGAGAACGCCCCTGGCTAAGATCAATAGATACATGCTCGAGCTCCGAGAACTGGCTGCCAAAGATCATGTAGTCATGCTCATCAAGATCCAGCCACTCACCTGCAAAAATAAAAATAAAAATAAAAGACCGCATCAAGGGTAAAGTTCAAATACATAATTCATGACAGTACCAATCAAGAAGTACAAGCTGCAAAAAATTACAAAAGGTCATGCATTATGTACAAGGTTCGATGCCAAACAAACCACGGAAGTCAACACCAAACACATCGCTAGTTGCGCAGGTATACAGAAAAGTCTTCCTAATGTCAAGAATGTCTTCGTGGCTGTAATCCAACATTTCAATCACACCATCCTCCCGGCAATGATAGGTCTTGCAGCTTTGTAACATAAAGAATCCACAATCATGCAAGTTAAAAAAAAAGGGTACATCACAAATCCGAAAATACAGGAACACCACCCTCCCAGCAACAAAAATAACTAACAAAAAATAATTAAAAACGGATACTCACGTGTTTTTCTGCTGCGGCACCCGCACAAACTCGCAAGAGAAACCATCAATATGCACCGGCGAGAACGGTTTGGCCCTGTCTACGCTGGACTCCCTCCAAAGCTTCTTTATGTTATCTGTCATATTCCTTAAGAATCTAACTGCATCACTCCAGGTTTCATCGTGCAGTGAATCAAGACACTCGAAACGACGGAACCTGAAATTCAGAACAATCAAGCACCAATGCCCAGATTCTTCGTTGGCTTCATGGTGGCTGCAAATGACGGCGGATCAAAAGTAGGGAAGAGAAGCTGACAAGAAAACGCAGAGGAAAAATGAATTTAACAAATCATAATGAAACAAAAAATTCAGCCTCCAAACAATAAAATAAAAGAAGGAAATTGAAATTCAGAAGTACAAACAAAAATTAGATAATCACAAGTTCTAATTGAGTAAGAAAAACACTACAAAAAATAAATGCTACTCGAGTTTATATTGCAACAAACATATCAGTTCAATTCCCTTGCGACAATAAGTTCAACTTAAAAAAAAAGAAGCACACATCATTTAGAAGTACAGGGGTAAAAGCAGGCTACTTGTGATGCCCGGATAACTAAGCTACACTGAACCTCCGCTAATGATGCCATGTCACCTCGATTACAGTTGATAAACTCGCGTCAGTTCGAAAACCAGTTCATATTTCAAATTTAAAATATAGGCAAACAATAAAAGTTTTCAAAAGTTAAAACAAAAATGTTCGGGCTGTGCCAAAAATGGCATAGGTAATTATAGTGCAACCAACTCATTTTAAAACTTGCCTAAATGATTTAAAATGAAATAAAATAGAATAGAAAATACAAAAGAGAAAACAAACAAACAAACAAAAATGAAAGGAGAAACCCCCTGGGCCCTGGCCCAGCTGGCCACCGGCCCAACTGGGCAGGCCCAAACCGGCCCAGCCGACCACTCCCCCCATTCCCCTTATCCACTCCCTCCAGGACCCGAACCGCCACCGACACCCCACTCACCCTCCCACGAAAATATCTCCCCCTCTCCCCGATTGGATCGGGATCGAGGAGGAGGTCACCGCCCGACGCCGCCTCGCAGCCTCGCCGTTGGTCGTCGCCACGCCGGAGCTCCTCCGCCGGCCTGCCTCCCCATCGCCGTCGTCCCCATCAACCCCCACGAGCCCCACTGCCCCGTTACCTGCTTTCCCCCGTGAGCTCACCCTCTTCCTCCTCTCCCCCTGTCCCCGTGCTGCGCATGACTCTGAGCACGAGCCCGACCGCCGCCGCCCACTGCTCGCTCACCGTGGTCGAAGCCTCTCATGATCACCGTCATCCGGCTTCGCCCGCGCTTTGCCCGTCCGGCCTCAAGACGCGCCTGGCGCGCTCACCGTGGCCTCGCCCCACTTCGGCCCCTCCGCTTCGTGCCGCGAACACATGCGCCCGCGCCGCCGCAGCCCTGCGAGCAGGCTCGGCCATCGCCTGGGGCGACGCCCACCCAGCGTGTCTTTGCTGCGCTGCTGCGCGCCTGCTCGCCTCGACCTCGCCTTGCCTGCGCCTCGCCGGCGCTTAGCGCACTCAGCGCCGCTCGCGCAAGCCTCGCGCACCTCCTCCGCGTCCGTCGTCGGCCGACGCCTTAGCTCCGCCCCGCGCGCCCACTGGAGCTCCGCTCCGGCACCGATCGCCGCACAGCCTCCCGCGTCCCTCCACTCGCCGGTGGCTGATGCTGCCCACCTCCACTCGTCGGTGGCTGATGCTGCCCTCAACCCGCTGGTCAGGTTGACCAGTCAACCCCTGTTGACTGCTGACGTCAACATGACATCATGCTGATGTCGTAAATCCAATTTCGTATTAATTTAAATAATTAATTAAATTCCAAAAAATTAGTAAATCTTTAGAAAATCATATCTTTTAATCCGTAACTCGGATTAAATTATTTTCAACATGAAAGTTGCTCAGAACGACGAGACGAATCCGATACGCAGCCTGTTCGTCCGCCACACACCCCTAACATATCAAACTCGCAACTTTCCCCCTCCGGGTCCTCTGCCCGAAAACGCGAAACACCGGGGATACTTTCCCGGATGTTTCCCCCCTTCACCGTATCACCTCATACCGCGTTAGGGCACGCCTAGCATCACGCCTTGTCATGTCATGCATCATCATGCATTTGTTTTCATTGTATTTATTGTTTCTTCCCCCTCTTCTCTCGCTAGACACCGAGACCGACGCCACTGCTACCCAGTACGACTACGGTGTTGACGACCGCTCCTTCATGCCAGAGCAATCAGGCAAGCCCCCCCTTGATCACCAGATATCGCCTATTCTTCTCTATACTGCTTGCATTAGAGTAGTGTAGCATGTTACTGCTTTCGGTTAATCCTATTCTGCTGCATAGCCTGTCATTGTTGCTATAGTTGTTACCCTTACCTGCTATCCTACTGCTTAGAATAGGATGCTAGTGTTCCATCAGTGGCCCTACACTCTTGTCCGTCTTCCATGCTATACTACTGGGCGGCGATCTCTCGGGAGGTGATCACGGGTATATACTATATACTTTATATACATGACACATGTGGTGACTAAAGTCGGGTCAGCTCGTTGAGTACCCGCAAGTGATTTTGATGAGGGGGCTGAAAGGACAGGTGGCTCCATCCCGGTAGAGGTGGGCCTGGGTTCCTGCAGCCCCCGACTATTACTTTGTGGCAGAGCGGCAGGGCAGGTTGAGACCACCTAGGAGAGAGGTGGGCCTGGCCCTGGTCGGCGTCCGCGGATACTTAAAAATAACACGCTTAACGAGTTCTTGGTATTTGATCTGAGTCTAGCCATTTGGTCTATACGCACTAACCAACTACGTGGGAAAGTTATGGGCACTCGACGTCGTGGTATCAGCCGAAGCCTTCGTGACGTCAGCGACTGAGCGGCATGCGCCGGATTGGACTGGAACGCCTGTTAGGCTAGGTCTGCTTCCGGCCGCCCACGCAACATGCAGGTGTGCTATGGGCGATGTGCCCAGACCCCTGTGCGCTTAGGTTTAGACCGGCGTGCTGACCTCTCTGTTGTGCCTAGGTGGGGCTGCGACATGTTGATCTTCCGCTGCCGGGCATGACCCAGAAAAGTGTGTCCGGCCAAATGGGATCAAGCGTGTTGGGTTATGTGGTGCACCCCTGCAGGGAAGTTTATCTATTGAATAGCCGTGATCTTGATAATGAGCGACTTGGAGTTGTACCTTGACCTTATGACAACTAGAACCGGACACTTAATAAAACACACCCTTCCAAGTGCCAGATATAACCCGGTGGTCGCTCTCTAGCAGGGCGACGAGGAGAGGATCGCCGGGTAGGATTATGCTATGCAATGCTACTTGGAGGACTTAAGTCTACTCTCTTCTACATGCTGCAAGACGGAGGTTGCCAGAAGCGTAGTCTTCAACAGGATTAGTTATCCCCCTCTTATTCTGGCATTCTGCAGTTCAGTCCACCGATATGGCCCTTTACACATATACCCATGCATATGTAGTGTAGTTCCTTGCTTGCGAGTACTTTGGATGAGTACTCACGGTTGCTTTCTCCTTCTTTTCCCCCTATCCCTTCTACCTGGATGTCGCAACCAGATGTTGGAGCCCAGGATCCAGACACCACCGTTGACGACGACTCCTACTACACCGGAGGTGCCTACTACGTGCAGCCCGTTGACGACGACCAGGAGTAGTTAGGAGGATCCCAGGCAGGAGGCATGCGCCTCTTTCGATCTGTATCCCAGTTTGTGCTAGCCTTCTTAAGGCAAACCTGTTTAACTTATGTCTGTACTCAGATATTGTTGCTTCCGCTGACTCGTCTATGATCGAGCACTTGTATTCGAGCCCTCGAGGCCCCTGGCTTGTATTATGATGCTTGTATGACTTATTTATGTTTTTAGAGTTACATTGTGATATCTTCCGTGAGTCTCGATCTTGATCGTACACATTTGCGTGCATGATTAGTGTACGATTGAATCGGGGGCGTCACAAGTTGGTATCAGAGACGACTGCCTGTAGGAATCTCCCTTCCACACTCCTTGGCCGAAGTCGAGTCTAGACATTGCAAAACTTTTTACTTACATGGCTGTGCGGCCCATGGGCCCATGTCGCCATTGGGTGGTATTAGGATCTTTTATTCCTCTTCTATACTCTGGGACTCTGATCTCTCTTCTATTCGGGTTAAAATGAATTTACTAACTCTGACTATAGGTTCTCGTAACTACTTCTTCCCGGAGAGCCCTTAGCACAAATGATCGCCTGCTGCACCGAAGATTTCGAAGTTACTCTCCGATACTCTTTTGTGACTTTGTGCCCGTTGCTCTTGCAATTCCCTACCACCGAAATATCCCTATGGATAAATACATACACTTGCCGTTCTTACTTTTATTCCTAGTTGATCTTGTTATAACAAGATACCCTGGAATCCCCTCTATTGTTCCGAGAATATTTTGTGCCTACTGTCTTGCAGTTCCTTGCCACCTGAATACCCCTACGAATAATTTGTCGCCCTTATCGAGTATCCACTCATCCCTAGTTGTTCATGTGATTCACAATGGTCTTCGAAATATTATTCCATCCTCCAAAATTCTTGAGTAGCTTATTGCTCTGCCATAATTGTCTGCTTGCATTATGGATGCTTTCCATATGTCTGGCAATATTCGATAGTATCCTTAGACACCGTCATTTTGATCCTATTGATTCAACATGAGTGAGAATGCACGCAATCATTAGTTGACCCTTTTAAGTTATCTTTCTGGCTCAGACGTCATTTTGAACATGAGCTTGTTCTCGACCAATCTATTTGCTGTCAATTGTACCCTTTGGTCTATTGAACTTATCCACCCTTGATCAGAGCGTCTGCTTCTGATCCTTCGATTTGGAAATCACAATTCCTTTGATATCTAAGCATTGAATCATTCAGATGTTCCATAATCTGATGCCCTTGTATCCTTTCTTCAACTGGTTGTGTGCCGATGCTCACATCAGCTCCGCTATGGACCGTCAGATCCTTTATTGGATTATTATTCGACTGTGTCCTCCTTATTCAATAACCTGGCGAGCCTTTCCACGAGAATATAATGCCTTTGGTAAATTGTATCCTTTGCTTTGTCAACCATGCTCTACTTTCGAGCTGGTGATAATTACTCCTGAAGTTTGTGGTATATGTTCCTAAGAGGGCCTGATGGGTTGGACATATGCCTTTTTCTAATCTGTGTGACCCGGAAACTACTACGGGTCATACTCTACTGGTGTTATGACAGATAAAATTTCAACACCACAACTTCGTTGAAGGCGAGAAGTAAATGAAAAGTTATGCATTAAAGAAGCGGGAGTCGACCTTGAACTTTGTGTTCATGCCCATGGACACAATGTAGATCCTATCATAGAAGCTTCTTGTAATAATAACTATTTCCTTGATATGAAATCATCTGGTATCTATGTATTGATCATTTGCAATCGTGATCCCGACCACATTTTCTCCTTGATTCCATTTCTCAGACAAGTTAAAGCACTTGTCTTTTGTTGATCGATACATCTCCGCAACCTCTATTTTTGATCTTCCTCGAGTATTAACCTCTGGTATCTCGAGAACTATGTTGCTTCCTGCGAGTCTTCATCTAGTATTGTTTCTCACCGATCTAGGATCCCCCCAGGTTCTAAGTTATTAGTCACTCGAGAACACCGATAAGTGGATCGATTCTGCACTCCGATTCAGTAACTCTAAGTAATTCTTGTTGCTTACGAGTTTAATAATCCTTCAAGTCATTCCTAGCCTTATCGGCTATATCATTATCGTGCAAACTTTTAACTGTGCTACCTGGTCCTTCTTCCCGGAGCACAACTTTTGACGATGAGCTAAGCTTATGTCAATCTTCCTTGTCTTATCGTTTCACCTCGAACGACAAGCTTGATTCCTAGTTGGTGTTGTATCTGTAGTTCCAATAATCTTTTGCTGCATCAGTCCTTCTGCTTGAGCAGTCGCTGTTCGATTGCTTCCTTGTGGAGCCTCTCGACAAAATTGTCGTGATCATCATCAACATTTTGAGCTCTTCCACGATATCAATCAAATACTTGATGGGAAATACCATCCCTGCCCCTCGATGGTTGTGTTATCATTGACAACATTCTTGCCTTCCCCCAACACAAACTTGTTCATGTTATGGATGAAACTTGCTATCCAGCTTGTATGATGTTCTACCTTGAAGTATTAATGTACTTGATGACAAGGATGTTGTGAGGATTTTTCCACCTCTTAAGAATTCTTGGTATAGTGATACTTCTCACCATCACCATTCTTTCTTGGTCCTCCTGTTGATTCCAACCGGGGTACCAACAAGTGAACGATGCTGTTTGGATTCTGCCCTTCTAGCAACCCTATTGCTTCGAAGTTAATGGTCGGCCGTTCATTCTTGGACTATCGATTATTGCATCAACATTCTGACATTGGTCGTGCAACCCAACCCATATTTCGGGCGCACCTTTCAACCAATGATTAATTGTGTATGTTTTCCTCGAGCATATTTCATTATATCATTTGATCTGACAAATTTTATCTCCTTACCATATAATTGTGGAGATTCATCTCTTTTTTGGATACCTCGTTGAATTATCGCTGAGTCTATCAGCCACCTCCTCATCCTCTCCTTGGCTTAATGATGAACCCTTGTTCGGAACTCGCTTCCATAGTTCATTTCTCGAGAATCTTACATTATCATCTCGTCAATTGTGTTGCACCTTTTCTTCTCAGGCATCCCGAGTCTGAGGCATCCTGACACCAATCAGATCTGAATTTCGGTCAAATATGATGGTTGGAAAATATTCGCAAGAGTTATAACATTGGTCTTTATATGACCCGGTAAGGTGATGTCATGCCTAGCACACCTGGCCGGGGAACCTTTTGTTATAGTTTTCCTATTTAGCAAGGTTAACCCTTCTTCCATGAAGAAATCGTAAGACTTATTCTATATGTTGTTCCTGATTAATCCTTTGTGTATCCAAGTTTGATCTTTGCTTGAAGACCATGTCAATGCTATCTCGAAGCATGTCTGTGGTACTCCGATTTTCAACAAGAACGTTTGAAGCCCAATGCTAAATGTTTCCTGCTCAATTATCCAAACACCGTTGTATGGGTAATGTCATTAAATTTCTCTCCCCTTACCTAAAGAGTTTTCTACATTATATCTTGTCACGGATATCATGATCTGCTTGTCCTTGGGAAGGATATACCCTTGAAATATGTGCTTAAAGACATTTTCCTTTCCATTGTTCTGTCTAACCTGATAATCATATTTTCCTTTCCATTGGTTGGTTTAACGGTGCTTGTGATCTATATGATCTAAGCAGTAATATTTGATGACCCACAAGTATAGGCGATCTATCGTAGTCCTTTCGATAAGTAAGAGTGTCAAACCCAACGAGGAGCAGAAGGAAATGATAAGCGGTTTTCAGCAAGGTATTCTCTGCAAGTACTGAAATAAGTGGTAACAGATAGTTTTATGATAAGATAAATTGTAACGAGCAACAAGTAACAAAAGTAAATAAAGTGCAACAAGGTGGCCCAATCCTTTTTGTAGCAAAGGACAAGCCTGGACAAACTCTTATATAAGGAAAATCGCTCCCGAGGACACATGGGAATATCGTCAAGCTAGTTTTCATCACGTTCATATGATTCGCGTTCGGTACTTTGATAATTTGATATGTGGGTGGACCGGTGCTTGGGTGCTGTTCTTACTTGAACAAGCATCCCACTTATGATTAACCTCTATTGCAAGCATCCGCAACTACAACAAAAGGATTAAGGTAAACCTAACCATAGCATGAAACAAGTGGATCCAAATCAGCTCCTTACAGAGCAACGCATAAACTAGGGTTTAAGCTTCTGTCACTCTAGCAACCCATCATCTACTTATTACTTGCCAATGCCTTCCTCTAGCCCCAAATAATGGTGAAGTGTTATGTAGTCGACGTTCACATAACACCACTAGAGGCTAGACAACATACATCTCATGAAAATATCGAACGAATACCAAATTCACATGACTACTAATAGCAAGAGTTCTCCCTTGTCCTTAGGAACAAACGTAACTACTCACAAAGAATATTCATGTTCATAATCAGAGGGGTACTAATATGCATAAAGGATCTGAACATATGATCTTCCACCAAATAAACCAACTAGCATCAACTACAAGGAGTAATCAACACTACTAGCAACCTACTAGTACCAATCCCAGACTTGGAGACAAGAATTGGATACAAGAGATGAACTAGGGTTTGGAGATGAGATGGTGCTGGTGAAGATGTTGATGGAGATTGCCCTCTCCCGATGAGAGGAGCGTTGGTGATGACCATGGCGATGATTTCCCCCTCCCGGAGGGAAGTGTCTCCAGCAGAACAGCTCTGCCGGAGCCCTAGATTGGTTCCGCCAAGGTTCCGCCTCGTGGCGGCGGAGTCTCGTCCCGAAAGGTTGCCTTTGGTTTTTTTCTTGACGAAAGACTTCATATAGCAGAAGATGGTCATGGAGAGCCACCAGGGGGCCCACGAGGTAGGGGGGCGCGCCCCCACCCTCATGGACAGGGTGTGGGCCCCCTGGCCTTCATCTTTGGCGAGGATTTTTTATTATTTATTTTAAGATATTCTGTGGAGTTTCAGGACTTTTGGAGTTGTGCAGAATAGGCCTCTAATATTTGCTCCTTTTCCAGTCCAGAATCCCAGCTGCCGGCATTCTCCCTCCTTATGTAAACCTTGTAAAATAAGAGAGAATAGCCATAAGTATTGTGACATAATGTGAAGTAACAACCCATAATGCAATAAATATCGATATAAAAGCATGATGCAAAATGGACGTATCAACTCCCCCAAGCTTAGACCTCGCTTGTCCTCAAGCGAAAAGCCGATAACAATAAATATGTCCCATGTTTAGAGGTAGAGGCGTCGATAAAAATAGAATACAGACATGAAGGCATCATGATTATTGTCATAACAGCAACATATATAGATTTTGTCATATGATTACTTATATTCAAGTGATGATCTATTCCCAATGCAAAAGTATGAATCAGAAACCTTATTGAGCACCAGCAAACTATAACCTCAGTCATTGAAGCAATTGCAATTTATCATAACATCGGAAAGAGTCTATGTCAGAGCTAAAAAGCAAGTCCACATACTCAACTATCATCTAGTCCTTCATAATTGCTAACACTCACGCAATACTTGTGGTTATGAAGTTTTAATGGGACCTGAGAGAAAGATAGGGGCTTATAGTTTCGCCCCACAACCTTTTACCTCAAGGGTAATGTCAACAATAATAACTCATGCTCCCCTACATCCGATTAGATATATATATATATATATATATATATATATATATATATATATATATATATATATATCATGTTCTTTCCAACATGTTGGGCTTGCCAAAGGATAAAATGAAAAAGGAAAGGTGAAGATCACCATGACTCTTGCATAAGGTAGAAGATAATAATAAAGGATAGGCCCTTCGCAGAGGGAAGCAGAGGTTGCCATGCGCTTTTATGGTTGTATGCACAAAATCTCAATGCGAAAGAACGTCACTTTATATTGCCCCTTGTGATATGAACCTTTGTTATGCAGTCCGTCGCTTTTATTACTTCCACATCACAAGATCGTATAAAGTTTATTTCTCCCACACCAATCAATCATACATATTTAGAGCAATTTTTATTGCTTTGCACCGATGACAACTTACTTGAAGGACCTTACTCAATCCATAGGTAGATATGGTGGACTCTCATGGCAAAACTGGTTTAATGGTATTTGGAAGCACAAGTAGTATTTCTACTTGGTGCTGAGAATTTGGCTAACATGAGGGGGAAAGGCAAACTCAACATGTTAGAGGATCCATGACAACATACTTTATCTCAGATATAAGAAAACATAACCCATTACGTTGTCTTCATTGTCCAACATCAACTCTTTATCATGTCATATTTTAATGAGTGCTCCCTATCATAAAAGATGTCAATGATAATATATTTATATGTGAAACCTCTCTTTCCTTATTACTTCCTATTAATTGCAACGATGACCAAAGCTATGTCTGCCAACTCCCAACAACTTTTAATCATCATACTCTTTCTATGTGAAGTTATTACTCTCAATAAGATCAATATGAACTCTTTGTTTCTTTTTATTCTTTTTCTCTTTTCTTTTATTCACTCAAGATCATGGCAAAATAATCAAGCCCTTGACTCACCACTAATCTTTATTATATAGCTCACGAACTCGATTACATAGAGAGATCATAAAGAAAAACTCAAAACTAGATCATGCCATAAACTTTATTCTACTAGATGAAGATACTACTAATAGGAACGAACTAAGAAAAACGGTAAAGGTAGGAGTTGTGATTGTGATACGATACCGGGGCACATCCCCCAAGCTTGGCAGTTGCCAAGGGGAGTGCCCATACCCATATGATTATGTCTCCTTTGTCGGTGAAGAAGGTGGAGGTGATGGATAATCGCACATCGAGCGTAAGAGGTCCTCCAGTTTGCGAATAATGCCCTTGAGTGCAACAATATGCTCCTTCAACAAAATATTTTCTTGTGTGAGATACGTGTTCTGTATACGAGCTAACTCAATCATCCTGAAAGGTTCGATCTCAGTTGGGGTAAGAAGATTATGATCAAGTTGAAGGATGCCTTCTGCTGCTAGAGCTTGATCCCCGTGGCCTTCTTGATCCTTTCATCCTTGTTGATCTTCATGGGTTGTTCCCTCTTCAGATCTATCTTCATTAGCCAAGCATCATTGTCACCATTGTTGGAGGAGGGGGACGACATGATGCCTAGCCTTGAAAACCCTGACAGAAAACAGCTCGAACCAAGAACAGAGGAGATTTGCGTGGTACAGGAGTCAAAACCTTCGGGAGGTTATATAATGAATTTTTACCGACTAAAATACGTATCGTGCAATAAAACGAAGTCCATAAGGCACACGAGGTGCTCACGAGGTAGGGGGCGCGCCCAAGGGGGTAGGGCGCGCCCACCACCCTCGTGGGGCCCTCGTGTCCTTCCCGGACTGCTACTTATTTTTCTATTTTTCTAAATATTCCAAAACAGAGAAATATTGCCTTAAAAATTGTTTTGGAGTCGGTTTACTTACCGTACCACATACCTATTCCTTTTCGGAGTCTGAAATGTTTTGGAAAGTGTCTCTTATGTATTCCTCCGGGGTTACGGTTTCAATAATATTGGTTTCAACATTTATGGGATTACCTGAGATATAATATTTGATTCTTTGACTGTTTACCACCTTCGGATTTGTACCTTCGAAGTTGTTGATCTTTATTTCACCGTAAAAATAGACGTCCTCGATAACGTAGGGGCCTTCCCATTTAGAGAGAAGTTTTCCTGCAAAAATTCTTAAACGAGAGTTGTATAGCAATACATAATCACCTACGTTAAACTCACGCCTTTGTATCCTTTTGTCATGCCATCTTTTAACTTTTTCTTTAAACAACTTGGCATTTTCATAAGCTTGGGTTCTCCATTCATCAAGTGAGCTAATATCAAATAACCTCTTCTCACCGGCAAGTTTGAAATCATAGTTGAGCTCTTCAATAGTCCAATATGCCTTATGTTCTAGTTCGAGAGGTAAGTGATATGCTTTTCCATAAACCATTTTATACGGAGACATTCCCATAGGATTTTTATATGTAGTTCTATTGGCCCATAATGCATCATCAAGTTTCTTGGACCAATTCTTTCTGGACCTATTAACAGTCTTTTGCAAAATTAATTTGAGCTCTCTATTACTCAATTCTACTTGACCACTAGACTGTGGATGATAGGGAGATGCAATTCTATGATTAACATCATACATAGCAAGCATCTGACGGAAAGCACCATGAATAAAGTGTGAACCACCATCAGTCATTAAATATCTAAGGACTCCAAACCTCGAAAAAATAACTTCCTTAAGCATTTTAATAGAAGTGTTATGATCAGCACTACTAGTTGGAATAGCTTCTACCCACTTAGTAACGTAATCAACAGCAACTAAAATATGTGTGTATCCATTAGAGGCAGGAAAGGGTCCCATATAATCAAAGCCCCAAACATCAAATGGTTCAATAACAAGTGAATAATTCATAGGCATTTCTTGACGTCTACTAATATTACCAATTCTTTGACATTCATCACAAGACAAGACAAACTTACGGGCATCCTTGAAGAGAGTAGGCCAATAAAAAACGGATTGCAATACCTTATGTGCAGTTCTATCTCCAGCGTGGTGTCCTCCATAAGCCTCGGAATGACACTTGCGTAGGATCTATTCCTGTTCATGCTCAGGTACACAACGTCTAATAACACCATCTACTCCTTCTTTATAAAGATGTGGGTCATCCCAAAAGTAATGTCTCAAATCATAGAAGAACTTTTTCTTTTGTTGGTATGTGAAACTAGTTGGTATGAATTTAGCAACAATGTAATTAGCATAATCAGCATACCATGGAGTACTACGAGAAGTACTTATAACATTTATTTCTCATCAGGGAAGCTATCATCAATAGGTAGTGGGTCATCAAGAACATTTTCTAACCTAGACAAGTTGTCTGCAACGGGGTTCTCAGCTCCCTTTCTATCAACAATATGCAATCAAATTCTTGTAGCAAGAGAACCCATCTAATAAGTCTAGGTTTAGCATCTTTCTTTTCCATCAAATATTTAATAGCAGCATGATCAGTGTGAATAGTTACTTTAGAATCAACAATATAGGGTCTGAACTTATCACAAGCAAATACAACTGCTAAAAGTTCTTTTTCAGTAGTAGCATAATTTCTTTGAGCGTTGTCTAGAGTCTTACTAGCATAATGAATAACATTTAATTTCTTATCAACTCTTTGCCCTAGAACAGCACCTACAACATAATAACTAGCATCACACATAATTTCAAAGGGTAAATTCCAATCAGGTGGCTGAACAATAGGTGTAGAGACTAATGCTTTCTTAAGTATTTCAAATGCTTCTACACAATCATCATCAAAGACAAATGGTATATCTTTTTGTAATAAATTAGTCAGAGGCCGAGAAATTTTTGAGAAGTCCTTAATGAACCTCCTATAAAATCCGGCGTGACCAAGGAAACTTCTTATACCTTTGATGTCCTTGGGACATGGCATATTTTCAATAGCATCAACCTTGGCTTTATCAACTTCAATACCTCTTTCAGAAACTTTATGCGCCAAGACAATACCTTCATTAACCATAAAGTGGCACTTTTCCCAATTCAAGACAAGATTACTTCTTCACATCTCTGGCAAACTCGATCAAGATTGCTCAAGCAATCATCAAAAGAGGAACCATAGATGGAAAAGTCGTCCATGAAAACCTCACAAATCTTTTCACAAAAGTCAGAGAATATAGCCATCATGCATCTTTGAAAGGTAGCAGGTGCATTACATAAACCAAAAGGCATACGTCTATAAGCAAAAGTACCAAAAGGGCATGTAAAAGTAGTTTTTGGTTGATCTTTAGCCGACACAGGTATTTGAGAGAAACCAGAATAACCATCTAGAAAGCAATAATGTGTATGTTTGCATAATCTTTCTAGCATTTGATCAATAAAAGGTAAGGGGTAATGATATTTCTTAGTAGCCTTATTTAATTTGCGGAAATCAATTACCATCCTATAACCTGTGATAATTCTTTGTGGGATCAATTCATCTTTATCATTAGGAACAACAGTAATACCTCCCTTCTTAGGGACACAATGGACAAGACTTACCCACTGACTATCAGCAACGGGATAAATTATACCTGCCTCCAGAAGCTTTAGTATTTATTTTCTTACCACTTCTTTCATTTTAGGATTCAAAGGTCGTTGAGGATCACGAACTGGTTTGGCATCTGTTTCCAAATTTATTTTGTGTTGACATGGAGTGGGACTATGTCACATCCCTAGCCTTACCCTGCACTAGGCTAGCACTTGTCTGTTGCATCATGTTTAAATTCTTTTGAAACTTGAAATGGGGATTGCCTAAACCCTAGCATCAAAGGAATTCACTAGGTTCAACTAAAATATTTTCAGTGAATCCAAATGGCTTTAAAAAATGTTCATCATTTCTGGAAAAATGCTATAACCATAACCAGAGGTGTTGCACATTTTTCCATGACATATTTGGTCACTGGATTAAATCATATAGTATTTGCATTTGAGCATTTAAATGCTATGAAATATTTTAAATGCTCAAATAATCATAAACTAAAATGTTTACTGTTGGATATGTTCTAAACAGTATCCGTGATTAGTTTCATGATTTTTGGAAATGCCCTGACATTTTTAATAAAGCCCAAAACAGTATCAGAAAATAGAAAAACAAAAACAATTAAAAGAGAGAGAAAGGACTCACCTGGGCCACCTACCTGGCTTACCTGCAGCCCACCTGGCCTGGCACTACTGGCCCAGCCCACCAGGCACTCCACCGTCTTCAACCTCCTGCCAGTGGGCAGGAGGCGTGTGGCCGCCGTGCACGCCCACGCGCTCCGCGCCACCTCCTGCTTGCCGACGAGCCCTGGACGCATGGATGATTTTCCCCGTGTCGTCACGATCCCGCTGCCCCTCTCCCCTCTCTCGCTGGATCTCCTTCCCCTCCTCTACATCTTTCCGCGGCGCCACCGAACGTTGCCGTCGCCGCCGCTTGCTGCTGCCACGGCCACCGCCTCCCCCTCGACCCCTCGCCGTGCCTGCGAGCTCCGCCTCGACGTCCTCGTCCTCCCTGTCGAGCCACACACCTCCGGACGGCCTCCATCGTCGCCACCATCGTCTTCCTCACTGCCGGCCGCCGTGGATCCCCACCGCCCGCTCGTCATCCGCTGGGCCTCCCCCGAGCCACCGAGCTACTCTTCGACCTCGCTGTGAGCCCCGGGGTATTTCCCCTCACCTCTCCCTCTCTGGTCCGTCCCCTAGCTAGCTGCGCCGCCATGGCCGTAGCTCGCCGTCCGCCATGGCCGGCGAGCCCCGCGCTCCCGAGCTCCTGCACTTGTGATTGTTGGACCGGCGTGCTCCGGGTGACCCCAGGAACCCGTAGAGCCCCTCAGCTGATCTCGCCGTGCCGTGTAACGCCGAACCCGACCCATTCCGAACTCCGGCCGCCGCCGTGAGCTTGTTTCCGGCGAGCTCCGGTCACCCCGCGACCTGCCACTGCCTCTGCTGAATGCGTGGGCACAAAGGCTATGCCCTGGTACCCTCAGCAAGCCAAACCGCCGCCCGTAGCGTGTTTCCGAGCCGCGCCGCCGTCGTTTTGGTCGCCGCCGGTGAGGTCCCGGTGACGCTGACGTGGCGCCATCATTAGGGGCTAATAACCCAGCTAATTAACCCTCACTCACACTGACAGCTGGGTCCCACTTCCTAACTAAACACAATTTATTTTTTCTGTTAAAGTTTAACTAACCGCAGTGGGCCCATGAGTGAGCTTTGACCAAGCTGACGTGGCCGTTGACTGGGCCCACATGTCATTGACTCTAGCTAGCACCGTGACACCGACTGTGGACCTCCTTTGGTCAGTTTGACTCGACTGCCTAGTTGACCTGCCGACATCACCATGACGCAGTGCTGACGCAATAAACACCTTTTCTGGATTATTTCTATTTTAGAAATATCTGAAAATTCCAGAAAATAGCCAAAACTTCTAAAAATCATAGTAATTCAACCGCAGCTCCAAATTAAATAAATTATATATGAAAATGATCAGAAAAATCCAATCTGTCCATCTGTACCATTTTCATGCATGTTAGAACAACTTATGGCTCCTGTATAGGCCAAATCATATAATGGCATTTAAACCCCCACATATGGAGTTTGAAATTGAACCTAGGGTTCAAACCATCTCCATTTAACATGTTGCTAGTTGCATTAGCTCAAAACATAGCATATTGACATGTCATGATCATGCATCATATTGTGCATTGCATTGATTGTGTTCTCCTTCTCTGTTGCCGGTATTTGTCCTCTCTCGATAGACGTGCTTCCGACGATGAGTTCAATGACACCTATGAAGAGCTATAATATCTTCAGAAGTGCCAGGCAAGCAAAACCCCCTTGTTCATTCCGATACAATCCCACTCTCTCGCTCCTGCTCTCTTTTATTGCATTAGGACAACAACGATTCATCTGTTACTTGCTGCGGTAGCTGAACCCCTTTTCCTCTGCATGACCTGTCATTTCCACAGTAAATAGATGAAACCCACTAGCATGAGTAGGAGTTGTTTGAGCCCTGATGTGCCTACTCATTCATGCTTGTTTGTCATGCCTACTACTGCTTAGAGTTGAGTCAGGTCTGATTCATCGGGGATGAATCGGAGGTGTGTAAACATGTCCTACTGTGTGTGAGCTAAGCGTGTGAACACGATTTGGTAAAGGTAGCGGTGAGGGGCCATGTAGGAGTACATGGTGGGTTGTCTCATTGGAACCGTCCTGAGGAACTGAGTTCTGTGTTTGTGATCCATGAACAGTTACTACCACACATTGGGATCCTTAATTGACTCTCTCGGCTTCTTAACCACCCTTGTTCTCTGGCTAGGAGTTGCAACTAGTTTCTGGTGTTTGTAGGATATGTGTTGGAGGCCGTGCGTAGCACTGACCCTAGGGGTGGGCTATGATGCGGTAGATACACCGTGGCCCGGTGTACCGAGCGCCCGTTTAGTGTCTCGGGAACCCTGCTCACATTGTTCGGGGCCGTATGTGGAAACCTCGGCCGGACTCCCTGCGGATGGAACCTGAATAGGCGATTAACCTGGACTAGAGACTTGAGTGTTTAGGTAGGCCGTGGCCGACACCCTCGCCAGGCTTCCGCTTGAAGGTTGCCGAGATACATGACGTGTACATGGTGGTAAGTGGAGAGAGCGTGTGTGAAGAAGTACACCCCTGCAGGGTTAACATCATCTATTCGAATAGCCGTGTCCGCCGTAAAGGACTTCTGGGTTGCCTATATCAGTTCATAGACAAGTGAAAGTGGATACTCTAAAATGCACAAGATAAGCGTGAGTGCTATGGATGGATTTCTCGTAGGGAGACGGGAGCAGATCCATAGTGGTGTATTAATATGGTGAAAATGTGGACTCGTGTGCGCCACCTCAAAAGAGTTACTTGCAGCCGTAGTTCAGGATAGCCACCGAGTCAAAGCTGGCTTGCTGCAGTCAAACTCCACCACCCCCTTTGTTGATACCGATGCATATGTAGTTAGTTCGATGTAAGTCTTCTGGGTACATTTGTACTCACGCTTGCTTAATTTATGTTTTGCGAGAGACTTCAGTCTCGCTAGTGGTTCCAGCGTGGACTTGATGTTTAGCTTGTTACCTCAGCTACGATCTTGTGCCCTCGGCAGATCTCGGTAGATAGTCGCTTCTCACCTTTTTCATTTGTAGATATCTGTACTCAGACATGTTAAGCTTCCGCATGTGCTTTGACTTGTATGCTCTGAATGTTGGGTCATGAGACCCATGTTTGTAATATCTCGCTCCTCGGAGCCTAATGAATAAATACTTGAGTCATAGAGTTATGTTGTGATGCCATGTTGTATTTACACATATCGAGCATATTGTGTGTATGATTGAAATGCTTGGTATGTGTGGGATCTGACAATCTAGTTGTTTATCCTTGGAAGCCTCTCTTATGGGAAAATGTAGTCTAGTGCTTCCTTGAGCCATAGTAGTCCGCTACGGCCCGGTTCACCGGAGTCCTGCTAGCCCAAAGACTACCGCTCAGACGCTTGACTGGCCGGCATGTGTTTCACTTTGTTCCTGTGTCTGTCCTTCGGGAAATGTCACGCGGTGACATCCGAGTCCTCGCTTAGCTCACATAGCGCGGGTTCCCGAGTCCTGTTAGCCAAATGCTACAGCCCGGATTCACACGCCGTCAACCGACATGCTCAAGTTGATTCCGTATGCCTGTCCCCATGGGTTAGTGCCGCTTTGGGTTCACGACTAGCCATGTCGGCCCGGTTCTTCGTCATATGGATGCTAGCGACACTATCATATACGTGAGCCAAAAAGGCTAAACGGTCCCGGACCATGGTAAGGCGACACCCGTGGAAATACCGTGCGTGAGGCCGCAAAGTGATATGAGGTGTTACCAGCTAGATCGACGTGACTTGGAATCGGGGTCCTGATAGGTTTGGTATCAGAGCCTGACTGCCTGTAGGATTACCAAGCCAAACCGGTCGAAGTTGTGTCTAGAAATGCTTTAGTTATGTAAGGGAATTGATTGTGGAAGGGAACGTAAGGCTCTTTTTACTCCTTATACCTTATGTCGTTCTGATCTGAGTCATCCTCTTCTCTTCTACGGGGATTAAGAACTAGGCCTTCTCATCTATCTATCAGGATGACGTGTTACTAATCCATAGACTTATAGAATTGATAGTTTCAAATCTCAGTTCAGTTTTTACTACTTCCGTATGTTCATAGCTGGTCTCAGAACCTTGATATTGTGATGTTGAGTGGTCATGCCACTATTTTGCAGGATGTCTCCAATCTTTTTGAGCAATTACAGCTGTTATGCTGTCCGAGTCATCCCAGATTTCTAAATAGTATGATGCATTTGCAAATCCCTTGTCTCCATTTCTAATGTTTATTTGGGCCAGACTAATCACACAAATTAGTATGTTGAGGTACTCCGCTGCCTCGACATATATGTTGGAGTTATTGTTATGACCCTAGGTGTTTTAGGGAGTCACCCAGTAAACTAGCCATGTTTTGTGTTCCCCGTGTGATGATTCTGGCCATTATTCTCGAAAGCATCCTGTGATGCCATTTAGTAGTAGTTATTCTTGTCACATCCCCAGTTCTGGTAATGCTTAGTGCTTGCATTAGAGTGTTGCGTCATGTTTACTTTTCCAGAAAACTTGAAATGGGGGATTGATCAAACCCTAGCACCAGATCAAATCAAATAGGTTCAACATAAAAACATTTCCAATGAACCTGAAATGCCCTTCTAAAATGTTCATCACCTCTGCCTTGGTCTTAAACCACTGTCAAAAGTGATGCACAAATTTCCAGGACACGTAAGGTCACTGAATTAAATCATATGGTATTTTCATTTGGGCATTTAAATACTATAAAATATTTTAAATGCTCAATTAATCATAAACTAAAATGTTTGTTGTTGGTTATATTCCAAACAGTGGCATTGAGCAGTGTTATGATTTTTGGATCTGTTTTAGTATTTTTAGTAAAGCCGCAAAGATTACAGAAAATTAGAAAACAGAAATAAAAGAGAGAAAGCAGAAACTTACCTGGCTTTACCTGGTAGCCCACCAGCAGCCCAGCCCACCAGAGCCGGCCCAGCCCAACCTAGCGAGGGGCAGGTTGTCTTCAACCCCTCGCCAGGAGGACAAGTCGTGGCAGAGCGCGCGTCGCCGGTCGCCACCTCCTGCTTCGACGTGTCCCAGCCGCCCCGATCCCTCCAGTGCACCGTTGGAACGACCTCGACCCCCTCGCTCCTCACCCTCACTCGCCACTCTCTCTCCCCTACCTCTGGCTCTCTCCCTCCCACGCAACCGAGCGCGTCGTCGCCACCGACGCTGTCCACCGCGGCCACCGGCTAGCACTCGCCTCGCTGACGCTTCCACAAGAACCGCAGGACTCCTCTCCATCTCCACACTGACGCACCCGACCGGAGTAGGCCACAGCCGTCCGCAACCTCGCCTTCTTCCTCCTCGGTCGCCGAAGGCCGCGGCCGTCGATTCGCCGCCGTCCCCGCGTCCCCGAGCTCGCCGACCTGCTCGTCTGACTCGCCGTGAGCCACTGACCGAACCGCGCCGCCACCCGAGCTTCTCGCCGCCATGGCCATAGTCGCCGTAGCTCCCAACCAAGCACACCCACGTGCTCGCCGCGCCGCGTAGGTGCCGTAGGAGCTAAGCACGCCACTCCACAGCCACCATAGCCTCGTCCCCGAGCTCGGCCGAACTCCGGCCGCCGCCCAGCTCGCTCTGCTCGGCGAGCTCTGCCTCCCGGCCTCCCACGGCACCACTCGACGCGCCGAGCTCCAGCTCCACGTAGCCGCCTCCGCCGCCATTTGGTCGCGGAGGAGGAAACCGCACCTCCCGCCGTCCCCGGCCTGCCGGGCGCTGAGCCCCGGGTCAACTCCGCGAGTTTGACCCGGTTTGACCCTAGTTTGACTTTTCCTGAGTCCCTGACAAGTGGGCCCAGGCCCCAGCTAATCCTAGATTAGTTTGTTTTAATTAAGTTTAATTACTCCACTGACATTTTTAGTTAGTAGTAGTTTAACACTAATTAATTTAGATTAGTTAGTTAGTCACTGACGTGTGGACCCCACACGCCATGTTTGACCTGGACCCGGCTTCGTTGACCTGTGACGTCAGCATGACGTGTTGCTGATGTAGTAATGTTTTCTGGGATTTTAAATAAATCATAAAAGATTTATAAATTCCAGAAATTTGCCTAAACTTCTAAAAATCATAGTAAATCAACCGTAGCTCCAAATCAAACAAATTATATATGAAAAATTATCAGAAAAATCCAATCTATCCATCTGTACCTTTTTCATGCATGTTGGAACAACTTAAAGTTGCTGTTTAGGACAATTCAAATAAAGGGCATTAAAATAATCATATATGGAGTTTGAATTTGAATCATGTATTCAAACCAACTTCATTTAAATCATAGCAATATGCATTAGCTCAAATCACAGCATATTGCCATGTCATGATCATGCATCATATTGTGGCATTGCATTGATTGTGTTCTTTCTCAGTTGCTAGTGTTTGTCCCCTCTCGATAGACGTGGTTCCGACGATGAGTTCGATGACACCGATGAAGAACTATAATATCTTCAAAAGTGCCAGGCAAACAAAACCCCCTTGTTCATTCCGATATAATCCCACTCTCTCGCTCTTGCTCTATTTTACTGCATTAGGACAACAACGACTCATGTGTTACTTGTTGTGGTAGCTTAACCCCTTTATCCTTTACATGACCTGTCATTCCACAGTAATTAGATGAAACCCACTAGCATGAGTAGGAGTTGTTTGAGCCCTATTGTGCCTACTCATTCATGCTTGTTTGTCATGCCTGCTACTGCTTAGAGTTGAGTCAGGTCTGATTCATCGGGAATGAATTGGAATGGTGTGTGAACATGTCCTCACGTGTGTGAGCTAAGTGTGTGAACACGATTTGGTAAAGGTAGTGGTGAGAGGCCATGTAGGAGTACATGGTGGGTTGTCTCATTGAAACCGTCCTTAGGAACTGAGTTCTGTGTTTGTGATCCATGAACAGCTACTACCACGCATTGGAATGCTTAAGTGCCCCTCTCGACTTATTAATCTACTCGATCTCTGTCCGGGAGTTGCAACTAGTTTCGTGTTTGTAGGATATGTGTTGGGGGCCGTGAAGCGCTGACCCTAGGGGTGGGCTATGTTGCGGTAGATACACCGTGGCACGGTGTACCGGGTGCCCGTTTGGTGTCTCGGGAACCCTGCTCACATCGTTTGGGGCCGTGAGCGACACCCCGGCCGGATCTCCTTGCGGATGGAACCCGAATAGGCGATAAACCTGGACGAGAGACTTGTGTGGTTAGTCAGGTCGTGGCCGACTCCCTCCCCAGGCTTCCGCTTGAAGGTTGCCGAGATACACGATGTGTACATGGTGGTAAGTGGCGAGAGCGTGTTGAAGAAGTACACCCCTGCAGGGTTAACATCATCTATTCGAATAGCCGTGTCCGTGGTAAAGGACTTCTGGGTTGCCTATAACAGTTCATAGACAAGTGAAAGTGGATACTCTAAAATGCGCAAGATAAGCGTGAGTGCTATGGATGGCGTTCTCGTAGGAAGACGGGAGCGGGTCCATAGTGGTGTATTGATATGGTGAATATGTGGACTCGTGTGCACCACCTCAAAAGAGTTACTTGCAGTCGTAGTTCAGGATAGCCACCGAGTCAAAGCTGGCTTGCTGCAGTTAAACTCCACCATCCCTTTTGTTGATAATGATGCATATGTAGATAGTTCTGATGTAAGTCTTGCTGAGTACATTTGTTCTCACGTTTGCTTATTTTATGTTTTGCAGAGAGACGTCAGTCTCGCTAGTAGTTCCGCATGGACTTCGACATTTAGCTTGATACCTCAGCTACGATCTTGTGCCCTCGGCAAGATCTGGTAGATAGTCAGGCTTTTCGGCCTTTTCATTTATAGATGCCTGTACTCAGACATGTTTAGCTTCCGCATGTGTTTGACTTGTATGCTCTGAATGCTGGGTCGAGAGACCCATGTTTGTAATATCTGGCTCCTCGGATCCTAATGAATAAATACTTGAGTCGTAGAGTTATGTTGTGATGCCATGTTGTATTTACACATATCGAGCATATTGTGTGTATGATTGAAATGCTTGGTATGTGTGGGATCCGACAACCTAGTTGTTTATCCTTGGCAGCCTCTCTTATGGGGAAATGTAGTCTAGTGCTTCCCTGAGTCATAGTAGTCCGCTATGGCCCGGTTCACCGGAGTCCTGCTAGCCTAGCACTACTTCTCAGGACACTTGACTGGCCGGCATGTGTTTCACTTCGCTCTCGTGTTCCTGTCCTTCGGGAAATGTCACGCGGTGACATCCGAGTCCTGCCTAGCTCTGCTACAGCCGGGTTCCTGAGTCCTGTTAGCCAGTGCTACAGCCCAGATTCACACGCGACCGACATGCTCGATGTGATTCATGTATGCCTGTCCTCATGGGTCATGCCGCTTTGGGTTCATGACTAGCCATGTCGGCCCGGTTCTCTGTCATGTGGATGCTAGCGACACTATCATATACGTGAGCCAAAAGGCTAAACGGTCCCGGCCATGGTAAGGCGACACCCGTGGGAATACCGTGCGTGAGGCCGCAAAGGATATGAGGTGTTACCGGCTAGGTCGATGTGACTTGGAATCGGGGTTCTGAGAGCGTTGGTATCAGAGCCTGACAGCCTGTAGGATTACCAAGCCAAACTGGTCGAAGTTGTGTCTAGAAATGCTTTAATTATGTAAGGGAATTGATTGTGGAAGGGAACGTAAGGCTCTTTTTACTCCTTATACCTCATGGCCTTCTGATCTGAGTCAAACTCTTCTCTTCTACAGGGATTAAGAACTAGGCTTCTCATCTATCTATTAGGATGACGTGTTACTAATCCATAGACCTTTAAGATTGTTCGTTTTAAGCCCTAGTTCAGTTTCTACTACTTCCGTATGTTAACTGTTGATTTCGGAACCTTGATATGATGTTGTTGAGTGGCTATGCCACCATTTTGCATGATGTATAAAATCTTTTTGAGCATTTACAGCCGTTATGCTATCCGAGTCATCCCAGGTTTCTAAAACAATCTGAAGCATTTGCAAAATTCCTTCCTCTCATTTTGATGTCCCTTTGGTCAGAATAAGCACACTAACCGGTGTGTTGAGGTAATTTATTTCCTTGACATATATGTTGGAACTATTATTATGACCCTAGGTGTTTTAGGGAGTCACCTAGTAATCTAGCAATGTTCTGTGTTCCCCGTGTGATGATTCTGGCCATCATTTTCGAAAGCATCCCGTGATGCCATTTAGTAGTAGGTATTCTATTCCTGGGTTCTTGAACCCGAGATTCACCCTACTTACTTCATGTTGATAGTAATTGCTAGCTCCCTTAGGTTATTAGTAACCTTTGCATTAGTCCTCGAGGTCTGTGGTATTTCTTTCTTTCGAATACCATGAACCAATAAGGCAGAAGTCTTTGAATTAAAAGATCACAACCAGGGTGCTCTTGAGGAGTACTCCATTCTATATTGTGACTCTGCCAGTTCTACCTTCTCTGCATGGATTATCCGGAAGAAATGTTAAGCTTTGCTCGACATACTAATCTGTGCATCCACAACTCGTAAAACTATATGTTCCTTTGGGTTGTTCTCTTTAGTTGTATTCCACCCTCCTCTATCAGCTTGATAACCAAGAGTATGTGTGCATTTGTGTTCATCGATGCCTTTTACTCTTGTGGTCCGTCAAGCCATTCTATCCGAATGAATAGGAGAAACAAACTCCGAAGACCTCGTCCATATCTAGGATTGGGTCAAGCAGTTGTATTCCACAGATTAAAATGCCAATCCAGCTTTTGTTCTGTTCTACCTTGGAGTGTTACCATCTTTATGTCAAGAGTGTCATGAGAATTGCACCACCTCTTATGAATTCTTGATGCAGTGATACTCTCGCCATCATCGATCATTCCTCGGTCCCGTGTTGTTGTAACGGAATGCCGACAAGTGAACGGTGATGTGTGAAATCGATACTCCTAGCAACCTTGTTGCTTGGTAGCTAATGGACAATATCCTCATTCTTAGCGTGTTGGTTATTAAATCATCATCCTAAGATTGATCGTGCTACCTAGTCCTTATTTTTGGTGCACACTTCGATTGATGAGTTAGGATCTTGTCAAGTCCTCGCTCATTTGATCATATCGTCTTGCCCTCAAAAGCAAGATTGTTCTCGAGCTTAGTAACATACCGGTGGTTCGTGACTTTCCAAATATCTTCTTGGAAGTGTTATCGGATTGTTTCTTGACTGTTATGTTGATCTCGTGATCATGTTGGTTTTCTTCTAAACCACCCATTCTCCAAGAATCTGTGTTGGATACCCCTGAGCTAGTTGGTTGAGCTAAACAATAACTTGGAGAGTTGGAAGATAAAAGCTTGTCCGACTTAGTTCATCACTAAGGGATATCCTTGTGTGTGTGTGTGTGTTGAAGAAAGATGATATCTTCGTTGATTGATCCTCATGATCAGTTGTCAGTGCTATTGTCTTATCCAACCCTTGATTTGAGTATGGACTATCGTCAAATCAAATCAGAACCAACGATGTTCGTAGTGTTGCCTTACTCGTGGTTGATCCCTCAAGCATACACCATTATATCTTTTGGGTCTGACCAATGCTATTACCGTGTTCACATGATGGTGGAAGTCCAGTGATATGGAAATTCTGATGAGTTGTTGTTGAGCCCATCGGCAGCATTTTGTCTCCCCCGTGATTCATGTTGAACATCAACCTAGTGTTGGAAACTTTATAAGCAATGCCTTCGTGTTCCGTTCATGAATCTTATGCTTGGATGGAAGAAGTGAATTCCTCGAATTCATGTGCTTTAGGTGTAAGCTGCCGCCATGAATTTGAGAAAGGTTTGTTTTGTTTCCTTTGGAATCATCCCAAGTCACTCATGCACGTGCGAAGTATTCTATGGTCTGATAGACTGATCATCTTCATTCCATATGAATTCCATAGCACACTAAGCCACTGATTGACTTCTTCTAGGAAAAGGAGTTAAGTGTTAATCCATGGTAATGCACAAGACTTCGTTATCCTCGATGATGGTTCCCAACCTGAACTCGGTAGTGTTTTATTATAAGACTACTAGGTGGTAATGCTTGTCTAGGACAGCATGTTCACAAGTGTGTAGCAGAACCAGCTCATGTTTTGGAGCTTGCTATCGTAGTTCATATCCCGAGAATCTCGCAACGTCATCTCGTCGATTTGTGTTGCGACCTTTCTTTTTGGACATGCTGAGTCCGAAGTATCCTATCACCAATCGGATCTGAATCTCAGGCAGATATGATGGTTGGAACATTCCAACAGTTGCATTTCGTTCCCAGCTTGCACCGTCCTTGTGCCATTTCACTATGGGCTGCCTTCTTAGTAATTCTTGTTCAGGATCATCCTCAAAAGTGGTCCTACCATGGGTCCCCTCCACCTCCGATGATAAGCAAAAATCATCCATTGCGTTGTCCTCAACAAGGTAGTCCACATCATCCATTCTAGTCCGGGTGTACCATTCCTTTGCACTCCGCCAAACGATCGTTGTGAATTGCCTTAGGCTGGTATGAAGAGTTTCAATGATCTCTGAATCAAAAGTAATTCTTTTTGACACTTAAGTGAATAGTTCTTTGCGTCACCTCCCCTGAGGTGCCCCGTTTTGGAATCATGGCAATTTCCCTCACTACTTTGAAACCCTCGTCGAATTGCTTCTTCTGTCGCTCCTGATGCATGCTTTACTTCTCAGCTCCAGAGATGTTTCTATGTCTCATCCCGTGAGTTGATCTTGTGATCATTAGGATGATCCTAAATTGTTCGAACCTCAAGAAGATCGATTCTTCTAAAATCCCCTCCTTTCTTCTCGTTGCCATGTTGGATTTAGTTCCCAAGGCAAGAAGTCGAGATCAAGGTGATGCAATGAACCAACATCCTCGAGAAAGACATTTGGATCGTGAAGATTGTGTTAGCTTTGTGTCCCCTCCGTCTTCTTACCTCACATCTTGAATCTCGGGTCAAGATTCTTGTTTAGTGGGGGTGAGTTGTCACATCCCCAGTTCTGGTAATGCTTAGTGCTTGCATTAGAGTGTTGCATCATGTTTACTTTTCCAGAAAACTTGAAATGGGGGATTGATCAAACCCTAGCACCAGATCAAATCAAATAGGTTCAACATAAAAACATTTCCAATGAACCTGAAATGCCCTTCTAAAATGTTCATCACCTCTGCCTTGGTCTTAAACCACTGTCAAAAGTGATGCACAAATTTCCAGGACACGTAAGGTCACTGAATTAAATCATATGGTATTTTCATTTGGGCATTTAAATACTATAAAATATTTTAAATACTCAATTAATCATAAACTAAAATGTTTGCTGTTGGTTATATTCCAAACAGTGGCATTGAGCAGTGTTATGATTTTTGGATCTGTTTTAGTATTTTTAGTAAAGCCGCAAAGATTACACAAAATTAGAAAACAGAAATAAAAGAGAGAAAGCAGAAACTTACCTGGCTTTACCTGGTAGCCCACCAGCAGCCCAGTCCACCAGAGCGGCCCAGCCCAACCTAGCGAGGGGCAGGTTTGTCTTCAACCCCTCGCCAGGAGGACAAGTCGTGGCAGAGCGCGCGTCGCCGGTCGCCACCTCCTGCTTCGACGTGTCCCAGCCGCCCCGATCCCTCTAGTGCACCGTTGGAACACCCTCGACCCCCTTGCTCCTCTCCCTCACTCTCCGCTCTCTCTCCCCTACCTCTGGCTCTCTCCCTCCCACGCAACCGAGCGTGTCGTCGCCACCAACGCTGTCCACCGCGGCCACCGGCTAGCACTCGCCTCGCCGACGCTTCCACAAGAACCGCAGGACTCCTCTCCATCTCCACGCTGACGCACCCGACCGGAGAAGGCCACAGCCGTCCACAACCTCGCCTTCTTCCTCCTCGGTCGCCGAAGGCCGCGCCCGTCGATTCGCCGCTGTCCCCGCGTCCCCGAGCTCGCCGACCTGCTCGTCCGACTCACCGTGAGCCACTGAGCCGAACCCCCTTCCATTGCGCTCCATTTGCACGCGGTAGCCGTCACTCCGCCGGAGACCGAATCGCGCCGCCGCCCGAGCTTCTCGCCGTCGTGGCCATAGTCGCCGTAGCTCCCAACCGAGCACACCACGTGTTTCGCCAAGCGCCACAGTAGGTGCCGTAGGAGCTTAGCACGCCACTCCACGGCCACCATAGCCTCGTCCCCGAGCTCGGCCGAACTCCGGCCGCCGCCGCGAGCTCTGCTCCGGCGAGCTCTGGCCTCCCCGGCTCCTCCCACCGGCACCACTCGACGCGCTCGAGCTCCAGCTCCACGTAGCCGCCCTCTGCCGGCCATTTGGTCGCCGGAGGAGGAAACCCGCACCTCCCCGCCGTCCCTGGCCCTGCCGGCGTCGAGCCCCGGGTCAACTCCGGCGAGTTTGAGCCGGTTTGACCCTAGTTTGACTTTTCCTGAGTCCCTGACAAGTGGGCCCAGGCCCCAGCTAATCCTAGATTAGTTTGTTTTAATTAAGTTTAATTATTCCACTGACATTTTTAGTTAGTAGTAGTTTAACACTAATTAATTTAGATTAGTTAGTTAGTCACTGACGTGTGGACCCCTACACGCCAGTTTGACTCGACCCGCTTGTTGACTGTGACGTCAAGATGACGTGTTGTCGATCAAAATAATGTTTTCTGGGATTTTAAATAATTCATAAATGATTTATAAATTCCAGAAATTTGCCTAAACTTCTAAAAATCATAGTAAATCAACCGTAGCTCCAAATCAAACAAATTATATATGAAAAATTATCAGAAAAATCCACTGACAACTTCATTTAAATCATAGCTAGATGCATTAGCTCAAATCACAGCATATTGCCATGTCATGATCATGCATCATATTATGGCATTGCATTGATTGTGTTCTTTCTCAGTTGCCGGTGTTTGTCCCCTCTCGATAGACGTGGTTCCGACGATGAGTTCGATGACACCGATGAAGAACTATAATATCTTCAGAAGTGTCAGGCAAGCAAAACCCCCTTGTTCATTTTGATATAATCCCACTCTCTCGCTCCTGCTCTATTTTACTGCATTAGGACAACAACGACTCATGTGTTACTTGCTGCGGTAGCTGAACCCCTTTATCCTCTGCATGACCTATCATTCCACAGTAATTAGATGAAACCCACTAGCATGAGTAGGAGTTGTTTGAGACCTGTTGTGCCTACTCATTCATGCTTGTTTGTCATGCCTGCTACTGCTTAGAGTTGAGTCAGGTCTGATTCATCGGGAATGAATTGGAATGGTGTGTGAACATGTCCTGCTATGTGTGAGCTAAGTGTGTGAACACGATTTGGTAAAGGTAGCGGTGAGAGGCCATGTAGGAGTACATGGTGGGTTGTCTTATTGAAACCGTCCTTAGGAACTGAGTTCTGTCTTTGTGATCCATGAACAGCTACTACCACGCATTGGAATGCTTAAGTGCCCCTCTCGACTTATTAATCAACTCGATCTCTGTACAGGAGTTGCAACTAGTTTTTGGTGTTTGTAGGATATGTGTTGGGGGACGTGCGTAGCGCTGACCCTAGGGGTGGGCTATGTTGCGGTAGATACACCATGGCACGGTGTACAGGCGCCTGCTTGGTGTCTCGGGAACCCTGCTCACATCGTTTGGGGCCGTGAGCGACACACGGCCGGATCTCCTTGCGGATGGAACCCGAATAGGCGATAAACCCGAAGAGAGACTTGTGTGGTTAGTCGTCGTGGCCGACTCCTCGCCAAAGCTTCCGCTTGAAGGTTGCCGAGATACATGATGTGTACATGGTGGTAAGTGGCGAGCGTGTGTGAAGAAGTACACCCCGCAGGTTAACATCATCTATTCAAATAGCCGTGTCCATGTAAAGGACTTCGGGTTGCCTATAACAGTTCATAGACAAGTGAAAGTGGATACTCTAAAATGCGCAAGATAAGCGTGAGTGCTATGGATGGCGTTCTCGTAGGAAGACGGGAGCGGGTCCATAGTGGTGTATTTATATGGTGAATATGTGGACTCATGTGCGCCACTTCGAAAGAGTTACTTGCAGTCGTAGTTCAGGATAGCCACCGAGTCAAAGCTGGCTTGCTGCAGTCAAACTCCACCACCCCTTTTGTTGATAATGATGCATATGTAGATAGTTCTGATGTAAGTCTTGCTGAGTACATTTGTACTCACGTTTGCTTATTTTATGTTTTGCAGAGAGACGTCAGTCTCGCTAGTAGTTCCGCGTGGACTTTGACGTTTAGCTTGATACCTCAGCTACGATCTTGTGCCCTCGGCAAGATCTGGTAGATAGTCAGGCTTCTCAGCCTTTTCATTTATAGATGCATGTACTCAGACATGTTTAGCTTCCGCATGTGTTTGACTTGTATGCTCTGAATGCTGGGTCGAGAGACCCATGTTTGTAGTATCTGGCTCCTCGGAGCCTAATGAATAAATACTTGAGCCGTAGAGTTATGTTGTGATGCCATGTTGTATTTACACATATCGAGCATATTGTGTGTATGATTGAAATGCTTGGTATGTGTGGGATCCGACAACCTAGTTGTTTATCCTTGGCAGCCTCTCTTATGGGGAAATGTAGTCTAGTGCTTCCCTGAGCCATAGTAGTCCGCTACAGCCCGGTTCACTGGAGTCCTGCTAGCCAAAGACTACCGCTCGGGACACTTGATTGGCGGCATGTGTTTCACTTCGTTCTGTATCCGTTCTTCGGGAAATGTCACGCGGTGACATCCGAGTCCTGCCTAGCCTGCTACAGCCGGGTTCCCGAGTCCTGTTAGCCCAGTGCTACAGCCCGGATTCACACGCCATGACCGACATGCTCGATGTGATTCATGTATGCCTGTCCCCATGGGTTAGTGCCGCTTTGGGTTCACGACTAGCCATGTCGGCCCGGGTTGTCTGTCATGTGGATGCTAGCGACACTATCATATACGTGAGCCAAAAGGCGCAAACGGTCCCGGGCCATGGTAAGGCGACACCCGTGGGAATACCGTGCGTGAGGCCACAAAGTGATGTGAGGTGTTACCGGCTAGGTCGATGTGACTTGGAATCGGGGTTCTGACAATTCTATTCCTGGGTTCTTGAACCCGAGGTTCACCCTACTTACCTCCTGTTGATAGTGTTTGCTAGTTCCTTTAGGATATTAGTAACTTTGCGATAGTCCTCGAGGTCCGTGGTATATCGTTCTTCCAAATACCATGAACCATTGTTGGCAGGAGTTCTTTTGAACCAAAAGATCACAACCAGAGTGCTCTTGATGAGTTCTCAATTCTATATTGTGAACCTGCCAGTCCTTCCTTTTCGGCTTGGGTTATCCGGAAGAAATATGTTGAACTTGTTCGACATACTAACCTACGCATCCACAACTCAGAAAAACATATGTTCCTTTGAGTTTCTCTTTTTAGTTGTTTTCTGACCTTCGTCTATCAATTGATAGTCAAGAGTATGCGTGCCTTCGTCCATCGATGCCTATTACTCTTGTGGTCCGTCAAGCCATTCTATTCCGGAATGACTAGGAGAAAAAAACTCTAGTACCTCATCCATATCTAGGATTGGGTCAAAGTAGTTGTATTTCGCAGATCAAAATGCCAATCCAGCTTTTGATTCTGTTCCACCCTGGAGTATTACCCCCTTTATGTCAGGATTTTCATGAGAATTGCACCGGCTCTTGGGAATTCTTGACGTAGTGATACTTCTTGCCATCATTACTCATTCCTCGGTTCCGTGTTGTTGCAACCGGAATACCGACAAGTGAATCATGATGTGTGAAATCTATACTCCTAGTAACTCCGTTGCTTGGTAGTTAAATGGACAATAACTTCATTCTTAGCGTGTTGATTATTGAATCATCACCCTAAGGTTGATCGTGCCACCTAGTCCATTTTCCTGGTGCACACCTCGATTGATGAGTTGGGATCTTGTCAAGTCCTCGATCATTTGATCATATCATCTTGCCCTCAAAAGAAAGATTATTCTCGAGCTTAGTAACATACCGGTGGTTCGTGATTTTCCGAATTTCTTCTCGGAAGTATCACCAGGTTGTGACCTGGCCGCTATGTTGAGTTCGTGATCAAGTTGGTTTTCGAAACTACCCTTTCTCCAAGAATCTGTGTCGGATACCCTAAGCAAGTTGGTTAAGCTAAACAACAACTTGGAGAGTTGGAAGATAAAAGCTTGTCTGTATCAGCTCATTCCAAAGGGATATCTTTGTGTGTTTGTGTTGAAGAAAGATGATATCTTCATTGATTAATCCTCATGGTAATTGTTGGACTTATTGTCTTATCCAACATTTGATTTGAGTATGGCTATCGTCAAATCAAATCAGAACCAACGATATTCTTAATGTTGTCTTACTCGTGGTTGATCCCTCGAGCATACACCATTATATCTCTTGGGTCTGACCAATGCTATCACCGTGTTCACATGATGGTGGAAGTCCAGTGATATGGAAAATTCCGATGAGTTGTCGTTGAACCCATCAGCAGCATTTTGTCTCCCCCATGATTCATGTTGAACATCAACCTAGTGTTGAAAATTTTATAAGCAATGCCTTCGTGCTCCGTTCATGAAGCTTATGCTTGGATGGAAGAAGTGACTTCCTCGAATTCATTTGCATTTGGCGCAAGTTGCCGCCATGAATTTGAGAAAGGTTTGTTTTGTTTCCCTTGGAATCATCCCAAGTCAGTCATGCATACGTGTGAAGTATTCTATGGTCTGGTAGATTAATTACCTCCAGTCCATATGTGTTCCTAGCACACCAAGCCACTGGTTGATTTGTTCAAAGATAATAAGTTCTAAGTGCTAGTCCTGAAGGTACCAGACGGATTTGTACCAGATTCCGTTATCCTCGATGATGGTTCCCCACCTGAACTCGGTAGCGTTTTATTATAAGACTACTACCATGTGGGCATGCTTGTCTGGGACAGCGTGTTCACATGTGTTTAGCAGAACCAGCTCATGTTTTGGAGCTTGCTATCTTAGTTCATTCCCCAAAATCTCGCAACGCCATCTCGTCAAATTGTGTTGCAAACTTTCTTTTCAGACATGCTGAGTCTGAAGTATCCTATTACCAATCGGATCTGAATCTCAGGCAGATATGATGGTTGGAACATTCCCAACAGTTGCATCTTGTTCCCAGCTTGCATCGCCATTGTGCCAATCCCCCATGGGCTGCCCTTCTCGGTAGTTGCTGTCCAATATCATATTCAAAAGTGGACTTACCATGGGTCCCCTCCACCGCCGATGATAAGCAAATCATCCCTTGCGTTGTCTTCAACAAGGTAGTCCACATCATCCATTCTAGTCCGGGTATGCCATCCCTTTGTACTCCGCCAAACGATTGTTGTGAATTGCCTTAGGCTGGTATAAAGAGTTTCAATGATCTCTGAATCGAAAGTGATTCTTTTTGCCACTTAAGGGAATAGTTCTTCGAGTCACCTTTTTCAAACTGCCCCGTTGCGGGATCATGGCAATTATTTCCTCGCCACCTTGACACCATCCACCATCTTTCTAAGCGTGGAATTGTTGCCCACCAAATCAAACCCCGTCGCTTGTTCTTCCATCTCTCTCGATGTGTTTCATGTCTCAACTCGAGAAATGTTCAATGTCTCATTCCATGAGTTGATTGTCAGTTGTCCGATCTTCGAGCAGATTGATCCTTCTAGAGTTTTCCTTTTCCTCTCGTTGTCATGATAGCTGGAGTTCTCAGAGAAAGACGTCGAGACAAAGATGGTGATCAAATCAACGCTCTTCTGAGATGCAACCTGGATGGTGAAGATTGTGTTAGTTTGCGTTCCCCCTTCATCTTACCCTACGCTTGAATCTCGGGACGAGATTCTTGTTTAGTGGGGGTGAGTTGTCACATCCCTAGCATTACCCTTCTCGGTAGTTGCTGTCCAATATCATATTCAAAAGTGGACTTACCATGGGTCCCCTCCACCGCCGATGATAAGCAAATCATCCCTTGCGTTGTCTTCAACAAGGTAGTCCACATCATCCATTCTAGTCCGGGTATGCCATCCCTTTGTACTCCGCCAAACGATTGTTGTGAATTGCCTTAGGCTGGTATAAAGAGTTTCAATGATCTCTGAATCGAAAGTGATTCTTTTTGCCACATAAGGGAATAGTTCTTCGAGTCACCTTTTTCAAACTGCCCCGTTGCGGGATCATGGCAATTATTTCCTCGCCACCTTGACACCATCCACCATCTTTCTAAGCGTGGAATTGTTGCCCACCAAATCAAACCCCGTCGCTTGTTCTTCCATCTCTCTCGATGTGTTTCATGTCTCAACTCGAGAAATGTTCAATGTCTCATTCCATGAGTTGATTGTCAGTTGTCCGATCTTCGAGAAGATTGATCCTTCTAGAGTTTTCCTTTTCCTCTCGTTGTCATGATAGCTGGAGTTCTCAGAGAAAGACGTCGAGACAAAGATGGTGATCAAATCAACGCTCTTCTGAGATGCAACCTGGATGGTGAAGATTGTGTTAGTTTGCGTTCCCCCTTCATCTTACCCTACGCTTGAATCTCGGGACGAGATTCTTGTTTAGTGGGGGTGAGTTGTCACATCCCTAGCCTTACCCTGCACTAGGCTAGCACTTGTCTGTTGCATCATGTTTAAATTCTTTTGAAACTTGAAATGGGGATTGCCTAAACCCTAGCATCAAAGGAATTCACTAGGTTCAACTAAAATATTTTCAATGAATCCAAATGGCTTTAAAAAATGTTCATCATTTCAGAAAAAATGCTATAACCATAACCAGAGGTGTTGCACATTTTTCCATGACATATTTGGTCACTGGATTAAATCATATAGTATTTGCATTTGGGCATTTCAATGCTGTGAAATATTTTAAATGCTCAAATAATCATAAACTAAAATGTTTACTGTTGGATATGTTCTAAACAGTATCCATGATTAGTTTCATGATTTTTGGAAATGCCCTGACATTTTTAATAAAGCCGAAAACAGTATCACAAAATAGAAAAACAAAAACAACTAAAAGAGAGAGAAAGGACTCACCGGGCCACCTACAGCTTACTCCGCAGCCCACCGGCCTGGCTTCGCTGGCCCAGCCCACTGGCCCTCCACTGTCTTCAACCTCCGCCAGTGGGAGGGAGGCGTGTGGCTGCAGGCGCGCCCACGCGCCCCGCGCCACCTCCTGTTTGCCGACGAGCCCTGGACGCGTGGATGATTTTCCCCGTGTCGTCACGATCCCGCTGAACCCCTCTCCCCTCTCTCGCTGGATCTCCTCCCCCTCCTCTGCATCTTTTCACGGAGCCACCGAACGCTGTCGTCGCCGCCGCTTGCTGCTGCCGCGGCCACCGCCTCTCCCTCGACCCCTCGCCGTGCCTGCGAGTTCCGTCTCGACGTCCTCGTCCTCCCTGTCGAGCCACGCACCTCCGGACGGCCTCCATCGTCGCCACCATCGTCTTCCTCACCGCCGGCCGCCGTGGATCTCCACTAACCGCTCGTTGTCCACTGGACCTCCCCCGAGCCACCGAGCTGCTCTTCGACCTTGCTGTGAGACCCGGGGTATTTCCCCTCACCTCTCCCTCTCTGGTCCGTCCCCTAGCTAGCTGCGCCGCCATGGCCGTAGCTCGCCGTCCGCCATGGCCGGGCGAGCCGCAGGCGCCCCGAAGCCTCGTGACTTATGCGTTCACAGACCGGCGTGCTCCTGGTGACCCCAGGAACATGTAGAGCCCCGCAGCTGATCTCGCCGTGCCATGTAACGCCGAACCCGACCCCATCCGAACTCCGGCCGCCGCCGTGAGCTTGTTTCTGGCGAGCTCCGGTCACCCCGTGACCTGCCACGACCTCTGCTGGATGCGTGGGCACAAGGGCTATGCCCTGGTACCCTCAGCAAGCCAAACCGCCGCCCGTAGCGTGTTTCCGAGCCGCGCCGCCGTCGTTTTGGTAGCCGCCGGTGAGGTCCCGTTGACGCTGACGTGGCGCCGTCATTAGGGGCTAATAACCCAGCTAATTAACCCTCTCTCACACTGACAACTGGGTCCCACTTCCTAACTAAACACAGTTTATTTTTTCTGTTAAAGTTTAACTAACCGCAGTGGGCCCATGAGTCAGCTTTGACCAAGCTAACGTGGCCGTTGACTGGGCCCACATGTCATTGACTCTAGCTAGCACCGTGACACTGACCAGTGGACCCCATTGGTCAGGTTTGACCTGGACCCGCCTAGTTGACCTGCCAACATCACCATGACGCAGTGCTGACGCAATAAACACCTTTTCTGGATTATTTCTATTTTAGAAATATCTGAAAATTCCAGAAGATAGCCAAAACTTCTAAAAATCATAGTAATTCAACCGTAGCTCCAAATTAAATAAATTATATATGAAAAATGATCAGAAAAATCCAATCTTTCCATCTGCACCATTTTCATGCATGTGAGAACAACTTATGGCTCCTGTATAGGCCAAATCATATAATGGCATTTAAACCCCCACATATGGAGTTTGAAATTGAACCTAGGGTTCAAACCAACTCCATTTAACATGTTGCTAGTTGCAATAGCTCAAAACATAGCATATTGACATGTCATGATCATGCATCATATTGTGCATTGCGTTGATTGTGTTCTCCTTCTCTGTTGCTGGTATTTGTCCTCTCTCGATAGACGTGCTTCCGACGATGAGTTCGATGACACCGATGAAGAGCTATAATATCTTCAGAAGTGCCAGGCGAGCAAAACCCCCTTGTTCATTCCGATACAATCCCACTCTCTTGCTCCTGCTCTCTTTTATTGCATTAGGACAACAACGATTCATCTGTTACTTGCTGCGGTAGCTGAACCCCTTTTCCTCTGCATGACCTGTCATTTCCACAGTAAATAGATGAAACCCACTAGCATGAGTAGGAGTTGTTTGAGCCCTAATGTGCCTACTCATTCATGCTTGTTTTTCATGCCTGCTACTGCTTAGAGTTGAGTTAGGTCTGATTCATCGGGGATGAATCGGAGGTGTGTAAACATGTCCTACTGTGTGTGAGCTAAGCGTGTGAACACGATTTGGTAAAGGTAGCGGTGAGGGGCCATGTAGGAGTACATGGTGGGCTGTCTCATTGAAACTGTCCTCAGGAACTGAGTTCTGTGTTTGTGATCCATGAACAGTTACTACCACACATTGGGATCCTTAATTGACTCTCTCGGCTTCTTAACCACCCTTGTTCTCTATCCACGAGTTGCAACTAGTTTCTGGTGTTTGTAGGATATGTGTTGGAGGCCGTGCGTAGCGCTGACCCTAGGGTTGGGCTATGATGCGGTAGATACACCGTGGTCGGTGTACCGAGCGCCTGCTTGGTGTCTCGGGAACCCTGCTCACATTGTTCGGGGCCGTATGTGGAAACCTCGGCGGACTCTCATGGATGGAACCTGAATAGGCGATAAACCTGGACTAGAGACTTGAGTGTTTAGGTAGGCCGTGGCCGACACCCTCGCCAAAGCTTCCGCTTGAAGGTTGCCGAGATACATGACGTGTACATGGCGGTAAGTGGCGAGAGCGTGTGTGAAGAAGTACACCTGCAGGGTTAAAATCATCTATTGAATAGCCGTGTCCACGGTAAAGGACTTCGGGTTGCCTATATCAGTTCATAGACAAGTGAAAGTGGATACTCTAAAATGCACAAGATAAGCGTGAGTGCTATGGATGGCATTCTCGAGGGAGACGGGAGCGGATCCATAGTGGTGTATTGATATGGTGAATATGTGGACTCGTAGCGCCACCTCAAAAGAGTTACTTGCAATGTAGTTCAGATAGCCACCGAGTCAAAGCTGGCTTGCTGCAGTCAAACTCCACCACCCCTTTGTTGATACCGATGCATATGTAGTTAGTTCGATGTAAGTCTTGCTGGGTACATTTGTACTCACGCTTGCTTAATTTATGTTTTGCGAGAGACTTCAGTCTCGCTAGTGGTTTCAGCGTGGACTTGATGTTTAGCTTGTTACCTCAGCTACGATCTTGTGCCCTCGGCAGATCTCGGTAGATAGTCGCTTCTCGGCTTTTTCATTTGTAGATGTCTGTACTCGGACATGTTAAGCTTCCGCATGTGCTTTGACTTGTATGTTTCAATGTTGGGTCATGAGACCCATGTTTGTAATATCTCGCTCCTCGGAGCCTAATGAATAAATACTTGAGTCGAGAGTTATGTTGTGATGCCATGTTGTATTTACACATATCGAGCATATTGTGTGTATGATTGAAATGCATGGTATGTGTGGGATCCGACAATCTAGTTGTTTATCCTTGGCAGCCTCTCTTATGGGGAAATGTAGTCTAGTGCTTCCTTGAGCCATAGTAGTCCGCTACAGCCCGGTTCACCGGAGTCCTGCTAGCCCAAAGACTACCGCCAGACGCTTGATCGACCGGCATGTGTTTCACTTCGTTCTCGTGGTTCCGTCCCTTCGGGAAATGTCACACGGTGACATCCGAGTCCTGCCTAGCTCGCTACAGCCGGGTTCCTGAGTCCTGTTAGCCAGTGCTACAGCCCGGATTCACACGCGGCGACCGACATGCTCAAAGTTGATTCATGTATGCCTGTCCCCATGGGTTAGTGCCGCTTTGATTCACGACTAGCCATGTCGGCCCGGTTCTCTGTCATATGGATGCTAGCGACACTATCATATACGTGAGCCAAAAGGCTAAACGGTCCCGGCCATGGTAAGGCGACACCGTGGGAATACCGTGCGTGAGGCCGCAAAGTGATATGAGGTGTTACCAGCTAGATCGATGTGACTTGGAATCGGGGTCCTGACAGACTAATGCCCTTAAGATCATCAAGAGTATATCCAATAGCGGCACGGTGCTTCTTTATAGTTTTCAATTATCTTTCTTCCTCATGCTCTGAAAGGTTAGCACTAATAATAACAGGATATATCTTCTTTTCATCAAGATAAGCATACTTAAGATTATCAGGCAACGGTTTAAGCTCAAACACGGGATCACCCTTGGGTGGAGGAGCATCCCCTATGATTTCAACAGGCAAGTGTTGTTGCAGAATAGGTTCCTGTTTAAAGAATACTTCATCTATTTCCCTTCTTTCATTCATGAACATATCATTTTCATGGTCTAGCAAATAATGTTCTAAAGGATCACTAGGAGGTACGGCAATAGAAGCAAGACCAATAATTTCATCCTTACTAGGCAATTCTTCCTCACGATGTTGTTTACTAAATTTAGAGAAATTAAACTCATGAATCATATCATCCAAGCCAATAGTAACAACATTATTTTCGCAGTCTATCTTAGCATTAACAGTGTTCAAGAAGGGTCTACCAAATATAATGGGACAAAAGCTATCTTGTGGGGAACCAAGAACAAGAAAATCAGCGGGATATTTAGTTTTCCCACACAAGACTTCAACATCTCTAAGAATACCAACTGGTGATATAATATCTCTATTGGCAAGCTTAATTGTGACATCAATTTCTTCTAACTCAATAGGTGCAATATCATGCATAATTTCTTTGTATAAGTCAATGTGTATTGCACTAGCACTAGCACCCATATCACATAAGCCATGATAACAATGATCTCCTATTTTAACAGAAATAGCAGGCACGCCTACCACATGTCTATGTTTATCTTTAGCACAAGGTTTAGCAATTCTAGCAGTTTCACCGCAGAACTGAATAACATGCCCATCAATATTATCAGACAAGAGATCTTTAACAATAGCAATATTAGGTTCAACTTTAACTTGATCAGGAGGTGTATAAGTTCTAATATTGCTTTTACGAACCACATTTGAAGCTTTTAGCATGATCCTTTATTCTAACAGGGAAAGGTGGTTTCCCAACATAAGAAGTAGGAACAATAGGATCATTATAAGTGACAGTCTTTTCTTCAACTTTAATAGGTGCAGCTACTTTTACTTCTATGGGAGGATGATATTTAAACCACTTTTCCTTGGGGAGATCGACATAAGTAGCAAAAGATTCACAGAAAGAAGCTACTATCTCAGAGTCAAGTCCATATTTAGTGCTAAACTTACGAAAAATATCGGTATCCATAAAAGATTTAACACAATAAAACTTAGGTGTCATACCTGACTCCTTACCTTCGTCGAGGTCCCAATATTCAGAGTTGCGTTTAATTCTATCCAATAAGTCCCATTTAAATTCAATAGTCTTCATCATAAAAGAGCGAGCACAAGAAGTATCGAGCATGGTTTGATTATTATGAGAAAGCCGAGCATAAAAACTTTGAATAATTATTTCTCTCGAGAGCTCACGATTGGGGCATGAATATAACATTGATTTAAGCCTCCCCCAAGCTTTAGCGATGCTTTCTCCTTCGCGAGGCCAAAATTATATATATAATTGCGATCACGATGAACAAGATGCGTAGGGTAATACTTTTGATGAAATTCCAATTTCAATCTTTTATAGTTCCATGATCTCGTATCATCACATAGCCTATACCATGTCAATGCGTCTCCCTTCAAAGATAAAGGGAAGACCTTCTTCTTGGCAACATCATCGGGCATACCTGCAAGCTTAAATAATCCACAAACTTCATCCACATATATTAAGTGCTCATCAGGATGCTTTGTTCCATCTCCTGTAAGAGGATTAGCTAGCAGTTTTTCTATCATACACGAAGGAAATTCAAAAGGAGTTTCATTTTGAATAGGTTCAGTAGGTTGAGGAGCAAATTTTTGCTCTACTGGACGGGGTGAAGATACCCTGAACAAGCCCCTCAGAGGATTACTTTCCATAGTAACAAGTGACAGTAAATTTCAGCACACTATATAAATTTTTCCTTACCAAATTCCACCTACCAAAGGCGCTTCACTCCGCAACGGCGCTTTAAAAGAGTCTTGATGACCCACAAGTATAGGGGATCTATCGTAATCCTTTCGATAAGTAAGAGTGTCGAACCCAACGAGGAGCGTATGAAATGATAAGCGGTTTTCAGCAAGGTATTCTCTGCAAGTACTGAAATAAGTGGTAACAGATAGTTTTATGATAAGATAAATTGTAACGAGCAACAAGTAACAAAAGTAAATAAAGTGCAACAAGGTGGCCCAATCCTTTTTGTAGCAAAGGACAAGCCTGGACAAACTCTTATATAAGGAAAATCGCCCCGAGGACACATGGGAATATCGCAAGCTTAGTTTTCATCACGCTCATATGATTCGCGTTCGTACTTTGATAATTTGATATGTGGGTGTACGGTGCTTGGGTGCTGTTCTTACTTGAACAAGCATCCCACTTATGATTAACCTCTATTGCAAGCATCCGCAACTACAACAAAAGTATTAAGGTAAACCTAACCATAGCATGAAACAAGTGGATCCAAATCAGCTCCTTACAGAGCAACGCATAAACTAGGGTTTAAGCTTCTGTCACTCTAGCAACCCATCATCTACTTATTACTTCCCAATGCCTTCCTCTAGGCCCAAATAATGGTGAAGTGTTATGTAGTCGACGCTCACATAACACCACTAGAGGCTAGACAACATACATCTCATCAAAATATCGAATCTAATACCAAACTCACATGACTACTAATAGCAAGACTTCTCCCATGTCCTCAGGAACAAACGTAACTACTCACAAAGCATATTCATGTTCATAATCAGAGGGGTAATAATATGCATAAAGGATCTGAACATATGATCTTCCACCAAATAAACCAACTAGCATCAACTACAAGGAGTAATCAACACTACTAGCAACCTACTAGTACCAATCCCGGACTTGGAGACAAGAATTGGATACAAGAGATGAACTAGGGTTTGGAGATGAGATGGTGCTGGTGAAGATGTTGATGGAGATTTCCCACTCCTGATGAGAGGAGAGTTGGTGATGACGATGGCGATGATTTCCCCCTCCCGGAGGGAAGTGTCCCCGGCAGAACAGCTCTGCCTGAGCCCTAGATTGGTTCCGCCAAGGTTCCGCCTCGTGGCGGTGGAGTCTCGTCCCGAAAGGTTGCTTCTGGTTTTTTTCCTTGACGAAAGACTTCATATAGCAGAACATGGTCATCGGAGAGCCATCAGGGGGCCCACGAGGTAGGGGGCGCGCCCTAGGGGGGGGCGCCCCCCACCCTCGTGGACAGGGTGTGGGCCCCTGGCCTTCATCTTTGGCGAGGATTTTTTATTATTTATTTTAAGATATTCTGTGGAGTTTCAGGACTTTTGGAGTTGTGCAGAATAGGCCTCTAATATTTGCTCCTTTTCCAGACCAGAATCCCAGCTGCCGGCATTCTCCCTCCTTATGTAAACCTTGTCAAATAAGAGAGAATAGCCATAAGTATTGTGACATAATGTGAAGTAACAACCCATAATGCAATAAATATGGATATAAAAGCATGATGCACAATGGATGTAACAATATTCTCCTACTTATGTAAACACCCCGGTGTACAATTCTGTCAGCAAGACCCTGTTACTATTGTTGATGACATCCCGGTACCCACCGATGGACGAGAACTTTGCCTATTGGTCCGCCTCGTTTCAACGAGCAGGAAAATGGTTCTCTTCGTCCCTCGCCCTTGGTGCCGACGTTGTTGCCGACATAACTGACATGCTACTCCCTGACATGCCTTGCTATCATGACCGTGCAAGATGTCACTACTCCTCTTTTAACCCACATGGTGGGCCCATAACCCACAGTTCCATAGGATTGAAACCTGACTCTCCTATACACCCCCTGTTCCCAAGGTTATTCCTCCCGCGTGGACTCGTATGTAATTCATGAGCCACCTTCCGATGAGATCATCAATTCTGACATCGGACACAATAATTATTCCGTTGCTTTGAACCCCTTTCACGCCCTGTAACAGGCATCGAACGATTGCCTGCCCGTTTGAAACTTCTCATGGTACCTTCTTACTTTGCTCTCTATATCTTCTTAAGTTTCAATTCGAGAGATACTTATGCTTCTTCCCCAGAGTTAACCATCCGATGCTCAATTTTGTTTGAATTCGTCCTTATAGAGTTTTTCCCCTCTTATCCTTTCCTAAGTGCGGTGAAGATCCCGAAGGAAGGACAACAACTTCATCATGATGCATTGATGCATAGGAAACGAAGGCATCAACTTAATGGATTGACCTCTTCGAGAAGAGCAACCAAGACCGAGAAGATTCGTTAGAGTTTCGTAACCAGATCTCCCCCCTTACTCTCCCTCTTAAATCTCGGGACGAGATTTCTTGTAGTGGAGGAGAATTGTGACGCCCGGATAACTAAGCTACAGTGAACCTCCGCTAATGATGCCACGTCACCTCGATTACTGTTGATAAACTCGCGTCAGTTCGAAACCCAGTTCATATTTCAAATTTAAAATATAGGCAAACAACAAAAGTTTTCAAAAGTTAAAACAAAAATATTCGGGTTGTGCCAAAAATGGCATAGGTAATTATAGTGCAACCAACTCATTTTTAGAAATTGCCTAAATGATTTAAAATGAAATAAAACAGAATAGAAAATACAAAAGAGAAAACAAACAAAATGAAAGGAGAAACCCCCGGGCACCGGCCCAACTGGGCAGGCCCAAACCGGCCCAGCCGGCCACTCCCGCCACTCCCCTTATCCACTCCCTCCAGGACCCGAACCGCCACCGACACCCCACTCCCCCTCCCACGAAAATATCTCCCCCTCTCCCCGATTGGATCGGGATCGAGGAGGAGGTCGTCGCCCGACGCCGCCTCGCAGCCTCGCCATTGGACGTCGCCATGCCGGAGCTCTTCCGCCGGCCTGCCTCCCCATCACCGTCATCCCCGTCAACCCCCACGAGCCCCGCTGCCCCGTTCCCTGCTTTCCCCCGTGAGCTCACCCTCTTCCTCCTCTCCCCATGTCCCCGTGAGCACGCACGTGCACGAGCCCGACCGCCGCCGCCTCCCGCTGCTCGCTCACCGTGGCCGAAGCCCCTCACGCGACCGTCGTCCGCCTTCGCCCGTGCCTGCACCATCCGGCCTCAAGACACGCCCCGGCCGCGCTCACCGTGGCCTCGCCCCGCTTCGGCCCCTCCTACTTCTCGTGCCCCCGCACACACGCTGCTGCTTGCCGCGGCCACGTGGCAGCGCCAACCATCATCGCTGGCGCTTCGCCACAGCGTATGCTGCTTTGCGCTCTTTGCCATTGTCAAAACCGGCGGATCTCGGAAGGGGTCCCGATCTGTGCGTCAAGGCTGATGGTAACAGCAAGCAAGGGACACAGATGTTTACCCAGGTTCGGGCCCTCTCGATGGAGGTAAAACCCTACTTCCTGCTTGATTAATATTGATGATATGGGTAGTACAAGAGTGGATCTACCACGAGATCGTAGAGGCTAAACCCTAAGAGCTAGCCTATGATGGTATGATTGTAATTGTGATCGGCCTTCTAAGGACCAACCTCTCCGGTTTATATAGGCACCGGAGAGGGCTAGGGTTTACATGGAGTCGGTTACAAGGAAGGAAATATAATATCCGGATCGCCAAGCTTGCCTTCCACGCCAAGGAAAGTCCCATCCGGACACGGGCCGAAGTCTTGTGTCTTGCATCTTCACGCTTCAATAGTCCGGGCATTGTACACATTCTGGCTAACCGGATACCCCCTAATACAGGACTCCCTCAGTAGCCCCTGAACTAGGCTTCAATGCCGATGAGTCTGGCACGCAGCTTTGTCTTCGGCATTGCAGGGCGGGTTCCTCCTCCGAATACCCCAAAGTGGTCATCAAACACGTAGACCGTGTCTGGATCTGCAAGATGATCTTCGTATGGTATAGATCTGATTTGTTGGCAATCTTCGTGCGTCGTGCCCTTGCATCGGGGCTTGGTCCAACGCGAACCGACGTTTCCTGCCCCACGATGACTCGTGTCACGAGGCGGTTTTATTGGCATGTCCCGTCGAGGCAGAGATCGTGTTCCTCTTATTACGGGATTTTCCATCAATATGAGCACGCGTGACCCCACGACGGCTATTGGTATAACCCATGTGTGTTCTAGATAAGCCTCAAACGGTCACACCGGGGACTCTTGATATTCACCCTCTTTCTAAAGGGGTCGAGACCTACGCCTCCTTTTTCACCTTCATCGCGCCTTCTTGCACCTCGAGTTCTAACACCCAAAACTTAAGCTCCACCCCTCCGAAATCCTCCAATATGTCCGGATCTGACCCTCAAGGCAGGTGGGTGGCCTCCTCGATTGAAGAGAAGGACATTGCAAAGCTTAGGGAGGTCGGATACTTGACCGTAGATATCTAGCACAGGCTCCCTGCTCCAGGGCAGGTCATCCCTACGCCGGAGACCAATGAGTGCGTCGTTTTCGTCCCACACTTCCTCCACGGTCTGGGTTTCACCCTCGATCCCTTCGTGAGGGGGCTCATGTTCTATTATGGGCTGGATTTTCATGATCTGGCTTCCGACGCTATCCTCCATATCTCGTCGTTTATTATCGTGTGCGAAGCTTTTCTCCATGTCACCCCACACTTCAGCTTATGGCTCAATACCTTCAATGTGACACCGAAGATGATCGAGGGGCGACATGTGGAGTGCAGAGGTGCCGTAATAAGCAGAAATGGCGATGCCCCATGGCCAGAGGGTTCTTTCCCAGAAGTATCCGATGTATGGCAGCGGAGGTGGTTCTATGTCACGGCTCCCAGATGCACAAAGTGGGCGGCTGCCCCCGAGTTTCGCTCGGGCCCTCCATCATAGTTGGCGTCTTGGACAGACGTAGGACGGAATTGGGGACCCGCTGGTGATATACCAGTACTGCCGAATCGCATCCGGGAGCTTCTTGCAAGGGACATTAATCTTGTTAGCATAATGCAAGTGATGTTGTCCGGCGGATGTTGCCGCGTTAACGCCGCCTCTCCGGATGTGGGAGTTCAATCCGAGGGTCCACGGACTATCAAGCACTTCTTCGCCCAAGCTCGAAGAGATGTGCAAATTATTCTTCGGACGGAAAGTAAAGTGTCCGGACACCACCAAGGATGTGGGCCTAAGCTGTAATCGCCTAGATACCCAAGTAAGTAGCTTTGATGCCGGACACCGTGTTTTGTATTTGTATGATTGCTTGTTCTGAAAATCATCCGTGGCCAGGAATGGCTCAGCAAGGCGGAGAGAATCAGGTGTCCGGCGCCACTTCCCGAAGGCTCGCCTGGTCCCACCACGGCCAAGATGCTTGACCGGGTGCTCAGCAAAATGCACTCAGGGGAAGACGAGTGGAAGAACGAAGAAACCGAACTTCACATGCTACGCATCCGAACCGGGGGAATTGTTGCCTCCCCTAGGGAGGATAGTCGGGAAGGGGAGGCTAAGGCCTCCTCCCCGCGCGGGAAGAAGAGGGCCGCCCCCGAACACTCGGAGACGGAGATGCCCACACCCGGGAAAAAGATAACACCAGGGGGCTCTGCCCCAACGGGCACCCTCACCGCATCGTGCCCACCAACGGGCCAGTCCTCCACCAAGCTGTAAGTTAATTTTTAATTCGAAGGTACTGCGTTCCTCCTAGATCAATAACCAGGATTTGTCTTTCGCAGTCCGGATAGCAGCCCTTCTCAACATAGTTCGTCTTTGGGGAACCTCCCTCCAGAGATGGTGGAGAGCGAGACCCCACATACCTCTCCGGCTTGTGAAGCGGGCGACGCCGAAGTGTCGTCACGGAGGAGTCCGAATCTGCTGAAGCCGGAGGCCAACGCGTCAGCCGCCCTGAGCTTGGAGCATTTGGCTCCCACGAGGGGCGATGAGAAGGGTCCGACATAGTTTGATGTCCGGCCGGACGTATTGACGGGCCTACTGGAGCGAGATGCGCTCTCGGAGGAGCACCGCTCATTAATTAGCGCGGTGCTCAAGAAGATTTCGTCCTCCACAAGCGGTTTGAATGAAGCATTTGCAAGTCTGCTCAGAGGCTTTGAGGTATGTAGTGAAGAATACACTGTTTTTGGCTGTGAGGCACGCGTTAGGTGTGCTCCATATAGATAGTAGCCCCTGAGACTCTCGTTGCCCGCCCTAGGGGGCAAACATGGGATCATAAATCAATGATTGCGCTATAAATATGTGCAGGTACCTATGAGTCCGGCCGCCGACCGGTCCGTGGAAGTTTCCGAACTGGCCAAGCAGATTCGATCGAGTGATGCCGATATCACGCTGGTGAACGAGCGGCTAGACAAGTCACAAGGTATGTGCTCTGCCTTCCTTTGTATAGGAAAATATGGAAGCGGCATGATATTAATGTAATATGTTTGGATTGCGGATGGTGCTGCTGCCGTGGAGGCCCTGAGGGTAGAACTTGTCCAATCCAAGGAACAAGCTCGGGTTAGCAATGCGGTTGCCCTAAAGGCGGCCGAGGAATTGAGAGCCGAACAGGTTGCTCATCGCCGAAGCGAGAAAAAGATGGCCGAAATGGCTATTGAGTTAAAAAATGCCGCTGACCGGTATGAGCTCCTTGAAAAGGAGTATAAGGATAGCTTGGCCGAGCTGGACAAGGCACGCAATGCCACCAAGGAAATACGGACCGAGCTCAGGGGTGCGCAGGAGGAGCTTCAACAGCCGGTAAAATCATGGCCGGAGGTTCCTACTTGTCTGCGGACGAAGTTTTTCGATCCGGCACGCCTGAATGGGCACCGGAGTCTCATGACGCAGATGCGGATTTGGCAAAGAGTACGGCTGACGCTGCCAAGTTCTTCGAGGGTTAGGGTGATAAGGAGGTGGAGAAGCTTTTCTGGTCGCAATTCAATGCTCCCACTCGCCCGCTGCCATTAAATAACAAGATGGCTGCTGTAGCGGAGCTTCACAGGCTGCCCGGTCTTGCAATGCGGTCTATGATAGACCATCTTTGGCCGGAAAGGCTTAAGCCGGACAGTTACTTTGGCGTGGTGCAGCAATTCCTTGGGGCCGTGCCTCGGATCGATGCCATGAGGAGGTCGGCGTGCATAGAGGGTGCTCGGATGGCTCTTGCCCGCGTTAAAGCCTATTGGACGGATATGGAGGCCAATATTATAGCGACCCAAGATCCGGCGGGGGGCCAGTATCCGGACGAGCACAACTTGGCGCAGGTCACAGAAGGTGCCCGCCTAATAGAGGCGCAGTGCTCGAAGAATGTCTTATTCGAGTGATGAGTCGAATCATTAAAAAACAATGTTAGTTTGGTTATAAGGCTATATTTATACTTTTTGCCCGAAAGTATTATTGTGTCCCCTGTGTGGTATATATATATATATATATATATATATATATATATATATATATATATATATATATATATATATATATATATATATATATATATATATATATATATATATATATATATATATATATGAATGTTTAATCCGAAGATAGCAGTGTTGGCTTCATCCCCCATGCAGCAATGCGGGGTGTTCATAAAAATATGCTTAATCACACTTGATCCAACGCCTTGGTCCATGAAGGAGGTGATCGACGTCGAACTAGGCAACCGGACTATATAGCTGTAACACTTTCGCTAGCCATGGAAGTCTAATGTTGGGGCTACTATGTAGCCTCGGTACTTTACGTGCATCCGAATACGGTGCGTGTGTACATGACCGGAAACGGTCCTTCGTTAATGCGGAGGGATCCTAAAGATTCCGATAAGTCTTCGAGTGGTTGAACAGTCTCCGCTGTATCATGAGTCAGTTGGCCGCTTTTCTACTAAGGTGCTCGTCCGAATAACCAGGCACAATCGCAGTAGTTCTCCTTTGGCCACCTTAGCCGATAGTAACGGAACGTAAGGCGCCAAACCCCGGAGCCAGGCAAACCCAACATTTGACCAAAGACATGATTCGGAGCTACTGCATATAAGGCCAAACTCGTGACGCCAAACACTCCCGAGGGTATTCGGACTTTATAATAGTCGATGGGCTCAAGAATGCCCATTCATTATAAACCCTGTTTTTCCAGGTACGTGCGTTATTTTGTCGTGGAGAGATGCCAAAAACGACAGTATCCTCTATGGGTATGGAACCCATGGATGGTTAAACAACAAGAGGCAATAAAAAAGGTTTACACAGGGGCTTAATCTAAAAATAAACATGTTGAACGGGGCCCTGCTGCACGTCTGCGCCTTTGTCTCCGTTGTCTTTGTATCCTCGAAGGGTATCGCATGAACATTGTCGTGGAAAAAGGAAAACTCGAGAAGAGTACAACGTAGCACGCGCGTGAATAATAAAGTGTAAGATGTTGGCCTGCCCATAAGGTTGAGCCAACTATGGACTGTGTTAAGTATTTATAGCCCCGTGTCCACCATGGGATTATATATACGGTGCCCTCGTTCAATTTTATCCGGCGACCGGACTCTGTAGCCGAGTCGTGGCCTTTAATGACCAGTCATGTTTTCTTATGTTGGAGGCCGCTATAGTCCGCCGCGAGGGCCGCCGCGTGTTCCTCTGCAAGGCGATTTAGCGCTCTGTTAGTCCGCCGACGGTGATGACGCCACGTGGACCGGGCATCTTAAGTGTAAGGTATCCATAGTGCGGCAATGCGTTGAAGCGGGCGAAGGCCGTTCTTCCGAGCACTGTGTGATAGTCGCTTTGGAAGGGTGTGTCTGTGTCAAAACCGGCGGATCTCGGGTAGGGGGTCCCGATCTGTGCGTCAAGGCTGATGGTAACAAGAAGTAAGGGACACAGATGTTTACCCAGGTTCGGGCCCTCTTGATAGAGGTAAAACCCTACTTCCTGCTTGATTAATATTGATGATATGGGTAGTACAAGAGTAGATCTAGCACGAGATCATAGAGGCTAAACCCTAAGAGCTAGCCTATGATGGTATGAATGTAATTGTGATCGGCCTTCTAGGGACCAACCTCTCCGCTTTATATAGGCACCGAGAGGGCTAGGGTTTACATGGAGTCGATTATAAGGAAGGAAATATAATATCCGGATCGCCAAGCTTGCCTTCCACGCCAAGGAAAGTCCCATCCGACACGGGTCAAGTCTTGAGTCTTGTATCTTCACGCTTGAATAGTTCGGACGTTGTACACAGTCCGCTGTCCGGATACCCCTAATCCAGACTCCTCAAGAGCTCCCACGAACCAGGCTTCAACGACGATGAGTCCGGCGCGCAGTATTGTCTTCGGCATTGCAGGCCGGGTTCCTCCTCCGAATACTCCAAGGTAATTATCGAACACTCAAACCGTGTCCGGATCCACAAGATGATCTTCGTATGCCACCGTAGAGAGAATGATGTTTCGCAAATGCAACCTGCTGACAACTTTTCAAGCAACGCGACGTGTTATTACTGTCGAGTCTGTATTCGAACAGTCCTCCCCCAACCAGCCACAACGCATATTGCGAGGCAGTTTCCTTGACACGTCTTGTCAAAGCAGAGATCGTGCCCACTTATCACGGGATTCTCATCAATACGGGTACGGGTAATCTCACCACATCATTAATCGTGGCGCTTGGGAAGCAAGCGATTCCCAACGGGCAAGTGGGGAGGCGCACCGCTTTCGTCGCCTCTATAAAGGGATAAGATCTCCCCATTTTTACCCACGCCTTCTTCCTTCTCTACCCATTCTTGCCCCCCTCGAGCTCCAACGCCCAAGCCCAAGTCTCCTCCGCACAGCTAAACACGTCCGAGCAGGAGGCAAGTGGGTGGCTTCCACCGCCAAGGAGGAGCACATAGAAAATCTTGGGCGGCCGATACTTGGTCGCAGACATAGCGCACTGCTACCGGACGCCGGGCAGGTCATTCGACCCTGGACCCCACGAGAGTCGTGTTCGTCGCCCACCTCGTCCGTGGACTGGGATTTACCCATCCCTTCGCTCGCGGGCTCATGTTCTACTATGGGCTAGATTTCCATGATCTAGCCTCAATTTTGTCCTCAACATCTCGGCGTTCATAAATGGCTTATAGGCTTTCTCCGCCTCTGGCCTCACTTTGGTCTGTGGCTGCAAATCTTCTACGTGAAGCCGAAGATTGTACGCGGCCAACAAGCGGAGTGCGGAGGGGCTATGGTGGGCAAGATGCCTAAAGTCACCTGGCTGGACGGCTCCTTCGCGGAGACCGTAAAAGGATGGCAATCGGGGTGGTTCGACATCACCGAGCCGCGCGGCGTCAACTGGGCGGCGGCCCCCCGAGTTTCGATCCGGAATCCCTATGCGGCTCACCTCCTAGGAAAAGAAGGGCCTTTCCTGGGGCAATTCCACGGAGCTGGCCGGACTCTAGACATGCATCAAAAGCATGAAGGACAAGAACATCAAGCTTGGCAATGTGATCCAGGTCATGCTCGTTCGCTGATCCCGCCTCGCCAAAGGCGGGCGGTAATCTGTGGGAGTTCGCCCCACCAACACCGACGCCCGAAGCTCTACGCATGACGCACAAAGGCGCGTGGAAAGTGTTGTTCAAGGCCTCCGGTACTCTCCTCCCACATCCGAGGACCGCGGACTTCATGCAGCGTGCCCCAATTCGGTGAGTTTTGGGACCTCCACCGGGTTTAGTCTTTTCCCAATACATTTATGGGGTCAGTCTTAAGTATTTGTATATATTTGCCCCAGGATTATGTGAAGACAGCGGAGCAGATTGACTGTCCGGCTCCGTTGCCGGAAGATCCAGCGGATGCTCTCCTGACAGAGATGCTAGTCCCGGCACCGTACGAGGTGTCGGAGAAGAAGGCCGAAAAGAAGGCCCCGGGGACCAGGAAGGGTCTCCGGCGTAAGGTTGCGTCCGAAGCCTCGTCCGAAGACGATGAGGTTGACTCCTCCCACGAAGGGGAGGAGGAAGAGGAAGAAGACGCCCCATCCGGGAAGGATGAGGGGCCCGGCGAAGCGGGCCAGGGGGCCGGAAAAGGCCCTCGGTGCAAGGCCGTTATTCCTTTGTCGTCCGATGACGACGAGACACATTCCTTCATGGAGGCGGGGGAATCAAGAAGAAATTCCACCTCCCGACCGGGGGAGAAGAAGAGAAAATCCGCCCGGAGGGGGAGGTCAAGGCCCAAGAAGGGAAAGCATCCCTTTCGAACTACTCCACCATGGCCGCCTACAACGATGAAGGGTGGCTGCCCAGGGGGAAGCTCCTGGTGCGATCGTAAGTGTCCACATTCTACCGTGGTTTTAGGTTATAGATGTTTTAATGACGCCGAGTATATATGCAGTCCGGCCAGGGCTCATCCGGAGGAGTCGTCCTCGGACGGGTCTTTGAGCGCTTCAGAGATGAACTCGCTCCCGACGGCCACCACTCCTCAGCCTGCGGATGACATGGAGGTGTTGTCCCGAAGGTTCCCCTAGCAGGGGGAGGTGACCCTGGAGACGCCCCAAGGCGGACTTCCAAATGCCAGACATGCGGGGTTCAAGGTCCCCGCGGATCGCGTCGAGGAGAGCCGCAACAAGGCGGACTCTCGACCGAACACTGCTCCGGAACCCCCAATGGTTCCGGACTTGGGCGGGCATCCCCTCGTTAGGGAGGGCGAGCCGCTCGTGCCGAGGACTTCCAGCACATCAACGGCGCCGGATAGCTTGGTGGAAGCGCTCCGAGGCGCCCATGGAAGAAGAGCACCGCATTTTATGAGTGCGGTGATTCAAAGGTTCTGCCCGCCAAAAGCGGACTAACAAGCCTCGCACAAGCCTTTCCGACGGGCTTTGAGGTAAGTAAAATGTATGAAATTACCACCCGAGCAGGTAGTAGCCCTCAGACTCTGGTTGGTGTTCAAAGAGAAGCCAAACGGAGGGTCAACTATAATCTGCAGGAGTCTAATAATAAGTATTGTTGTGAATAAGCAGCTGCTGTGCTTGCTTGTCTGTTCAGATCGCCGAGGTTGCCAAGTGAAGCGGCACTGGAGCGGTAAGGGAGAGCTCGTCCTCACGAAGAGGCAGCTCAAGAGAACAAGGGTAAGTAATTCCCACTCTTATGAGTTTAAGGATAGGCAGAATTGACGAGTCTAACACCTAAGTGTCGTGACTGCACAGGGCCACCGCCGAATTGGCGTCCCTGAAGAAGGCGTTGTCCGAAGCCGAAGACAAGGCGGCCTCGGAGTGTAAGGACCGTGAGAAGCAAAGTGCTAGAGTGGGCGAGGTACAGCAGGAGCTCCAGGACCTCGGCAAGAAGTGCGAGTCCGTGGAGCATAATCTGAAGATGAAGGAGGCCGAGTTATGCGAAGGCCCTTGTGAATTTGAAAGATGCCAAGGCCAAGCCGAGAAAGCACAGCAGAGATCAAGGAGGCCAAGAAGATAGCAGCGGTAAGAAATTCTTTTTGCAAAGCAAACATGTGGAGGAGGCGCTTTTACTTACTCAACACGGAGCTCTCCAGGGCATTTGCAGATCTGCCATGCAGCGCCTCAGACGCTGCGGAGTTCTACCGCGCCTGTGAGGGGAGCTCAGCGGAGAAGTTGTTCGGTCCCGTGAGGGTCAGCGAACATCCGATGCCTCGAGCGACCAATCAAGCAGTTGGTCGAACTCCATAGGGCGGCCGAGCTGGCTATGAAGGACTTCATAGTCGGGATGTGGCCCGTGAGCTAGTGCTCGTGAGCTACTTTGGCCCGATCTGCGGATGGTGGATGCCTGCCCACGCTTGAAGTGATCAAGCGATCTGTTTGCATCGAAGGTGCCCGCCGAGCTTTTGCCCGCGTCAAGGTGCATTGGGGCAAGCTGGATGCGGAGAAGCTGGTCAAGGACGGGCCACCGGAGGGCAAGGCACATCGCCATCCCGAAATGTACAACAATGGCGTGATGAAGGGTGCTCATCTCGTCGCTAATGAATGTACCAAGGACGCCATATTTGAATGAATTCACTTCTGTCATGTTTGTAATGAAAGACGAAGTTACTCGCGCTATGTAGCACTTTTGTTATTTAAAATATTACCTTCTGTGCGGCTGTTTATAAAATACTAAAAGTAGGCCAGTCGTCGGCTTCCGCCCCCACGTGACTAGCACTGGGGTGTTCGTGGAAAACCCGGACACTCTTTACCCAAATGTTTGGTCCCTTAAGGAGGTGTCCGGCGCAGCGAACAAGGCAATCGGACTATGCGGCTTTATAACTTTCTCTTAGCCATAGAAGTCTACAATTTTAAATTTCGCCGAAGCCCCTAGAATCTGGAAGGCCGAATTGGGGCGCTATGCACGCCTAGATTGGACGAAGCCGATTTATCACCTAAAGCGGAAAATCTTTAAGGATTTTAAAACCTCTCGAACAGCGACTAGCTCTTGCCACATCATGCCGGTCAGTTTCGGCTTTCTCTACTGAGGTGCTCGTCCGGATGAACCGGGACACAATTGCAATAGTTCTCCCTGCGCTACCTTAGCTGATATAACGGAACGTAAGGCACCAAAACAAGGGAGCCGGGCTATCCCAACTGTAGACCCAAGACATGATTCGGAGTTGATGCATATAGTGCTATAACTTCGGGGTGCCGCATTGTTGAAAGTGTTCGGACTTTAGTTGCCATATAGCGGGGCGCCATAAGAAGCCCCTGGCAAACCGGCCGCACCAAGGTGTACAGATGCAATATCAAATAAACATTTATAAGAGAAAAATGCTTGAATGAGAATAATAAGTTGAGCTATATATAATCTCTCATTGACAAAAAATACGTTTAAGTGTACATTTACAATGGATGCGTTAAGCAAATATAAAATAGGACTATTTGACATGTCCTATCCAGGGGCAGGCTGTGTGAAGGTAGATAAAGCAGGTATAATGATCGTAAATAGATTCCACCTGGGTATTTTCTTCTGTGCACAACGTCAATTGCCTCCCTGGGTGCCTCTTCCCTATAAGTCCGGCAATTTGGCTCTTTTGAGGATGTTGCGCCAACGCGATGTCCTGGAAGGTACGACGAAAAGAGTATGAAAGTATTTTTTGCGGTTACCCGCACTATTGACCGAGTCATTGATGCGCCTCCGCCTATGCCCATGGTATTTTAAGTGCGTAATTGTGTGCACGTGGCACGAATGCTGCTTTGATGGGGCTTAAGCGGAGGCCGGACTGCTAGTCGCGCTCTTGGCGTGCTCGACGATCTGTTGCGGGGTGCTCTGGACTCGCTTGACTGTGCTCGGGTTGTTGTCGCGGATTGGTTTGTTGGAGAAGGTCAGATTGTACTACCGCCGCAAGGGCTGCGATATGTTCTTCCGCTCGTAGGGAGCGGTCCATATTTCGTTTCACCGTTATGACCCCGCGTGGTCCTCGCATCTTGAGCTTGAGATATGCGTAGTGTGGTACCGCATTGAATCTGGCGAATGCGGTTCGTCCGAGAATTGCATGGTAACCACTGCGGAAGGGGACGATATCGAAGATTAACTCTTCGCTTTGGAAGTTATCCGGAGATCCGAAGACCACTTCCAACGTTATAGAGCCCGTGCAGCGGGCCTCTACTCCGGGAATTACACCTTTAAAGGTGGTTTTAGTGGGCTTGATCCTTGAAGGGTCAATGCCCATTTTGCGCACTGTGTCCTGGTAAAGCAGGTTCAGGCTGCTCCACCGTCCATAAGGACACGTGTGAGGTGGAGTCCGTCAATGATTGGGTCTAGGACCAATACGGCCGAGCCTCCGTGACGGATGCTAGTAGGGTGATCCCTACGATCAAAGGTGATCGGGCAAGCTGACCAAGGGTTGAATTTGGGGGCGACTGGATCCATCACATAGACGTCCCTTAGTGCCCGCTTTCTTTCCCGCTTGGGGATGTACGTGGCGTAGATCATGTTGTCCCTTTTCACCGGGGAATTTCTTCCGTCCCCGTGTTTGGGACGCCGGGCTCCTCATCGTCGTCGCCAGGCAGCCCCTTGTCCTTGTCTTGGTGTTTATCTTGCCGGCCTGTTTGAATACCCAGCAATCTCTATTGGTGTGGTTGGCTGGCTTGTCCGGTGTCATGAATTTGGCACGAAGCGCCCAAAGATGCGGTCCGCATCGACGGTCCTTGATTATTTCTTTTGAATGGCTTCTTCCGCTGACCGGCTTGGACCCATCAATCCGCATTGACTGCCGTGGTCTTGATCTTATCGCCGTTGTTCCGCCGCTTATATCTCATTACGCCGGGTTTGCCGTTATTGTCGCGGCCATCTGAATTGCCAGGCTGTGGCGTAGTGCTGCTGCGGGCCAACCAACTGTCCTCGCCCGCGCAAAAGCGGGTCATTAGTGTTGTGAGACCTGCCATAGACTTGGGTTTTTCCTGGCCGAGGTGTCGAGCGAGCCACTCATCAGGAATATTATGCTAGAAAGCCGCCAGGGCTTCGACGTCCGGACAGTCAACTATTTGGTTCTTCTTAGTTAGGAACCGAGTCCAGAATTTCCTGGCTGACTCTCCGGGCTGTTGAGTGATGTGGCTCAAGTCGTCGGCGTTGCACATATGTTCCCTGGAAGTTGTCGAGGAATCCGTCTTCTAGGTTTTCCCATCTACCAATGGAGTTTGCTGGCAGGCTGTTTAGCCAGTGCCGGGCTAGTCCTTTGAGCTTAAGAAGAAGATATTTGATGGCGTGCAGATCATCTCCGCAGGCCATGTGAATGTGGAGAAGAAAATCTTCGATCCATACTGCGGGGTCTGTTGTGCCATCGTATGATTCGATGTTTACGGGTTTAAACCCTTCTGGGAATTCATGATCCATTACTTCATCAGTGAAGCAGAGGGGGTGCACGGCGCCTCTGTGCCGGGCTATGTGGCTGTGCAGGTCGAATTGCTCTGGATGGCTATATTCGGCCCGGCCGGACTTGTTGAAGGTGTGTCCGGCGTGAAGGTCCTCGTCGCGTACCGAGGCGCGCCCCCGCGATCCGTAGATCGATCTTGGCTGTCCCGCTTTGTTGCCCCGGGCTGTAGTATGTTGGCGTGGGGGTGTTGGCTGGTATGCGGACTGGTATGCCGTTTTATCCCGGCCACAAGGTGGCCGGTCAGCCGTATGGTGTTCGAGTCCGTATTCCTCGGCTGCCAGGACTTCCGTCCATCTATCTGTGAGCAGATCTTGATCAGCTTGAGTTGTTGTTGTTTCTTTTTCGGGCTCCTCGCGGGGCTATAAGCCCGACGCTGAAGCGCCTCTGCTCTCACGGGATCCTCAGCACGCCAACTCGCTGCCGCCGAGGGTAATCTCGCCTTCGGAGGGGGGCATGTAGCTGTCCTCCTCCGGGTATTCGCCCGCCGCCTGCTCTCCCTGGGCTGACCTGCTCATCCTCCCTGTTCGCCCGCTCAAGGCGGGCTGATCGTGGTTGTATTCTTCTTCGGCACCATTCAGATTGTTGTCGTCTCCTGGGCCGGTATTGGTGTGGCGGGGCTTGGAGTGGCGCCGATGGCGTCCATTCTTTGCTTTTCCCCCCGAGGTTTTATCCTCCGTTTCCTCATCGCCATTTGTTTCCTTTGGAGTGTCCACCATATATATATATATTATAAGAAGAGGTGGCTGTCCACCGCCTAGTGTGCGGTGGTTCATGTTCTTCTCCTGCATCGTCGTCCATGCCATCGATGTCTTCGGAGTCAAAGTTCAGTACCTCGGTTAAGTCATCGACCGTGGCAATGAAGTGGGTGGTGGGTGGGCAACGAATTCCTTTATCGTCTGCCTCCCACTCGAGCCGGACATAGTTCGGCGAAGAGCCTCCTGACAAAGAGAGAGACTTTAATGAGTCGAGCATGTCACCAAAGGGCGAGTGCTGGAAGATATCCGCAGCGGTGAACTCCATTACCGGAGCCCATCCTGGCCCGATGGGCTCGGGAGTGTACGGACTAGAACCGACGTCCGGGTACGAATCCAAGGGTTCGCAGTCACGGGCCACCGCAGAGGTAAGACCCGTGTTCGGCTCCACCGCCGATGAGGGCGCAACCTGGGGGGCGGGGTCCATCCCTCCGTCCCTAGGCAGCGCAGCCTGCTCTGGATCTAGGTCCGGAGATATTACGGGGGCGATACCCCGAGCTTCGTCCGATGGCAGGTCTAAGCCGTGCTCGTCGAGACTGTCCGGTGCTCCTGGCATGGGCCCAAATCCGTCGAAGATCAAGTCTCCGCGGATGTCCGCCGTGTAGTTCAGGTTTCCGAACCTGACCTGGTGGCCAGGGGTGTAGCTGTCGATCTGCTCCAGATGGCCAAGCGAGTTGGCCCGCAGTGCGAAGCCGCCGAACAGGAAGATCTGTCCGGGGAGGAAATTCTCGCCCTGGACAGCATCGTTGAAGCTGATTGGAGGAGCCATCGAGCCTGACGGCGACGACACAGAGGAACTCTCAATGAAAGCACCAATGTCGGTGTCAAAACCGGCGGATCTCGGGTAGGGGGTCCCGATCTGTGCGTCAAGGCTGATGGTAACAAGAAGTAAGGGACACAGGTGTTTACCCAGGTTCGGGCCCTCTCGATGGAGGTAAAACCCTACTTCCTGCTTGATTAATATTGATGATATGGGTAGTACAAGAGTAGATCTACCATGAGATCGTAGAGGCTAAACCCTAAGAGCTAGCCTATGATGGTATGAATGTAATTGTGATCGGCCTTCTAAGGACCAACCTCTTGGTTTATATAGGCACGGAGAGGGCTAGGGTTTACATGGAGTCGGTTAAAGGAAGGAAATATAATATCCGGATCGCCAAGCTTGCCTTCCACGCCAAGGAAAGTCCCATCCGGACACGGGCGAAGTCTTGAGTCTTGTATCTTCACGCTTCAATAGTCCGGACGTTGTACAGTCCGGCTGTCCGAATAACCCCTAATCCGGGACTACCTCAGGTGCAATGATGAAGAGTAGTTCTTCGCTCGAGTTGCTGGCGAGCGAATGTTACCTCCAAAGGCGACGGAGCCCCTTTGTGGGCTTCAACGCACAGTATCACCCCTTCAAAGGCGGTGTTTCTTTGGTTAATTTGGATGGGTCTATCCCCATCCTGCGGACAATGTCCTCATATATTAAATTGAGGCTGCCGCCGTCCATAAGGACCTTGGTGAGGCAGTATCCATCGAGTATCGGGTCAAGCACCAAGGCCTTTGATCCTCCGTGCCGAATACTAGTTCGGTCATCCAAGTTATCGAAAGTGATCGGATAAGGCATCCAGTGGTTAGGCGTGAGTACGATGGGCTCTATATCGAGCGCGTCTCTATGCGCGCATTCGTGCCTCCTCATGGATGTGTGAGTCACGTGGATCGTGTTCACTGTTTTAACCTCTGCCGGGAATTTTTTCTGTCCTTCAGTGTTCGGCTGGCGAGGTTCATCCTCGTCTTCACTTGGTGTTTCCCTTTTTCTTGTGTTCGGCATTTAATTTACCGGCCTGCTTGAAGACCCAACACTCTATGTGCGTGTGGTTTGCAGGTTTGTCAGGGGTGCCATGAATTTGGCATAGTCTATCTAGGACTCTATTCAGACCGGACGGTCCCTCTTTGCTGCCTTTAGATGTCTTGTTTTGCTGATTAGGTCGAGAGCCCCTAAATCCGGCATTAACCGTCGTGTTATCCGGGCTCTCTTCCTTGTTTTGGCGTTTGTTTTTATGATGTCATGGCTTCCCGTTGCCATCCCTTATTTCGGATGTGCTGGGGTCGCTGGTGCCTTTACGGGCTAGCCAGCTATCTTCTCCCGCACAAAAGCAGGTCATAAGGCTTGTTAGGGCTGCCATTGTCCTTGGTTTTTCTTGGCCGAGGTTTCTGGCGAGCCACTCTTCACGGATGTTGTGTTTGAATGCTGCTAAGGCTTCGGCATCCGGACAGTCAACAATTTGATTCTTCTTAGTGAGGAATCTGTTCCAAAACTTGCGGGCGGATTCTCCGGGCTGTTGGACTATGTGACTTAAGTCGTCAACATCCAGAGGCCGGACATGGGTCCCTTGAAAGTTGGCCCTGAAAGCGTCCTCGAGTTCCTCCCAGCTCCCAATTGAATTTTCGGGGAGGCCTTTCAGCAGTCTTTGAGCTGGTCCTTCACTTGAGGGGAGGTATTTGATGGCTTGAAGGTCATCCCCACAAGCCATATGTATGTGCAGGATAAAGTCCTCGATCCAGACCCCTGGGTCTGTCATTCCGTCGTATGCCTCTATGTTCACAGGTTTAAAGCCCTGTGGGAATTCGTGGTCCAGTACTTCATCGTTAAAGCACAGGGGGTGAGCAGCCCCTCTGTATTTGGACGTGTTGTGGCATGTCGTCGGCTGTTGTTGTGTCCGGTCTTTATTCCAGACTGGTATTCGATTGTCGTAATCGTTTTGGCGACCGTAGTCCTTTGCCGGGGTGCGTCTTTTGGATCCATAAATGGACCTGGCCGCTCCAGCTTTCTTCTTCAGGTGTTCATGTGAATCGGTAGCCGCTTTGTTGCGGTTATGAAGTGGTACAGCTTCGTTGTCGAATTCTCGCAGTAGCTTGCGTTTTGGATAGCTCTTTGTATGGTGATCATCGTCGTATCTTTCTTTAGTGTCTAGCAATTTATTCTATCTACGGTTAAGCGTTTCCTGTGGGGCCTTGAGTCGTTGCATCTGCTTCTTTAGACTTCGTGCGGTGGCCATAAGCTTTCTGTGGAGGTTATCTCGTTCCACGTCTTTTTCCGGGATTGCATCATTATCCGGACCGTTTTCCTGAGCTGGTTCGTTTTGATGACCTCGTCCTTCGGGATCATTGTCTTCGGGCGTCTGCTCCGAACTGTGTTCAGGGTGACCTGGTTCGTCTTGCTCCATCACTGGGTCCGTATGGTCGTTGTTGCCTTCGGAGTTGATTGTATTATCGATCCTTCTGGCGCTTTTGTCACTATTTTCACTGTTGCTGGACTTAGAACGGCATCTGCGCCGTCGCTTTGGCTTTTGTCCGGGGGTTTTGTTGTCCGGATTGTCGCCTTTGTCCTCTTTGGGTGTATACACCATGTATACGTCGTGTGACGAGGGGGAAGTCCGGCGCCCCATAGATTCCACATCTTCTCATGCATCATCGTCCATACCATCGATGTCTTCGGATTCGAAGTCAGGCACGCCGGTTAAATCGTCGACCGTGGCTATGAAGTGGGTGGTGGGCAACGAATTTGTTTGTTGCCTGCTTCCCACTCGAACCGGACGTAGTTTGGCCCGGAAATTTCTTTCAAAGAGAGAGTTTTCAACGAGTTCAGCATGTCGCCAAAGGGCGAGTGCCGAAAAATGTCCGGGGCGGTGAATTCCATTACCGGAGCCCAACCTGGCTCAACCGGTTCGGGAGTGCGCGGGCCGGATTCAACATCCGGATACGAATCCGGGGGTCCAGAGTCATAGGCCACCACAGAGGTAAGGCCCGTGTTTGGCTCCAACGCCGATGAGTGCGCGACCTGCGGGGCGAGGACCAGCCCTCCGTCCTCAGGCAACGCAGCCTGCTCCGGATTTAGGTCCGAGGCTAATGCGGGGGTGCTACCCCGAGCTTTGTCCGACAGCAGGTCTAAGCCGTGCTCGTCGTGACTGTCCAGTATCGTGTTTTTGGCGATGGTTGAAGGAGCCATCGAGCCCAGCAGCGACGACACAGAGGAACTCTCAATGAAAGCACCAATGTCCGTGTCAAAACCGGCGGATCTCGGGTAGGGGGTCCCGATCTGTGCCTCAAGGCTGATGGTAACAGGAAGCAAGGGACACAGATGTTTACCCAGGTTCGGGCCCTCTCGATGGAGGTAAACCCTACTTCCTGCTTGATTAATATTGATGATATGGGTTGTACAAGAGTAGATCTACCACGAGATCGTAGAGGCTAAACCCTAAGAGCTAGCCTATGATGGTATGATTGTAATTGTGATCAGCCTTCTAAGGACCAACCTCTACGGTTTATATAGGCACCGAAGAGGGGTAGGGTTTACATGGAGTCGGTTACAAGGAAGGAAATATAATATCCGGATCGCCAAGCTTGCCTTCCATGCCAAGGAAAGTCCCATCCGGACACGGGCCGAAGTCTTGAGTCTTGCATCTTCACGCTTCAATAGTCCGGACGTTGTACACAGTCCGCTGTCGGATACCCCTAATCCAGACTCCTCAGCCCGCGCCCGCTTCTTTGTGACCTCGCCTTGTCTCGCCTCCGGCGGCGCTTGTTGCACTTCGCCAGCCCGCTTCGTGCAAGCCCTGCTTCGCGCGCCTCCTCCGCGTCCGTCGTCGGCCTTCGTTTAGCTTCGGCCCATGCCATCGGAGCTCGCTCGGCGCCAATCGCCGCCTGCCACCGCGTCCCTCCACTGCGCGGTGGCTGCTGCTGCCCACCTCCACTCGTCGGCTGCGGGCGCCTCGCCGCTTCTTGTTGCCTTCTGTCGAGGCGGCCGGCGCCCGATTCGGGCTTCGCCCCATCGGGCTCCCGTGCCCGTAACCCGTGTGCCCGGCCCGCTAAGGCCCTCACAGGCCCTAAACAAGCAGACCCGCCCCTAGAACGTTTTAAAAAAGGAAACAAAATTAATAATAATTAATTAATTAATTAATTAACTAATTAATTAAATAATTAATTAACTTAATTAATTTTGATTAGTTATACTAATCAAATAACTAAACTAATTAATCCTGATTAGGTTAATTAATATGCTTAATCAAAATGTCTCACTGACAAGTGGGACCCGCTGGTCAGGTTGACCAGTCAACCCCTGTTGACTGCTGACGTCAGCATGACATCATGCTGATGTCATAAATCCAATTTTGAATTAAATTCCAAAAAATTAGTAAATCTTTAGAAAATCATATCTTTTAATCCGTAACTCGGATTAAATTATTTTCAACATGAAAGTTGCTCAGAACGATGAGGCGAATCCGGGTACGCAACCCGTTCATCCGCCACACACCCCTGGCATATCAAACTCGCTACTTTCCCCCTCCGGCTCCTCTGCCCGAAAACGCGAAACACTGGGGATACTTTCCCGGATGTTTCCCCCCTTCACCGGTATCACCTCATACCGCGTTAGGGCACGCCTAGCATCACGCCTTGTCATGTCATGCATCGTCATGCCTTTGTTTGCATTGTATTTATTGTTTCTTCCCCCTCTTCTCTTGCTAGACACTGAGACCAACGTCGCTGCTACCCAGTACGACTACGGTGTTGACGACCCCTCCTTCTTGCCAGAGCAATCGGGCAAGCCCCCCCCCCTCCTTGATCACCAGATATCGCCTATTCTTCTCTATACTGCTTGCATTAGAGTAGTGTAGCATGCTACTACTTTCGGTTAATCCTATTCTGTTGCATAGCCTGTCATTGTTGCTATAGTTGTTACCCTTACCTGCTATCCTACTTCTTAGAGTAGGATGCTAGTGTTCCATCAGTGGCCCTACACTCTTGTCCGCTTGCCATGCTATACTACTGGGCCGTGATCTCTCGGGAGGTGATCACGGGTATATACTATATACTTTATATACATGACACATGTGGTGACTAAAGTCGGGTCAGCTCATTGAGTACCCGCAAGTGATTCTGATGAGGGGGCTGAAAGGACAGGTGGCTCCATCCCGATAGAGGTGGGCCTGGGTTCTGACGGCCCCGATCGTTACTTTGTGGCAGAGCGGCGAGGCAGGTTGAGACCACCTAGGAGAGAGGTGGGCTGGCCTGGTCGTCATGGATACTTAAAAATAACACGCTTAACGAAGTTCTTGGTATTTGATCCGAGTCGGCCATTAGGTCTATACGCACTAACCAACTCGTGGGAAAGTTATGGGCACTCGGCGTCGTGGAATCAGTGAAGCCTTCATGGCGTCGGCGATCGGCGGGCGTGGCCGGATTGGTGGAGCGCTGTTAGGCTAGGCTTCCGGCCGCCCATGCAACATGCAGGTGTGCTATGGGCAATGGGCCCAGACCCCTGTGCACTTAGGTTTAGACCGGCGTGCTGACCTCTCTGTTGTGCCTAGGTGGGGCTACGACGTGTTGATCTTCCGCGGCCGGGAATGACCCAGAGAAGTGTGTCCGGCCAAATGGGATCAAGCGTGTTGGGTTATGTGGTGCACCCCTGCAGGGAAGTTTATCTATTCGAATAGCCGTGATCTTCGGTAACAAGATGACTTGGAGTTGTACCTTGACCTTATGACAACTAGAACCGGATAATTAATAAAACACACCCTTCCAAGTGCCAGATATAACCCGGTGGTCGCTCTCTAGCAGGGCGACGAGGAGAGGATCGCCGGGTAGGATTATGCTATGCGATGCTACTTGGAGGACTTGATCTACTCTCTTCTACATCTTCGGACGATTTGAGGTTGCTGAGCGTAGTCTTCGACGAGATTAGTTATCCCCCTCATATTCTGGCATTCTGCAGTTCAGTCCACCGATATGGCCCTTTACACATATACCCATGCATATGTAGTGTAGTTCCTTGCTTGGCAGTACTTTGGATGAGTACTCACGGTTGCTTTCTCCTTCTTTTCCCCCTATCCCTTCTACCTGGATGTCGCAACCAGATGTTGGAGCCCAGGATCCAGACGCCACCGTTGACGATGACTCCTACTACACCGGAGGTGCCTACTATGTGCAGCCACCGGCGACGACCGAGGAGTAGTTAGGAGGATCGAGTGCGGAGGCCTGCGCCTCTTCGATCTGATCCCACTTTGTGCTAGCCTTCTTAAGGCAAACTTGTTTAACTTATGTCGTACTCAGATATTGTTGCTTCCACGACTCATCTATGATCGAGCACTTGTATTCGAGCCCTCGAGGCCCTGGCTTGTATTATGATGCTTGTATGACTTATTTATGTTTTTAGAGTTGTGTTGTGATATCTTCCCGTGAGTCCCTGATCTTGATCGTATACATTTGCATGCATGATTAGTGTACGATTGAATCGGGGGCGTCACACTACTCAAGTTCATTCCCCCACCTCCCAAACTTGCAAGAAAACATGACAGTTCTAGTTCATGAGTACAAAAAATTCAAGTTCACCTACTTGGTCAAAACCATCAGCCCCTGATCTCGTGAACCAATTTAGCACATTGGAATCAATGTTTCCATCACGGATCTTGGTCTGTTATACAAAAAGAACAACAATAGTTAGAAAATTACCAAAACAAGTTATCATCCTATCTACAAAGCAAAATACTGACAGTCACCCATCTGGGAACTATCAACTTGTCAGTGTCTCGGTACTTCTGACGTAGAGAATATAAAACAACGTCAGCACTGTCTGAGTTGAGCATGCCAGTGGGGAAAAACGCTTTAGCAATAGAACCAACACTGGCATCACATTCTTTATTTTGAAACATCGGCTTGTCACTAGGAAAACACAAAAATTACATGAATTAAAACTACTACAATAACAACAATAATCATGTGAGAGAAAGAAAAGGAGACAAATATGGTACGGGCAAAATCCCAAACTAACCACTTCGTACGGTTCATGCGCAACCTCGTAACAGTGAAGAAAAAAAATCAACCTTAGCAGCATTACCACTTTTTGCTTGCAGAAAAAGAAGAAAAATAATAAGTTCAAGCACTACAAGTGAACATGTCCAAAAGGCCAAAATTGAGAAGTACGCCTCATTTACAAGTCCTTACTTGCACTATCAGCGTTTGACGATGACGGTAGTTCCTGAGATGAGACCAATATGCCTCCAGTTTCAGGGTTTGACGATGGGAGATCTTGAGAGGACACCAATATCGCTGCGCTTTCATGGTCTGTAGAAAGAAAATCCCGGGAAAACACAAGCGCCTCCTGCGTCAAGGGGCCAGAAGAAATCGACAGAAGTAAATCATCATCCTCGGATGGCACCTCCTCCATGCTAGAGGCATCTTGCAATGCATCCCCATAATCAAGACCTCCAGGCGGGAAATTCTCTGGCGGGAAATCTTCACAATCAGAAACATTTTCATTCCCAGCAATACCAACACCAGATGATTTGGCATCAAGTATGCTGGCAGCACCAACATACTCATCAGCAACTTTGGTACCAACATCGCGCCCACTACTCAATGGAACACCCCGAGCATCATCTCCACCACTAACGACAGCCTCACGCCAACATCGGTCATCCAAGAAATAAAATTCAGAAAAAGTGAATAATATGAGAAAAACTAACAATAAAAAATAAGCTAGCAAGAGTTGCACAGAAAAACAAACCTTAGAAGCATTCACAGCAACATCATCGATCTTGCTGCTGCTAACATTCGAAGGAACATCACCAACGGGCAAACAAGGCTCGCCGCCAACAACAGGACCCTGATTCATATGTAATGAAGCAAAAAAAAACGATGCTATTATTAGCAACAATAAACACAAGGGATTAAACCACAGTAACAAAAAAGGTAGGTATCACCTACAAACTCTTAACGGTGTGGGATAGAAAAATGAACAAGCAAGGCACATTGGTGCGCATGAAAATTCAAGAAATATGTATAAACACGATAAAAATAAAAATAACCTTGCACTTATCAGTAGATGGATCATTAACTCCACGGCCAACAACAGCCTCAACATTATGACTGGTTTCTTGCATGAAAAGAAAAATTAATAAACAGATGAAGATGAGGAAGTTCAACTACAATACTGACAGCAGAACAACTTAGTAAAAACATACAAACACCGAGGACTGACTCACATCAACAATAGCGTGCTCCAAGCCAACATCGTTCGTATGGTGATCAGAAACATTAGCCTCAGTACCATCATCAGCCCTGTTGTCAGTGCCAGCAGCCTCATCCTGCTCAATCTGCATGGAAGAAAAATAAATAAACAAATGAAGATGAGAAAGTTCAACTACAATACTGACAGAAGAACAACATAGTAAACATTGCAAACACCGAGGACTGACTCACATCAACAACTGGGCGCTCCAAGCCAACATCATTTGTTTCGTGATCAAAAACATTAGCCTCGGTACCATCACCAGCCCTGCAGTCGATGGCAGCAGCCTCATCCTGCTCAATCTTCCTGATAACAACATTTGCACTTTCTTCATATGGCTTGCAGTGAGAGTCTTGCATAGTTTTGAAACGCTTCATGTTGTTCAACAGACGAACCGAGCTCTGAACTAGATCAGCAGCACCGTCACGCATATCACCAATAAAATTCTCTCCATCGCCATATAGTCCACTGCTTCCTCAGCGTTAAATTGATGATCTTCAGGAAGGATACCATTGATACAACTCAGACGCTCAACTGTCGTTGGGACCTTTTGCAGCTCAGAACACACATTACTTAAAATATGCTCAGCGTGCTCCAATGCAGAAACAGCAACATCAATACCAAACCCTGCCTCTGTGAAGTACTAGCATTACTAGGGCCAGGGGGAACATAACCAACACCCTCAATACCACGGCTATCTCTCAACTCATCGTGCAGAGATGAAAACTTGGGAACCTGAGACGACGGCATCTCCAGGACTCGCCGTTTATACACTCGAAAAAAAACCTCCTCTTGAGTATTCCACTACAAACAAGGAAAAAGAGTTAATTAATCAATGCAACACACAGGGAAAAATAAAACATGATATTAACAGATTTAAATCAACAGCACTATCAATCTTTAACTGTCAGTGCCAAATTGTTAGTATTTACCGGCAGGACAGTTGAACAAAGATATTCAGTTCAACCACACATGAAACAACAGTACTAAAAATCGTACCTAAACCTCACAAAGCTTAAGAAATGACAAAATCTAAACAGGTAACTCTGTGGGACACATGTTCACTCCAGCAAAAATAGCTATACCTAAATAAAAAAGGTCTGCAAGAGACGAAAGAAATAAAACTCACCGGAAGCTTCCCAAAAACCCAAGTCTTTGGATCTGCATTGCCTTTTTTTATCAAATCTGCATCAACCAGATCAGAAAGCTTGACGGGATCCATGAAACATATGCGGGAGACTCGTATGTCAGGCTCCGCAGTCTTGCCACGGATAAGGCAGTCAAGGTACATTAGTACATGCACTATAGCACAGCCTGTGATTGCCTTCCCCATGGTAACACCATCTTGGTACTTTACAACAGCCCTTCTAAGCTCATCAACCATCAGCTAACAATAATCCATATTAACCATGTCCTCAAAGACGAGACCCTCAAACATTGTTGCCTCTCTGGAAACACGCGGAGCGGCACCAGGCAACACAACCTTCATAAACACAATAATGAAGAACACTTTCAGAGCAAGGTCATCTTTGCTAGGATCCTTGACGAGCACCTTGAGCTTATCACTCAAATCCTTTGTCTTGATATCTTTGTTCCTGCTAATGTCAAGCTCCGATCTTAACTTCATCAGAGCGTCGTCATATCCGTCCTCTGACGGCCTTGGCGCAGAATGACCGCCACGAGGGAACCCAAATAATTGTTGTATACCATCGCTAGTGATGCGAAGCTTCTTATTGGCCTCACCCATGTCAAGAGTCATCATATCAGGTTCTACACTCAGGTCAAAGCTCCCATCAGAGGGCGGGAAATGTTAGACTTCACCCTCCAATTGAAGATAGAACCAAAACCAGCTGCACGAACCCTAGCCACATGCCGACTCTCAAGCAATTTAGCACAAGCTTCAACCTCTCCCAACGAACATCGCATAGTTAAGTTCAATTTCCGTTGGTCACCTTCATCCAAGGCAACTTTTCCGGCATTGCCTCCCACCGGCTTGACCGGACTCATAACGCTAACAGGCTGTAAATGAAAATAAAGAAGCCACACCTTAAATAAATGAATGTAGAAAACAAAATAAGCATATGAAGGCAAGTAGAAAAAAGAAAAGATTGCACAAGTTCAACTCTTGAAACAACATCAGTACCACCCTCGTTTGATGCAAACAATGAGCCTAGCCTCGCCGCCAAAGATACCAGCCCAGAGACAATTAAATCATTGCAAGTACTACTAGTTAGTCACATACAGTACAAAACACGTACCACTGCAAATGCATCTTCAGAATCAACTTCGACATCATCTTCTTCAGATACAACATCTTCAGCTTCGACACGAGCACGCTTCTTCACACCTTTGTTCACCTTCGCAGGATGAACTTTACGCTTATTATTTTCTTTCAACAAAGAGTGCTCTGGAAGAGGAGACGAAGAAGGCTTCTTATTTGTCAAAACCCGCGGACTCCGACGAACAGGGGAGGCAAAAAGTTTGCTTGGACCAATCTTCACAACAACACTATCCCCATCATCTTTGCTATTACAAGGTTGGGAACCAGCTTTCACACGAGGGCTACGCCTCTGTGTGCCATCAGGATTTCGATCTGACATCTTCCTCTTCAAAACAACTTTCTTCTCCTTAACTGCATCACGAGTAAACACTTGCGTCAAACGAGTTTGCATCAGGTTTGTCTTCACAGGCATGTCACTTCCATGAGATCCAACATCAACGGTTGAAAAGGCCGCGTCACCACCTTTATCACCTACACCTTCAGGAGCTTGAACAACATCCTGATCACTTCATTGAACACATGCAGCCTTTTGACGCCGTTCCAACTCCTTTCTCCTCTGGAAATCACACTTCTTCTTTCTTATCCTTTCATCCTCGAGCTATAACTACGTAGGAACATCCTCATCCTGAGTAGCAGGCTCAGTGCCATCAACACTCTGTGACTGAGTAACAGACAACTGCAAGTTGCCATCAACATCATCAACATTAAGAGAATACATTCCATCATTAATAACTTTGACAACATCAACAATGTCCTCAGGAGCACCATGGTTGTCATTAACTGCATAAACCAACAACATAAGCACGCACATATAAAATCAAAACACAATTAACATTGCAGAGACAAGATAAATAAAGCGCATAGCATCAGACACAAACAACTAGAACAACGGATGTAGCTAAGCATATTTATGTATTCAAGGCTGATAAAAAAGAGCAAATATAAGGGAAACACCAAAAATATTCGCAAGTTCTTCTAGAGGATTTGGTGACTCTAAAATAACATTCACAAGATCTTGAAAGCGTTCTGATTTTTCAGAATCAGGAGGCACCGACACTCCAACATCTGCAACAACATCATAATTAGCAAAAAAGTACATGAACAAGCAATCAGTTCAACTATATGAACACTACAAGTGCACCCAATAAAACAATATGAACCCACCACTGGCACCACAAACTTCAGAATGACAACTCTTTCAACATCATACTAGTTCTTCACTGACTACTACAACCTATTCAAATGCCAGGACAGCAGTTCAAACTACAGATGGTGATCAGTACTACAACCTGTATGCATGTCACATCATCGCCAAAACTATACACACCACACATTCAAGGGCAAAATTAACAGCTATCAAAATACATACAACTTATAAAGTCGATACGTCAACAACTATACAACCTAAAAACCAAATCTGTTAAAACATCATCCAAATTACAGGGAAAATCACCTACATTCAACTTGTCCGGACTGGATGATGTACCCATTGAGATCTACAGACCTAAAATCTACCGAACCAGATCTGCAAGACACATGAACAAAAATTAGACCTCTGACCTATTTCAGAAACGAAGCATGCCATACAAAGAAAAACTCTTACCATCAAACACAAAATCCGCCACGGAATCGAGTATCACCGTCGCCAACTGCTCGTTCAAGAGCAAAGGAACCATAGCAAATCCAGCCCGAGACAGCAAGAGAGCAATAGCTTAGAAATAGAGGGAAAATCTGTACATAAGAGGACGCAAGGGAACTCAATCGCAGAGCAAAAGGAGCAAAACAGAGCACCAGACCTCCAGCCCTCTGGTTCAACCACCGGCCGACGCTCCCGCGGTGAAATAGGAGAAGCAACTTCTCTGCGAGAAGAGGGGAACGAAGAAGGAATCGATTTGGAGAGGGGAGCGGAGCAGAACTGGGGAGAGCGGAGGTAAAAAGGTGAGTGGGAGAAAACTGACGGCTAAAGCCCAGAACCGTGGCGAAGCCCACTATCTCTGGGCAGTTACCAAACATAATAGCAAAAATTAAATACAATAAAAAATTAAATACAATAAAAAATTAATATAGAGGGAGAAAACAAATGACTAAAGTAAAAACAATAACTCACAACAGTACAATAAAAATTATCAAAAAGTATAAATGAAATATTAATTCATAACGGTGCTAGTTTTTCCCCTAAAAAATGAAGATAAGATAACGGGGGCAAGTCATGTTACGGACTCGCCTCCGCATGCGACGCCGCGGCACGCCGCGTCGTCGCCTGCTACGGCTCGTTCCTGGCTCGAGCTCACGCTAACGCGGCAGTGCGCTCATTTGACAGGCACAGTGCGATTATTTTGTTTCCCCCCACCCCCACATGCACCCACACACCCCTAAAGATAGATAATGGGGGCAAGCCATACAAGGAAGATGTGTCAGTACAACTATGCCCCTCGGTGTGGTGCGGGGAAAAGTCATATTACGGACTTGCCTCAAGATGCGACGCCCTTGACACGCCAGCGTCGTCCTGCACGGCTTCGTTCTGGCTCGGCTCGCCGGGATGGCTCGCTTCGGCCTCGCTTAACGCGGCAAAGGCGCTGCTTGACAAAGCGCAGCGGCGGTTATTCTATTTCCCCCACCCCCCACACGCACCCACACACCCCTAAAGATAGATAATGGGGGCAAGTCCATACAAGGAAAGATGTGTCGGTACAACTATGCCCCTTGGTGCGGTGCGGGGGTAAGTCATGTTACAGACTCGCCTCCGCATGCGACGCCGCGACACGCCGGCGTAAATCACACTGGCTTGTTCTGGCTCGTCCTCGTCGGGATGGGGAGGGTGGTCTCGACCCCCTCCCCGGCTCGGCTCGCGCTAATCGCGGCAAAGGCGCTCGCTTGACAAAGCGCAGGCGCTTATTCTGTTCCCCCCCACACGCACCCACACACCCCTAAAGATAGATAATGGGGGCAAGTACTAGTTTCAAACAAAAAAAAGAAAAAAAGAACAAAGTATCAGTCCAAGTTACTGGTGGAGTCAAGTACTAGATTCAAATAAACAAAAAAAAGAAAAAAAAGTATCAGTCCAAGTTACTGGTGGAGTCAAGTACTAGATTCAAAGAATAAAAAAAATGACCTCCCAAGGACCGGCGCAGGCCCTGACGATGCTAGATACTTAAACTCGAGCCCGTGGGCGAATCCCTAGTAATCCGCACAACGTAGGGCCCGCCTCCCAAGGCCCACAGGTCATGAGAGAGAGAGAGAGAGAGCGCCGTGTATAAGCGCTCAGGTAAGTATTCAGAGGAGTTCGACCGGTGAGCCTCGGCTGCGCTTATAAACAGGTCTAGAGCCCCCTCGACTAGCGAGGTGGGACTAAACCCATAGCGCACGCGCACGCCGGCTGCACATCCGCGCGGACGAGCTATCTGGGCCGAAAACAACGCCTCAGGCGGATGGCCCAACACAGTACTTCATCCCATTACAAAATTCCAGCCGATCACACACGACCAAAAAAAACAAAATGCAGATAATTTTAAAACAACCTCACAAGAAATCAATTCAAAAACAAATAACGTAAAAAGTTCAAACACATCTTAATTGTAAGAAATAAAATAAGTAAATAAATATTTTTTTTGGAAAATTAAAGGTAGAAGATTGTAAATAAAATTTTGGAAACAAATTTATAAAAAGTTCAACTACTACAATTCATAAGGTTCAAGTAAAAAAATAGTACTGTGCAACAAAGATTAAAATCTTTTAATTTTATAAAATACTAGAACTATCATTATTCAACTATAAAAAGAAAATAATGTGCTCTAAAATTCATGTAAAAAGGTAAGAAAAAATGTTATACAACAAACAAATTTGATTGGTAATTGACAACCTAAAATAGTTCAGTACTATCATTAATAGAATGTAAGTTCAGCAAACTCAAAACCCAAAAAGGGGTTCTACAAACATCGTCAGTGTATATCCGCGAGCTATGTACATGAAAATATCCCAGTCAAAATAAAGGATGCCCATCAGTTCAACTATATAATTGTTCCAGTACTAATATAAAGAATATATAAATAAAACAGTTATACTTGAGCAAAACAATAGGAAATGCATTAGATAAGTTGTTCCAAACCATCTGATAATACCATAGAATTCAACCATCTCACATGCAAATGTTTTAAATAAAAAATACTGCAACATAATAAACACACACGTAAATCTCACGACCGGCATCATTTGCCACATTTAAACCTACTGCACATAAATTCTGAAGGTCAGAGAGTCATCTTCCCTGGAGAACATAACCATAACCACATCACCAGCCTCAAATCCAGACTCGGCCACAAACTCCTTCCACCCAGTAGTTAGGTTGATGCAACCATCAAAGTCGATGTGGTAGGCAACTTCCATCAACTGATACCCATTTTTTTTCATAGACTCTATCTTCAGTACACCGGAACTAGGAGCAACAATCCTGATCCTGGGTGACATATTCTGCAAATGGGCATGGGAGTACAAAACAAAGTGAACACCTGACATAACTGAATTTTTACACAGATATAGGAATGGTTTGCATAACAAACTGAAAAAGAAAAAAATCTGAACCAAGACAATAACACAAAACTAACTAGTCATGTGAACTGACTAAACTGAAGAAATATACATATCAATACACCTACAGTAAAAACAGCTGACAAAAAACAGATCAAGGATTATACAAAAATGGATAAAATACTGTTTAGTAAAGAAAAAATACACACAGAAATCCCTACTGTTAAATTCAGACAAAATCAAATAAAAAATATAGACAAACTATTCATAACACTAAACTACAGATCCAGTCCATGGGATTCAAAAGAGACCTAAAAAAAGTAGAAAAACAAAATGAATAGAAACACATACCCATGATTCCTTCAAGTCACCAACCATCAGGCGACAAACATAGGGTGCACGAAACCCATGGTTGTTGTACAGCAGACAAGAAAGTTGCCCACGACGCTGAGTCTGGGTGAGCTCCAAACCAGATTCGTACACACAGCCGTCAGCTATGCGCACCATCTTTGCCAGGCATCCGCATGAACAATCCTCCATGGAACACACAGGAACAGGGAAGAAAACAACGGAGAGAAGAGGGAGGAACCTAGATCTGATTCTGCAAGAAGGAAGAAAAAGGACGGGAAGACTGGGCCACACACCACACATATATGTATAGTATTTATAGCTAGGGAGACTCACAGATTATAAAAATAATAAATAGGCAGGTGGGCAGCCAGCTGGTAGGAAATAGTTATTATACAAGCCATGCAACATTTGACCGCAAATCAGTTCAACTTCAGATAAACAAGCAGTTCAAAAGTGCACATGTCAAACATATGCAGATAAAACAACACATTCAGAGATAAAACAGTTGAATTCATTTAGTCATTCAAACATCTTCTCCCTCACAACAAAAATCTTAAAAACATAATCTTTAGTACTTCAGTCATAACGATCAAAGAAACGACGCCATTTGGCCCTGGTGGATGGATGTGGAGCCGTGGCTGCTCTAGCCCTAGCCCAACTGATGATCTGAATATGGTTCCTTCCCCTGCCCTCTGGGAAAAGAAGCTCCAATTCATTGGAGTTGCAAGTATCCATCACCTCGCGCGCAAGGCATCTGTTGGACTCTGCCTCCAGTTCCTCCTCGGCAGCACGTCGTGCCATCTGCCTACGCCTGCGCCCCCTCCTCCTCTACTCCGCTACTGCAGCCCTCACATCGACGGCATCCCCCTCCTCCTCTGTGACCTCTCCCAGCTCAGGATCCATCTCGCTTTTCTTTGATTGCAGCTAGTAGAATGAAAGTGACAGAGGGCTCGGGCTTTATAATCAAAGTGCAGAGGTATCGATAGGCAGCCAGTTCCGATGTCAACACATAGTAAGACAACTGTGACACGCAGCAGTCCAACTACACATATGGCAGCAATTCAAAACAACACTGAAAAACACGCAACTTACTTACTAAGTTTGACTAGATTACAAGAAAATCACAGGCTACAGTCAGCCGCCATACACCACCTTCGCCAACGAAAAAATAACATGGGAATCCAGGGTAGAAACAACTCAAAGAAGCAAAATTGATAACGCAAATCTTTTCATACAATCCTCATATCTCTCCATCCAACACCAATTCGAAAGTAAAACAACAGAAAAAGAACAACACATTTGCATGGCGGGCATGGAAAACGGCCAAGAACACCAAAACTTGTAATCAGAAATTACAGATGAAATTAATCTCCAAAAACTCTAACATACCGATAATTCTCACATCCAAAACAACAAACATGACGTAAATTGAGGCCTACGAACACCACGGTAAACACCAACGCCCAAAACACGTCCGCCGCCAAATGCCCACGCCGTCAGCTCCGGTGACTACAGATCGCAAAACACGACCAGGTGAGCGCGTGCACGTGCGGAACCCCTGACATGTCTCCTCTAGCAACGAAAAGCCCGCAGCATCGTGCCGGAGAACGCCCGGAAACTCCATGTTGCATCCCCTATTTCCGCTCGTCGTACACACGCAGGAAGATCAATTCAAGTAGAAAACCGCGTCAGTCCAACCTGTGAACTATGGGTAACAGAATAGCCCATATATATATATATATATATATATATATATATATATATATATATATATATATATATATATATATATATATATATATATATATATATATATATATATAGAGAGAGAGAGAGAGAGAGAGAGTAGCACTATTCTAATCCTGAGATTAGAATAGTTATTTGGATCACACCGCGTATATAGGGCCCGATCTCATCCTCCCGAACTGGCGAACCGGCTAGGAATAAAAGAAAATAGAAAAACTCCCGGAGCTCTCCCTAACCTCCCGACTCCTCCCTCTAGTGCATCGCCGGGCCCATCCTCCCGATTCCGGTAGCACCGACCCCTCCACTGCTTCGCCTGCGTCGCCTCAATTAGCGTCGCCAGCCCCCACACGGCTGCCGCCCCAACAACCGACGGCGTGGCAGCCCCATCCCCCGCCCCGGCCACTGCGCCACCCCGCCCCCGGATCAGGTCGCCGCGCCATCCCCACCCCTGATCCTGCCGACGGCGTGGCAACCCCGTCCCCCACCCCAGCCGCTCCGGTGACGCGTGCCACCGCGTGAGAAGAGCCCGGTGCTTTCTCCCGGCCATGCATCACTCCAATTAGGTGTGCCGCTGTGGCCACGGGCCTCCCGCTGCAGCAAGCTAACTCCACGGCGACCTTCTTCAACATGTAGACGTGACCTTCCTCAACCTGCAGACGCGACCTTCAATCACCTCCAAACAGATTAGACAGAAGCCGGCAAGTTCCAGCAACTGACCTAGTCCCCAACAGCTGTGGCAGTCTGCACGCACGGCTGTGGGATAACCACGCAGTAGGTGGCGTAAGAACGAACTGGAGGCGGTGTGCCCTAAACTAGCTTCCCCTACGGTTGCGTCAATGACGTGTCCTCCGGCTGGCTCCCGGCGTGGCTATATCGAGCACGCGTTATCCATGGCGTTGTGCGGCACTGAGATGCAGAGGCTCGACAAATTGGCTGCTTCCCACGACTCATGTGTTCTCCCTGGTCCGTTCTCTATAATTGATTATCCTTGCACAATCTCTCTAATTGATTCATGCACGTAGTGTCTTGTGTGTACTAATTGGTTCCATGCCCATATTCTCGCGTGTGTGAATATGTACTGCTCCGATCTTGGCAAGCTTTCACATGAGATTCTGGCTGCCCTGTACGTGCCTGTTCATATGCTTACGAGTGCTGAAAAAAAAACATTTCGCAATCTTGTTGTGGTTTGAGTATAGGAGTCCATATCTATGTATTTCTTGGTGTGTTTTTCCCAAGAATCGATCTCAGCCTCGTCGAGCAACATGACGCACGACTACTCTGTTGTGATATCTGAAACTCTGTTAGAAGTTCAATATGCAAAAAATAGCTATTCAACGGAAAGTGTTCATGGCATGGCATTTGGTCTGCTCTCCAGTTTCATTATTGTATTTTGGCTGCAAAAATATACGCAGGGATGAATGAGAGAAGTTCCACTATAACTGAAGTAGTATTCCTCATAGCTCAGATAACTAACTGTTCGGGCACTAAAACCTGATGGCCTCAAGCTTGTAAAAACTATATTCAGGAGTTCAAGGAAGACCCAAAAAATAACTAAAAGAGCATCATGTCCTATGGTGTGCGTGCTGGGTCTGGTGTTTCGTGTGTGTGCGCGCGCTCACTATGTGGGAGCTTGTTTCTTGTGCTCCTTTCCGGTCTGCATTAGGAAGTTCAGGCGTATCATTTGTAAAAGTTCAGTGTGTATGTATGGAGTAGTACTGTGTTTGCATGAAGGCCACCGAGAGGCAATATGTATATATGTTAGCATCTGGTGTCTATTGGTGACTAGTTTCCACTTTGGCCTGAACATTGCTTATGTATGTTGTTCTTGACAGAGATCAAAATGCTTCTCCATAAATATAAATTACAAATCCTGGTATCTGTGTTCTCTGGAAATAGATGTGGATACACACAAAAGAACAGTCGATGAGAAGTTCATAGTTTGTGCCGCAGAGAGTTCAAAATGTTCGCTATCGAAAAAAAACACATCTTGGGTGTGTGCGAATATAAAGAACCAAACACAAAAAAATTCTACTAATGAGTCAATTGTGAAATCCGAAGAAGTACAGAATGTTCCATTTTGTAATATAATGTAAACAAAAACCAAGGAAGTTTGAAGGAGAAGATAGTAAAAGAGAATAAAAGATAGAAAAAAAAAGAATATCCATCACTCGAATAAACGGTCGTAGAACTAAATTTTTTTAGAAACAAGGGCGCAAAGAAGATGCTGAATTTTTTCCTCGATTTAGAAAAAAGAACCATAGAAGTTCAAAATAAAATAATTGAGGAGTTCAATGTTTCTAGAAAATATCGCTTTTATAAAAAATTGTTATTTCTTGCATCTAAAAAAGAAGAAGTGTAACATTAAAAAAATAGATTGTCTCTGTTTCTAAAAGAAATCTACAAGTTCAAATTTAAATAACATAGTGGTTCAATTTTTATTACAAAATTAGGATTTCCCTATTAGTAAATAATGACACAAGAAGTTCAAATTGAAAAAATAGAGCAGTACACTTGTTTTAAATGGATTTTCCATGTTTCCAAAAAGATGTAGAGGCTCAAATTTAAATAACGGAGAAGTTCAATATTTACCGCAAATCCAAGAAGGTCAAATTACAAAAACAGAGCAGTTCAAAAAGTTTAGAAAAAAGGATTTTCCCATTTCTTAAAAAACCCTTGAAGTTCAAATTTAAATTTAAATAACGGAGCAGGAAAGTTGCGTGTTTTCAACAGCTTATTCATGTGCAGTAGAAGTTCAAGTCAAAACTAACGGGGCGATTCAACGCTTATTCTTGAAAAAGTGTCGAAAATTATACATGCTCTGTAGGTTAAAAGTTTGGCTTTAATTTATGTATTGCGAAGGTTAAAATGTTGTGTTCGAGAAGGTCAAGTGTGTTATCTCAGCAAGTTCAAAATAAAATTAAACATGCAAGGTAAAGCATGCAAGAAAAAAAAGGAGAAGTTCAATTTCTAAAGATGACGCGGTTCAACGTGTAAACCAATGTTGAAAGAAAACAAAAAGAAAATGAGAAGTTCAATTTCTAAAGATGAAGCGGTTCGACGTGCAACCCAATGTTGGAAGAAAACAAAAAGAAAGGAGAAGTTCAATTTCTAAACATGACGTGGTTCGACGTGCTAAACAATGTTGAAAGAAAATAAAAAGAAAATGAGAAGTTCAATTTCTAAAGATGACGCGGTTTGATGTGCAAAGCAATGCAAAAACACACACAAAAATGTTGTTTTGGTGTCTTAAAATATTTTTATTCATAAAAAATGATTAAGAAATAAAACCAAGAAGGCCATTTAAAAAGATGGAGAAGTTCGATGATTATAGAAAACTCAGATTTCCCTCATTATTAAAAATACGTCAGAGTGAAAACAGGAAGAAGTTCAACGTGGAAACAGAAGGAAGTTCAATTACTACACTGAATGAATTTCAGATGAAAAACTTTTAAAACCGTCGTGAGTATGAAAAAATGATCAACACGGGAAATTTGCGTGTTTACAGCAGCTTTCCATCGGTATATCACCCGCTCAATTCCCGAGAGTGGGATGGAGAGCTACGACGGTGGATGAAGATCTACGAGCAAAAAATCACGTGAAAAACAGAGTGAAGTTCGGTACACGCACTGAGAAGTTCAGGTTCTTCACGCGGTGCATTTTCGAAGAATCAGTTTCGCGGTAGAGGCAGAACGAATGATCCCGCCGTTTTCGGAATTACTTGAAAACGGCTAGGAATCAGAGAAACCCATCAACATGAAAAAGTTTTGAATTTTCCGTAGCTTTTCAACGGTATATTATTTGCCCAATTCCGATAAAGTTTGTAGAAATTACGGCAAAAATACGTTTTTCACCATTTTCAAAAATAACTTAAAACCGTAAAGAATTGGGAGAAACAATACATACCAAAAAGTTTCGCATTTGTTCAAGCTTTCCAACGCCATATCATTTGCTGCATTCGAACGCACGGTTAAAAAATTAACTCGAAAATACGAACTTAGTAGGACTTGGACCATTTTCTAAATTACTCTTAAACCATTCAAAATTAGAAAAAAACTTTCCAGATAAAAAGTAGCGCATTTTCATAAATTTTCCAACGTCATATCATATGCCTCCATTGGATTAGCCGTTTAGAAATGACATCGAAAAAACGAACTCAGTTGTTCAGTTTACGAAATTTTACGTTTTTTCAAATTACTCTTTAACCATCGGGAATTAGAAAAAACTTTCAACATGTGGAAGGAGCGGTTTTGCAGCAGCTTTCCAACGACATATTATATGCCTCATTCCGATAAACGGTTTATAAATGCGATCGAAATTACGATTCACGTATTTTGTGTGAAGAAAAAACGGTTTTCAAAACTGCTCTTAAACCGCTTACATTTTGCGAAAAATTTAACTTGGGTCATGATACTCGTGTCCATAGCTTTTCAACGGTATATAGCAAGCCCTATTTGGGCAATGTTGCGGGAAGTTCAACCTAGCACAGGGGGAAGTTCAAGTCGAACAACTCAGGCAGTAAAATCGCAAAAAACGGGAGTTCTTCACAACCCGAGTGCAAAATCCGCCTATGAGCGAGATTCCTATCTAAAACGAGTATTTAGTTGCTAAAAATCGTTTGAAGATTACACTTACATCACATGGAACACGACTAACTAGAAAACTCGCGGTAGAAAGCACGGTTATAAGATAGCCCAAGGTCGGGTTAAATCAGAGAGAAGTTGGTAGCGTTACTCGGTCGATTCGAGGTTGTGATTAGAATATTATTCAGATCCCGTGATCGTAATAGTGTTTATGTGTGTGTGTGTGTGTGTGTGTATATATATATATATATATATATATATATATATATATATATATATATATATATATATATATATATATATATATATATATATATATCAAGATAAGACCAACTCAACATTGTGAAAATAAATGTGAAGTCAAATCAATTTTGAAGACAAACCAAATGTGAAGACTTTGCAATTGTAACACCAATTGAAACACTTCAAACAAGAATTTGGTGGTGGCATTACCCACCGTATAGGAAGTATTAGACCCAGACACGGTGCACAATTATTGCGGCGCTCCGAAGTCAAATTCCGCTTTAATGTATTCACACTTAGAGTGTATGTCTTCATTGATTGAAGATATATGTTACTTCATTTGTTGGACATCTAAGTCATCAACATGCATAAGCGTTAGGATGTGTGTCCAATCACAGGACATTTGAGGATTCTAAGATATTTAGCTCACACCGCGACTTGGAAAACCTTTTCTCATCCAAGGGCTTTGTGAAGATATCTGCCAATTGCTCTTCAGTGTTGACGTGAATGATATCAATATCTTCCTTCATGACATGATCTCTGAGAAAGTGATGACGGATCTGAATGTGCTTTGTCTTCGATTGCTGGACTGGGTTGTTGGCAATCTTGATGGCGCTTTCATTGTCGCAGTAAAGTGTCACTTGCTTCAGATGGATGCCATAGTCCTTGAGAGTTTGCTTCATCCATATAAGCTGAGCACAGTTCTGCTTCTTTGAAGACCAATAGACAAGAGATCGTCCAAGAAAGTGACATGTTCCTGATGTGTTCTTGCGATCAACCTTGTCACCAGCATAATCAGCATCTGAGAATCCAACTAGATCAAACTCTGAGCCCTTTGGATACCATAATCCTAGTGTTGGGGTGTAAGCCAAATATCGAAGAATTCGATTCACAACTAAGTGATGCGATTCCTTTGGTGCCGCTTGGAATCGGTCACACATGCAAACGCTAAGCATTATATTTGGACTAGATGCACATAAATAGAGTAAAGAACCAATCATGGAGCGGTATACCTTTTGATCGAACTCTTTACCATTGACGTCGGGACCCAATTGACCTTTGGTTGGCATTGGCGTCATGTACCCTTTGCAGTCTTGCATTCCAAACTTCTTCAGGAAATCTTTGAGATATTTCTCTTGGGATATGAAGATGTCGTTGCTCTGCTGACAGATTTGAAGACCGAGGAAGAATTTCAGCTCACCCATCATGGACATCTGATATTGCTCTTGCATCATGTGCCCAAACTCATCACTGTATCTCTTGTCAGTGCATCCAAAGATAATGTCATCCACATAGATCTAGCATACAAATAGTTCACCATCGCATGTCTTCGTGAAGAGAGTGGGATCCAGGGAACCAGGTTTGAAGCCTTTGCTCTTTAGGAAGTCTTTGAGTGTGTCATACCAAGCGCGCGGGGCTTGTTTGAGGCCATACAGTGCCTTGTTGAGCTTGTATACCATGTCAGGGTGTTTTGGGTCTTCAAAGCCAAGTGGTTGTGCAACATATACTTCTTCTTCAATCTTGCCATTGAGAAAAGCACTCTTCACATCCATTTGGTACAGGAGGATGTTGTGATGGTTGGCATAGGCTAGCAGTATGTGAATGGCTTCAAGCCTAGCGACCGGAGCAAATGTTTCATCAAAGTCAATCCCTTCAACTTGAGTGTATCCTTGAGCAACAAGACGAGCCTTGTTTCTGACAACTTGACCATGCTCATCTTGTTTGTTGCGATAGATCCATTTGGTGCCTATGATATTGTGCTTGCGAGGATCAGGACGCTTGACCAATTCCTATACATTGTTCACCTCGAACTATTGAAGCTCTTCTTGCATAGCTTGAATCCATTTAGGTTCCATGAAGGCTTCAACAACTTTCCTGGGTTCATATATAGAGACAAATGCAAAGTGCCCACAGAAATTTGCTAGCTGTGTCACTCTTGAACGACTGAGTGGACCAAGTGCATTGATGCTATCAATTATCTTCTCAATCTGTACTTCATTTGCAACACGAGGATGAACTGGACAAATATTTTTCCCTTGCTGATCATTGTCTTCACCTTCAGCATTGGCTTCAGGCTGAGCAGTATCTTTAGGTTGACTAGGTGCATAAATGATAAGTTCCTCTTCAGCCTGTGCCTCTGAAGGTATGATTTCTCCAGTACCCATAAGCTTGATTGATTCACTAGGTGGGACTTCATCTAGCACATTTGGCAGGTGCTCTCTATGCAAGCCGTTAGTCTCATCGAATCGCACATCCACAATTTCAACCACTTTATAGTGAAAGAGGTTGAAGACTCTGTAGGAGTGCGAATCCTTTCCGTAGCCAAGAATAAAATCTTCATGTGCTTTCGATGCAAATTTTGAAGTGTGATGTGGATCCTTGATCTAGCACCTAGCACCAAATACTCTGAAGTAACTGACGTTTGGCTTCTTACCAGTTAGAAGCTCATAGGATGTCTTCTTTAGAAGCTTGTGAAGATAAACACGGTTGATGACGTGGCATGCAGTATCAATGGCTTCACGCCAGAACTTCCTTGGAGTCTTGTACTCATCAAGCAACGTCCAAGCCATCTCAATGAGGGTTCTGTTCTTGCGCTCCACGATGCCATTCTGGTGAGGTGTGTATGGAGCTGATAACTCATGAGTGATGCCCAATGTATCAAGATAAGTGTCGAGTCCGGTGTTCTTGAAATCTATGTCGTTGTCACTTCTGATGTGCTTGATGTTGATGCCATAGTTCGTCATGGCACGATTGGCTAATCGTCTGAAGACATCCTGCACTTCATTCTTGTAGAGGATTATATGCACCCATGTATATCTTGAATAATCATCAACAATGACGAAGCCATAGAGGAAAGCAGTGGTACTAAGAGTAGAGTAGTGAGTAGGGCCAAATAAGTCCATGTGAAGCAGCTCATAGGGACGAATGTCGTCATGATTGTCTTCGAGGGATGCTTGTCCCTTGTCATTTTTCCAGCTTCGCAGGCACCACACAGATGATCCTTCTTGAACTTGACGCCCTCGATGCCTATGATGTGTTTCTTCTTTGCAAGTGTGTACAAGTTCCTCATGACAACATGCCCTAGCCTTCGATGCCAGAGCCAGCACTCTGAAGCTTTTGCTAGAAGACATACAGCCAACTGTGGTCCTGCTAAGAAATCTACCATATACAGATCATCTTTCCGATACCCTTCAAAGACTAGAGACTTGTCAGATTCCATAAGAACAAGGCAATGATATTTTCCAAATATCACAATCATGTTCAAATCACAAAGCATTGAGATGCAGACATTGTTGAAACCAAGGATTCAACAAGCATCACTTTATCCATGTGCTGATCCTTTGATATTGCAACTCTACCTACACCCAGTACCTTGCTTTTACCAGTGTCAGCAAATGTGATGTGACTATTGTCAGATGGACGTAAGCTTGAGTCCATGAGAAGACTTCGATCACGAGTCATGTGGTTAGTGCATCCACTGTCCATAATCCACTCAGAAGCCTTTGGTATCATACCCTACAGTGCAGTTAGGGGGGTAGGCTTCACCAAGAGAAATGTGAAGCATAAACATTTGATGAACAAGCATATTATCAAAGTTCAGATCCCGGTTAGGGCAGATAGTATGACTGTCAAGGAATCTTGGAACAAAATGCATAGTAAGATCATTTGGGCATTTTATCTTGCACCCCACAAGATGTTTTAGGTCCCCAGCATAAGCATCAGACGCCTTTGATTTTCGGCTGGAGACCTTTCCCTGCAAAAGAGAGTTGATTTTTCTTGACCACCCACATCTTGAGGGGTGGCTTAGAAGCAATGAGTCTAAGTGCAGCATCTGAGAACTTCGGCTTTGGAGCCCTAGCAAATAGGCTTGCAGGAGGTGAATAATACTCATATGAATATGCAGAATAATTCTTGGTCTTATGAACATAGTGGTTTGACGAAACACACTCATATTCATAAGTATGAGTATGATTTCCCTACAAAACATTGGCGTTAGGGTGACTCTGGTGAGTTCTCTGTCTATATGAAGCCTTAGGACCATCTGAAGCCTCTGGTCTGGGGTTTGTCTTCTTCCCAGGTGGTGTCATGATGACATTCACAGGAAGATTCTCAAGACAACTTTTGGGTACCCAGATCTTCTTCATAGGTGGTCCATTCCTGCAGTTAGTACCAATATACCTGGCAAACACTTCACCATTCTGATTCTTAAACAATTTATAGTTTGCATCAAAGGATTCATCAATGATAATTGGGTTAGCACAAGTGAAGCGGATAAGGTAGATGGATCCATGAAGGTCCCTTTGCAAACAACCCATGTGGTTTTGGGGTGCTTGCTCGGGGCTTCGAAGAAGTACCATCAACATTCATTTTCCTTTTGAACCCAACACCCTCTTTCCTAGGGTTTCGATTCAGAATCTGCCTTTTAAGGACATCACATAGTGTCTGATGCCCTTTGAGACTTTTGTACATCCCTATCTCAAGAAATGTCTTCAATCTGGCATTCTCATCAGCAATAGTGGTGGTATCCTCAGTAGAGGGGTTAGTTACCACATCAGCAGTTGAAGATATTGCAACAGTAGCAGTAGTAGAACATTCAGCAATAGAGACAACGTTGTCACGCTCAAGAAATTTTAGACATGGTGGTTCAAATCCTTCCTGAGCAGAACTGATCTGTTGAGCGCGAAGTGACTCGTTCTCTTTTTGAAGATCTTCATGAGCCGCTCTCAAGTTCTCAAGTTCTTGCTTCCTTTGTTGATAATTGAGGAAAGCTTTTCATGAGTTGTTGAGAGCGTTTCATGATGACTTTCAAGTTCCTCGTACTTAACATGAATATTTTTTATGTCTTCAATTAAGGACTGAGATCGGGCCATTTCCGCGTCCAACAGGTCATCGCTTTTGTCTAGCAATTTTTAAATATGTTCCATGGCATTCTGTTGTTCAGTTGCAATTTTAGCAAGTGTTTTGTAGCTAGGTTTAGATTCACATTCAGAGTCATCTTCACTTGATGTTTGAAAGTAAGCATCGCGTGAGTTTACCTTGGCACCGCGTGCCATGAAGCAGTAGGTGGGAGCAGTGCCGTCCTTATCATCAGCATCGGCGTTGGTGACGGATCCATTGTCTCTAGAGTTGAAGATGGACTTGGCAACATAGGAAGTAGCGAGAGCCAACCTGGCCACGCCTGAATTGGAATCCTCCTCACACTCCACCTCTGCCTCCTCAGAAGCAGACTCCTCCTCTGAATCCATCTCCTTGCCAACAAAAGCACGAGCCTTGCCAGATGAGCTCTTCTTGTGTGATGAATACCTTGACGAAGACTTTGAGGATTTCTTCTTCTTGTCATCAGAATCATATTTCTTGCTCTTCTTATTCTTCTTCTTGGTCTCATTGTCCCACTATGGACACTCAGAGATGTAGTGACCAGTTTTCTTGCACTTGTGGCATGTTCCCTTCTTGTGATCACGTGTGGAAGCTTCATCATTTCTACAGCTGGACCTTGAAGACTTTCTGAAACCTTTCTTTTTGGTGAACTTCTGGAAATTCTTGACAAGCATAGCAAGCTCCTTTCCAGTGTCTTCAGGATCCTCAGAACAACAGTCAGATTCTTCTTCAGATGAGGAAACAACCTTTGCCTTCAAAGCACGAGTACGGCCATAGTTGGGACCATAGATATCTCTTTTCTCAGATAACTGGAACTCATGTGTGTTGAGCCTCTCAAGTATGTCAGACGGATCGAGAGTCTTGAAGTCAGGGCGTTCTTGAATCATCAGGGCCAGGGTATCAAATGAGCTGTCAAGCAATCTCAAGAGTGTCTTGACGATTTCGTGCTTGGTGATCTCTGTGGCGCCGAGTGCGTGAAGATCATTTGTGATATCAGTGAGGCGATCAAATGTGAGCTGGACATTCTCATTGTCATTTCTCTTGAAGTAGTTGAAGAGGTTGCGAAGAACACTAATCCTTGAGTCCCTCTGGGTTGAGACGCCTTCGTTGACCTTGGAGAGCCAGTCCTAGACTAGCTTTGCCATTTCCAGAGCACTCACACGACCATACTGTCCTTTGGTCAAATGACCACAGAAGATGTTCTTGGCAGTCGAATCCAGTTGAATGAACCTCTTGACGTCAGCAGGAGTGACACTTCACCGGCCTTGGGAACGCCGTTCTTGACGACATACCAGAGGTCGACATCAATCGCTTCAAGATGCGTACGCATCTTATTCTTCCAGTAGGGGTAATTAGTGCCATCGAAGATAGGGCACGCAGCGGAGACTTTGATTATCCCTGCAGTTGACATAGCTAAAACTCCAGGTGGTTAAACCGAATCACACAGAACAAGGGAGCACCTTGCTCTGATACCAATTGAAAGTGCTAGTTATCGACTAGAGGGGGGTGAATAGGCGATTTTTATGAAAGTCTTCAAAACACGGGGCCTTTGAAGACAAACAGAAGAAATACACCTATTGATATGCAACGGAAGGTAGACTACACTAGACAAGCCATAGTCAAGTAAGCAATGAAGTGAAAGCACAATGACTATCAGCAGCTAGGTAGTATGGATCAGGATGGAAGATAGTATGAAGCCAATAAACATCAGTCTTTACACAGTGAAGACAATAAGATCATGCAAGCAGGCAATGACTTCACGAAGACAGACTGTAAGTAAAGGGAGGTAAGAGATAGAACCACTTGCTTGGTGAGGACAGGGATTTTTTGGACCAGTTCCAGTTGCTGTGACAACTGTACGTCTGGTTAGGGAGGCTGAGATTCAACTCAGAAGACCGCGTCTTCACCTTATTCCCCTTGAGCTAAGAACACTTAGTCCTCGCCCAATCACTCTGGTAAGTCTTCAAGGTAGACTTCCAAACCTTCAGAGACTTCGTTCACCGGCAATCCACAATGACTCTTGGAAGCTCAGAACGCGACGCCTAACCGGCTGGAGGACTCATAGTCCTCAAGTGTAACAAGTCTTCAGATCACTCGAACAGAAAGACTTCAGGTGATGCCTAACACTCTTTGTCTCTGGGTGTTTTGGGCTTTGTCCTCGCAAGGATCTCTATCTCAAATGCTTCCGAGGTGGGTTGCTCTCAAACGACAAATGCCGTGCACTAACCTCTGAGCAGCCACCAATTTATGGTGTAGGGTGTGGGCTATTTATAGACAGGAGGCAACCCGACCTGATTTCTCTGAAATGACCCTGGGTCACTAAGGAACTGACACGTGTCCAATGTTCAGATTTCAAACACACGCGACAACTTGACTTGGGCTACAAGCAAAGCTGACTCATCCAGCTCTTGATAAGATTTGCTCTCATTGTCTTCGCTCGAAGACCTAGGATTTGGTTGAGCATCACTTCAGTCACTCTGACTTTGTTCACTTGGACCCCACTTAACAGTGTGGTGGTTCCTATGACTCAACAAAGAAGAAAAGGAAACTAAGAAACAACTATGTCTTCGCACTCCATAGTCTTCACGTGAATGTCTTCTCAAGTAATAATCTTCGTTGTGAATCTCTTCACAAACTGCCATTGTCTTCAATGACTTCACACATTTTTAGAGGTCATCTCTGGTAGGTAAACGGAATCAATGTGGGACTACTTCCTGTGTTATCCTGCAATTCTCACAAACACATTAGTCCCTCAACCAAGTTTGTCGTCAATACTCCAAAACCAACTAGGGGTGGCACTAGATGCACTTACAAAGAAGAAGAAGAAGAAGAAGAAGATGAAGAAGAAGAAGAAGATTTTTTCTTCTCTTTCTTTTTCTCCTCTCCTCTTCTTTATCTTCTTCTTCTAACTAAGGTAGGTAAAAATGCCATTTTATTGCTAAGCTAGGTAAAAATGCTAAGTGTAGGTCATTTTAGAGCTAAGCTAGGTAAATAGGTCATTTTGGAGCCTAGTAAGGTTATTATGTCATTTTCAAGGAAAATAAGCTAAGTCTATATCATTTTAGAGGTAACAAAGATTATCATGCCATTTTTGACCTAAGTATGCTAAGTATGTCATAAATGAACTGAAGAAGCTAAGCATAGCTGGTTTTTGTCTAACTTAGGTAATTATGCCATTTAGGAGGAAAGTAAGCTAAGTATGCATTTGTTAAGCAAAACACTAGAGAACTACCATCATCACAACAAATGCGATGAAGATCGCAACTAAGGTAACAATTGATCCAACGGCATAAATGATACCAAGCCTCATTATCAATGGCATATTTTCTAATATTCTTAATCTTCAAGCGCATTGCATCCATCTTCAAGCGCATTGCATTCATCTTCATCTTGTGATCATCGACGACATCAGTAACATACAACTCCAATGTCATCTTCTCTTCTTCAATTCTTTTAATTTTTTCTTTCAAATACTCATTTTCTTTTTCAACTAAATTTAGCTTCTCAACAAGAGGGTCTGTTTCAAATTCCGGTTCACATACCTCCTAGATTAAAATATCTCTATGTCAACTTGATGGCCATAATTGTCATAAATGCGAAATGTAACAAATAGTTATGAAAGACAATTTACCACATCCGAATCATAAAATGGGCGAGGGCCGACAAGGACAGACACCAAGACCATGGCACTATGTATAAGAAACAATCATACAAAGTAAGAAAATTATACAAGTAACTATATAAATCATACAATCATACAAGTAACTATATAAATCAAGTACAACATAAAAAATTGAATACCTGATAATAATCTGTATCGTCGGGTTCAATAAATGCTCCAGGATCAATAAATGCATCATCATCACTATCGGTAATGATGTGCTCACCATCATCATTAATAAATGCATCATCATGTGGAAGGCCACCTTTACGTAATCGGTCAAGCATTGACAGGTCATCCGCAGCAGTAACCTCTTCTAATTCAGGCTCTTCTTGTTCCGGATTAGGGGTGAAGTCGGGTTCACTGTCGCTGTCTACTTCAATCTTCTGGGGTGAAGTAGAGCGGTTCTTGAAACATTTTTTGGAAAGACGTGTTTCTTGGAAGAATTCTCCTTCATATGTGTCTGGGTTAATGTGAGGTTCATAATCCTCTTCCTTAGGGGGATGTGGTCTAACACGTGGCAGCACTTCATAAATGACATCCTAACCATTGAGATTTGGATCACTTTGATAGGCCCACGGTAGATAGAAAACTTGGGTTGCCTGTTGAGCAATACTATAGACATCGGGAACATCCAAATGGGTGATTTGCTTGATTTCCTCTAGCCCTAAGTGTTCACGAGTCCTTCTAGTCTCCTTTGGCTGGAACCAATAAGATTTGAAGACTACGACGTTTGGTGGGTTTGCACCATAGAATTGAAGTTCATAAATTGCTTCAACTCTTCCATAATACTGGTATCTCCTTCGCCAATAGGAGAGACATAACAACTTGTAGACTTTCGGTCGGCCATAGATAGCTCTTTGCCATAGGTACAAAAGCGATACCCGTTGATGTCATATTTGTCAAATGAACGGACCTTAAAGTCAAAACCCTTAGCGACTTGTCTCAATTCGGCGTCCATAAACTCTGAATTAGCCTACAAGTTTAATACGAAAGGGATTGTTGCATTAGCCACAAATTAGACGAAGAAATGAAATGGTCTAATGGAAATTACCGTTTGTTTGAACCAAGAGATGAAACCGGGATAGCCGCCTCCATGCTTTGCCAGAAGCTCACACTCTTCGACGGAATCCTTTTGGATCACCGCTCCATACGAGAATTTGGTGACGTATCGACTGTATCAGATTTTTCTGGGAATAAGAGCAGTTCAAAGGAATTAGAAGTTGCGAAACAATGTGTCACATCCCTAGCTTTACCTTGGCCTTGGACTATCTTGGTTGTTGCATCATGTTTCAATTCAAAGGAAATTGAATTGAGGGAATTCCCAAAGCCTCAGAAATCTTTTAAAAATGAGCAAGTTAAAAATTTCTTCAAATGAGCCCAAGGAAATGTTCACTTTAATCCCTGAAAATATTGGCAAGAGGTAAAAATCCAAACCAATATTTTAGGGCATTAAGGGTAACTAATTTGGGCATTTTGAATTAAACCATAATGTATTTGAATTGGCTTTATTTCTGTTATAAAGAAATACATGTCCAATAATTTTGGAAATTATTGTGGGGCTCTAGAGTAATATCTCTTGTCCATACAATAATTTACAGAAGCAACAAAAATGGTTTAGTTTTTAAACTAAATCAAAACAAAGGAAAATAAATAGAAAAGCGATAAGAAAAGAGAGAGAGAGAGAGAGAGAGAGAGAGAGAGAGAGAGAGAGAACTACCGGCCATACTGCCGGCCCACCCTTGCCCAAGATCAGAGCTGGTCGCCCAGCCCACCACGGATCCTCCCCTGTCGTCTTCCTCCTGCCAGGAGGACGGAGGCACGTGCCCGCCCCGTGTCGGCCACCTCCGCCCTCCCTGCCTGCCTGGCTCCTCCCCGGTGCACCTAGACGACGCCACGCAACCCCCTGACCCCTCTCACTCTTCCGCGTGGCCCCTCTCCCCTCTGCCCCTCTCTCTCTCAACCGCGCCGAGCGCAACTGTCGCTGCCGACGAGCACCGTCGTGGCCACAGCCACTGCCTCGCCTCGTCGTTGCGCTCAGAGGCTCCGCCTCGACCCCCTCTTCCTCTCCACCGAGCCGCGCCCCGCCGGAAGCCCTGCAGCGTCGTCCCCGACATCGTCTTCAACCTCTGGCCGCCGGCAAACTCTTTGAGGATTTGCGAGCTCCAAAGCGTCTCCGGCCTCGCCCTCGCGCTCGTTGGACTCGCGGTGAGCCTCTGAACCTTTCCCCTCTTCTTCCCATGCCGTTTGGCCCCTCTAGCCGCCTCTTCCGCCGGAGCCGAGAGCTCTCGCCCGCCGGCCATGTCGCCGTCGTGGCTACAAATGCCATAGCTTGCGCCTGGGCACGTCATCGTGCTCGGGTTGCTCCTAGGAGACGACTCCGACCACTAGCTGGTTCTATCGTGCACCAGAACGCCGAACTCGTGCGTGTCCGAACTCCGGCCACCGCGGATGACCTCGCCGCGATCGTCTCCGGCCACCCCAGCACCCGCCGTCTGCTCCACCAGCTGCGCGCGAGCAGCAGCTCTTTGTAGAGCCTCCCCACACCCAAAACCATCGCCTGTGGGCGATTTCCGAAGCCCTCTGCCGTCTCTGTCGTCGCCGCCGACGAGCCGTGGTCCGGGTCCGGCGGGTTTGACCCCGTTTGACCGGGGTTTGACTTCCCTTGACCCACTAACGTGTGGGTCCAAGCCCTGTTTAGTTAAACGCTAGATTAATTAGAGCTAACTAATTTAGTTAACTAACAAGCCACTCGCATGTGGGCTCAACCCTGCTAACAACCTAGTTAGGGTTAGATTAGCACTCACTAACGCAGTTAGTTAGCTGAGTCACTAACCAGTGGGCTCCACTGGTCAGGTTTGACCTGGACGACCCCGCTGACCTGCTGACGTCACAGTGACGTCGTGCTGACACAATAACTCCTTTCTGGAATTAAGTAAGTCTTAAATGATTTATTTATTTCAAAAAATATCCAAAACTTTGAAAAATCATAGAAATTAATCTATAGCTCCAAATGAAACAAGTTATATATGAAAAATTATCAGAAAATCCAAGGAATATGTTTATGGCATTCTCATGCATGTTTGAACAACTTACAGCCACTGTATATGACAATTTGAATTAATGGTATTTGAAATGCCGCATGTGAAGTACAAATTTGAATCTAGTGTTCAAACCAACTCCATTTAAATCGTTGCTAGCTGCATTAGCTCAAATCACAGCATATTGCCATGTCACATTCTTGCATCATATTGTTGCATTGCATTGATTGTGTTTTCTCTCTGTTGCCGGTAATTGTCCCCTCTCAGTAGACGTTGCTTCAATGATGTGATCGATGACACTGATGGAGAACTATACTATCTTCGGAAGTGTCAGGCAAGCAAAACCCCCTTGTTCATTCCGATACAATCCCACTCTCTCGCTCCTGCTCTCTTTTACTACATTAGGACAACATTGATTCAACTGTTACATGATGCGGTAGCTGAACCCCTTTTCCTCTGCATGACCTGTCATTGCCACAGTAAATAGATGAAACCCACTAGCATGAGTAGGAGTTGTTTGAGCCCTGATGTGCGTACTCATTCATGCTTGTTTGTCATGCCTGCTACTGCTTAGAGTTGAGTCAGGTCTGATTCATCAAGGATGAATTGGAATGGTGATGAACATGTCCTACTGAGTGTGAGCTAAGCGTGTAAACACGATTTGGTAAAGGTATCGATGAGAGGCCATGTAGGAGTACATGGTGGGTTCTTTCATTGGAACTGTCCTTAAGCACTGAGATCTGCATGTGTGATTTAAGATTCAACTACTACCATGCATTGGGCCCGAAACCAATGGACCCTCTCGGCTTCTTATCCACCCTTGTCCTCTGTCCAGGAGTTGCAAGTAGTTTCTGGGGTTTTAGTATGCTGGAGGCCGTGCGCAGCGCTGACCGAGGGGTGGGCTGTGATGCGGTAGGCACGTGGCCGGGCATGCCGGGCGCCCGTTTGGTGTCTCGGAACCCTGTACACATCGTTCGGGGCCGTATGTGGAAACCTCGGCTGGACTCCCTGCGAATGGAACCTGAATAGGCGATAAACCTGGACTAGAGACTTGAGTGTTTAGGTAGGCTGTGGCCGACACCCTCGCTGGGCTTCCGCTTGGAGGTTGCCGAGTACATGTCGTGTAAACGACGATAAGTGGTGAGAGCGTGTGTGAAGAAGTACACCCCTGTAGGGTTAACATCATCTATTGAATAGCGCGTCATGTAAGGACTACTTGGTTGCCTATACAGTTCATAGACAAGTGAAAGTGGATACTCTAAAATGCGCAAGATAAGCGTGAGTGCTATGATGGCGTTCTCGTAGGGAGACGGGAGCGGATCCATAGTGGTGTATTGATATGGTGAATATGTGGACTCGTGTGCGCCACCTCAAAAGAGTTACTTGTAGTCATAGTTTAGGATAGCCACTGAGTCAAAGCTGGCTTGCTGCAGTCAAACTCACCACCCCCTTTGTTGATACTTATGCATATTTAGCTAGTTCTGATGTAAGTCTTGCTGGGTACATTTGTACTCACGTTTGCCTATTTTATGTTTTGCAGAGAGACGTCAGTCTCGCTAGTAGTTCCGTGTGGACTTCGACGTTTAGCTTGATACCTCGGCTACAATCCTGTGCCCTCGGCAGGATCTGGTAGATAGTCAGGCTTCTCAGCCTTTTTCATTTGTAGATGTCTGTACTCAGACATGCATGTTAAGCTTCCGCATGTGCTTTGACTTGTATGCTCTGAATGTTGGGTCATGAGACCCATGTTTGTAATATCTTGGCTCCTCGGAGCCCAATGAACAAATACTTGAGTCGTAGAGTTATGTTGTGATGCCATGTTGTATTTATACATATCGAGCATATTGTGTGTATGATTGAAATGCTTGGTATGTGTGGGATCCGACAACCTAGTTGTTTATCCTTGGTAGCCTCTCTTATGGGGAAATGTAGTCTTGTGCTTCCATGAGCCCATGAGTCCGCCATGACCTGGTTCATCGGAGTCCTGCTAGCCCAAAGACTCTGCTCCAGAACACTTGACCGGCCGGCATGTGATTCACTTTGTTCCGTGTTTGTCCTTCGGGAAATGTCACGCGGTGACATCCGGAGTCCTACCTAGCTGCTACAGCCCGGGTTCCCTGAGTCTGTTTAGCCCATGCTACAGCCGGATTCAAGACGTGTCTTGACCGACATGCTCGATGTTGATTCATGTATGCTGTTCCCGTAAGTTAGTGCCACTTTGGGTTCACGACTAGTCATGTCGGCCCGGTTCTCATCATATGGATGCTAGCGACACTATCATATCGTGAGCCAAAAGCATAAACGGTCCCGGGCCATGGTAAGGCGACACAATGTGGGAATACCGTGCGTGAGGCCGCAAGGGATATGAGGTGTTACTGAGCTAGATCGGTGTGACTTAGAATTGGGGTCCGACGGCTTTGGTATCGAGCCCGATCATCAGAGGATTACCAAGCCAAAATGGTGAAGTTGAGTCTAGAAATTCTCTAGTTATATAAGGAATTGATTGTGGAAGGAACGTAAGGCTCTTTTTACTCCTTTACCTTATGCCCTTCTGATCTGAGTCAACCTCTTCTTTTCTACAGGGATTAAGAACTAGGCCTTCTCATCTATCTATCAGGATGACGTGTTACTAATCCATAGACTTATAGAATTGATAGTTTCAAATATCAGTTCAGTTTCTACTACTTCCGTATGATCATAGCTGGCCTCAGAACCTTGATATTGTGATGTTGAGTGCTCATGCCACCATTTTTGCAGGATGTCTCAAATCCTTTGAGCGTTTACAGTCGTTATGCTGTCCGAGTCATCCCAGGTTTCTAAACCATCTGATGCATTTGCAACATCCTTTTTCCTCTGCCAGATTAACCACACTAATTGCTGAGTTGAGGTACTCCACTACCTCGACATATCTGTTGGAGCTATTATTATGACCCTAGGGATTTTAGGGAGTCACCTAGTAATCTAGCCATGTTTTGTGTTCCCGATGTGATGATTTTGGCCACCATTCTCGAAAGCATCCCGTGATGCCATTTAGTAGTAGGTATTCTACTCTTGGGTTCTTGACCCAAGATTCACTCTACTTACTTCATGTTGATAGTGTTTGCCAGTTCCTTTAGGATATTAGTAACCTTTGCGATAGTCCTCGAGGTCCGTGGTATTTCCTTCTTCCAAATACCATGAACTGCTTATGGCAGAAGTTCCTTTGAACCGAAAGATCACAATAAGAGTGTTGTTGATGAGTTCTTCGTTCTACATTGTGAATCTGTCAGTTCTACCTTTTTGCATGGGTTATCCGGAAGAAATGTTGAGCTTTGCTTGGCATATTAATCTATGCATCCACAACTCAGAAAAATATATGTTCCTTTGAGTTGTCCCTCTTTAGTTGTCATCCGACCCTCGTCTATTAATTGATAGTCAGGAGTAGATGTGCATTCATATTCATCGTTGCCTTTTACTCTAGTGGTCGTCAAGCCATTCTATTCTGGGCTGACTAGGAGAAACAAACTCCAGTGCCTCATCCATATCTAGGATTAGGTCAAAGTAGTTGTATTTCGCAGATCAAAATGCCAATCCAGCTTTTGATTCTGTTCTACCCTGAAGTATTACCATCTTATGTCAAGAATGTCATGGGAATTGCACACCATCTTATGAATTCTTGATACAGTGATATCTCTCGCCATCGTTGTTCATTCCTCGGTTGTCGTGTTGCTGCGACCGGAATATCGACAAGTGAATTATGATGTGTGAAATCAATACTCCGAGCAACTCGTTGCTTGGTAGTAAATGGACAATATTATCATTCTTAGCGTGTTGGTTATTGAATCATCATTCTAAGATAGATTGTGCTACCTAGTCCTTATTTCTGGTGCACTCTTCGATCAATGAGTCAGGATTATTCAATCCCTTGCTTATTTGATCATATCGTCTTGCTCTGAAAAGCAAGATTGTTCCGAGCTTAATAACATTTTGGTGGTTCGTGATCTTCCGAATATCTTCTCGGAAGTATCACCAGGTTGTCCCCTGACTGTTATGTTGAGTTCGTGATCATGTTGGTTTTCCTCCAAACCACCCATTCTCCAAGAATCTGTGTTGGATACCCCTTAGCTAGATGGTTAAGCCAAACAACAACTTGGAGAGTTGGAAGATAAAATCCTGTCTGACTTAGCTCATGTTAACGGATATCTTTGTGTGTGTGTGTGTGTGTGTTGAAGAAAGATGACTTCTCCATCGATTGGTCCTCGTGATCAGTTGTTGGATCTATTGGCTTGTCAAAACTTTGACTTGAGTATGGGCTATCGTCAAGTCAAATCAGAACCAACGATGTTCGTAATGTTGTCTTACTCGTGGTTGATCCCTCGAGCATACACCATTACATCTTTTGGTCTGACCAATGCTATCACCGTGTTCACATGATGGTGGGAGTCCAGTGATATGGAAATTCTGATGAGTTGTTGTTGAGCCCATCAGCGGCATTTTGTCTCCTCCATGATTCATGTTGAACATCAAGCTAGTATTGGAAACTTTTTTAAGCATTATCTTTGTGTTCCGTTCATGAAGCCTATGTTTGGATGAAAGGAGTGACTTCCTCTAATTCACGTGCATTTGATGTAAGTTGCCGCCGTGAATTCGAGAAAGCTTGTTTTTGCTTCCTTCGGAACCATCCCAAGTCAGTCATGCATATGTGTGAAGTATTCTATGGTTTGAAGACTTGCAACCTTCAGCCCATATGTATTCCCTAGCACCCCAAGCCACTGATTGATTTGTTCAAGGAAAAGGAGTTGCTGTGCGAATACTAGTTCATGCACAAGACTTCGATATCCTCATTGATGGTGCCCCACCTGAACCCGGTAGTGTTTTATTATAAGACTACTACGTGGTTATGCTTGTCTGGGATAGTGTGTTCACATGTATGTAGCAGAACCAGCTCATGTTTTGGAGCTTGCTATCTTAGTTCATTCCCCGAGAATCTCACAACTCCGTCTCGTCGATTTGTGTTGCAACCTTTCCTTTTCAGACATGTTGTTGAACTATTATGTTACCAACCAGATCTGAATCTCATGCAGATATGATGGTTGGAATGTTTCCCAAGAACTATAATATTGGTCTCTGTAACCCGGTAAAGTGGATGTCGTGGCCAACACACCCAGCCGGAAGACCTATTATCATAATATCTTGATTGAGAAAGTTGGCCACCTCCCCATAAGGATTCCGGAGGATTTACTTCCGTAGTTACTCCTTATGGATTCTTGCGCTCCCGAAGTCCGACCTTTTACTTGGTGTCCTAGATACCAAACCATATCCATAAATGGGTTATGCTAGCACATCAAGGAGAACATTAGAAGCGGAGTGCTAAATGTCTCTCGGTCGATCATCTGGATTTCGTTCCCTTGGCCTCGGTAAGGTGAATTCCGAGAAAGTGTTGTCTTCCTTTACATCTGCATTGTCCATCACTATTCATCATGAAGTATGATGTGTTGCCAGGATCCCCGACACGGATGTTGGTAAGACCTTGATGAGTATGGAAATGCTCAAGTTCTTGAGAGCACGTGCAAGCAAAATCATCCCTTGCGTTGTCTTCAACAAGGTAGTCCACATAATCCATTCTAGCCCGAGTGTGTCGTTCTCCCGAACTCCATCAAACGATCGTTCATAAATTGCCTTAGGTTGGTATAAAGAGTCTCAATGATCTATGAATCAAAAGTAATTATTTTTGCCACTTAAGGGATATTTCTGCGAGTCACCTTCCTTAAGATGTCTCATTATGGTATCATGGCAACTCAACTCCTTGCTACGTTGACAACCGTTCACCACCTTCTTAAGCGTGAAATTGTTGCCTACATAGTGAACCTTCATCATCTGTTCCACTCCATCTCTTTGGATGTGTACTTCGTGGCTCAGCTCGACAGATGTTGCTATGTCTCACTCCGTGAGTTGATCCTGAGTTGTTCGATCTTCGAGAAGATCGATCCCTCTAGAGTTTTCCCCTTTCCTCTCGTTGCCATGTTGGTTGGAGTTCTCAGAGCAAGACATCGAGACAATGATGGTGATCGAATCAACGTTCTAAAAGCAGTGCAAGTTGGATCGAGAAGATTGTGATAGTTTGTGACCTCCTTTCTTCTTACCTCACGTCTCGATCTCGGGACGAGATTCTTGTTTAGTGGGGGTGAGTTGTCACATCCCTAGCTTTACCTTGCCCTTGGACTATCTTGGTTGTTGCATCATGTTTAAATTCAAAGGAAATTGAATTTAGGGAATTCCCAAAGCCTTAGAAATCTTTTAAAAATGAGCAAGTTAAAAATTTCTTCAAATGAGCCCAAGGAAATGTTCACTTTAATCCCTGAAAATATTGGCAAGAGGTAAAAATCCAAACCAATATTTTAGGGCACTAAGGGTAATTAATTTGGGCATTTTGAATTAAACCATAATGTATTTGAATTGGATTTATTTCTGTTATAAAGAAATACCTGTCCAATAATTTTGGAAATTATTGTGGGGCTCTAGAGTAATATCTCTAGTCCATACAATAATTTACAGAAGCAACAAAAACGGTTTAGTTTTTAAACTAAATCAAAACAGAGGAAAATAAATAGAAAACATTAACCGAAGAAAAGAGAGAGAGAGAGAGAGAGAGAGAGAGAGAGAGAGAGAGAGAGAGAGAACTACCTGGCCATACCTGTCTCCCACCAACCGGCCCAGCAGTGTAGCTGGCCGGCCCAGCCCACCAGGGCTCCTCCCATGTCGTCTTCCTCCTGCCAGGAGGACGGAGGCGCGTGCCCACCCCGCGCCGGCCACCTCCTCCCTCCCTGCCTGCCTGGCTCCTCCTCGGTGCGCCTAGACGAGGCCATGCAACCCCCTGACCCCTCTCACTCTTCCGCGTGGCCCCTCTCCCCTCTTCCCCTCTCATGCACCCACACCGAGCGCAGCTGTCGCTGCCGATGAGCACCGCCGTGGCCAGAGCCACTGCCTCGCCATGTCGTTGCCCTCAGAGGCTCCGCCTCGACCCCCTCTTCCTCTCCACCGAGCCGCGCCCCGCCGGAAGCCCTGCAGCATCGTCCCCGACATCATCTTCAACCTCTAGCCACCGGCGAACTCTTTGGGGATTCGCGAGCTCCAGAGCGTCTCCGGCCTCGCCCTCGCGCTCGTTGGACTCGCGGTGAGCCGTTGACCCGTTCCCCTCTTCTTCCCATGACGTTTGGCCCCTCTAGCCGCCTCTTCCGCCAGAGCCGAGAGCTCCCGCCCGCCGGCGATGTCGCCATCGTGGCTACAAATGCCGTAGCTTGCTCCTGGCGCGTCATCATGCTCGGGTTGCTCCTAGGAGACGACTCCGACCACCAGCTGGTTCTGTCGTGCACCAGAATGCCGAACTTGTGCGTGTCCGAACTCTGGCCGCCGTGGATGACCTCGCCGCGATCATCTCCGGCCACCCCAGCACCCGCCGTCTGCTCCACCAGATGCGCGCGAGCAGCAGCTCTTCGTAGAGCCTCCCCACGCCCAAAACCATCGCCTGTGGGCGATTTCTGAAGCCCGCCGCCGTCTCTGTCGTCGCCGGCGACGAGCCGTGGACCAGGTCCGGCGGTTTTGACCCCGTTTGACTGGGGTTTGACTTCCCCTGACCCACTGACGTGTGGGCCCAAGCCCTGTTTACTTAAACGCTAGATTAATTAGAGATAACTAATTTAGTTAACTAAACAAGCCACTCGCAGTTAGTTAGCTGAGTCACTGACCAGTGGGCTGCACTGGTCAGGTTTGACCTGGACGACCCCGCTGACCTACTGACATCACAGTGACGTCGTGCTGACGCAATAACTCCTTTCTGGAATTAAGTAAGTCTTAAATGATTTATTTATTTCAAAAAATATCCAAAACTTTGAAAAATCATAGAAATTAATCTATAGCTCCAAATGAAACAAGTTATATATGAAAAATTATCAGAAAAATCCAAGGAATATGTTTATGGCATTATCATGCATGTTTGAACAACTTACAGCCACTGTATATGTCAATTTGAATTAATAGTATTTGAAATGCCTCATGTGGAGTTCAAATTTGAATCTAGTGTTCAAACCAACACCATTTAAATCATTGCTAGCTGCATTAGCTCAAATCACAGCATATTGCCATGTCACATTCATGCATCATATTGTTGCATTGCATTGATTGTGTTTTCTCTCTGTTGCCGGTAATTGTCCCCTCTCAGTAGACGTTGCTCGATGATGTGATCGATGATACCGATGGAGAACCATACTATCTTCGGAAGTGTCAAGCAAGCAAAACCCCCTTGTTCATTCCGATACAATCCCACTCTCTCGCTCCTGTTCTCTTTTACTACATTAGGACAACATTGATTCAACTGTTACATGCTGCGGTAGCTGAACCCCTTTTCCTCTACATGACCTGTCATTGCCACAATAAATAGATGAAACCCACTAGTATGAGTAGGAGTTGTTTGAGCCCTGATGTGCCTACTCATTCATGCTTGTTTGTCATGCCTGCTACTGCTTAGAGTTGAGTCAGGTCTGATTCATCGGGGATGAATTGGAATGGTGATGAACATGTCCTACTGAGTGTGAGCTAAGCGTGTAAACACGATTTGGTAAAGGTATCGATGAGAGGCCATGTAGGAGTACATGGTGGGTTCTTTCATTGGAACCGTCCTTAAGCACTGAGATCTGTATGTGTGATTTAAGATTCAGCTACTACCATGCATTGGGCCCGAAACCAATGGACCCTCTCGGCTTCTTATCCACCCTTGTCCTCTCTCCAGGAGTTGCAAGTAGTTTCTCGTGTTTGTAGTATGCTGGAGGCCGTGCGCAGCGCTGACCGAGGGGTGGGCTGTGATGCGGTAGGCACGTGGCCGGGCATGCTGGGCGCCCGTTTGGTGTCTCGGAACCCTGTACACATCGTTCGGGGCCGTATGGGGAAACCTCGGCCGGACTCCCTGCGGATGGAACCTGAATAGGCGATAAACCTGGACTAGAGACTTGAGTGTTTAGGTAGGCTGTGGCCGACACCCTCGCTGGGCTTCCGCTTGAAGGTTGCCGAGTGCATGTCGTATAAACGGTGATAAGTGGTGAGAGCGTGTGTGAAGAAGTACACCCCTGCAGGGTTAACATCATCTATTTGAATAGCCGCATCCGCGGTAAAGGACTACTTGGTTGCATATACAGTTCATAGACAGGTGAAAGTGGATACTCTAAAATGCGCAAGATAAGCGTGAGTGCTATGAATGGCGTTCTCGTAGGGAGATGGGAGCGGATCCATAGTGGTGTATTGATATGGTGAATATGTGGACTCGTGTGCGCCACCTCAAATGAGTTACTTGTAGTCATAGTTTAGGATAGCCACTGAGTCAAAGCTGGCTTGCTGCAGTCAAACTCCACCACCCCCTTTAGGATAGGCGATACTGATGCATATTTAGCTAGTTCTGATGTAAGTCTTGCTGGGTACATTTGTACTCATGTTTGCCTATTTTATGTTTTGCAGAGAGACGTCAGTCTCGCTAGTAGTTCCGTGTGGACTTCGACGTTTAGCTTGATACCTCGGATACAATCCTGTGCCCTCGGCAGGATCTGGTAGATAGTCAGGCTTCTCAGCCTTTTTCATTTGTAGATGTCTGTACTCAGACATGCATGTTAGGCTTCCACATGTGCTTTGACTTGTATGCTCTGAATGTTGGGTCATGAGACCCATGTTTGTAATATCTTGGCTCCTCGGAGCCTATTGAATAAATACTTGAGTCATAGAGTTATACTTAGAATCGGGGTCCTGACACAATGTACTGAGAACTTACTCTCGATGTACGGCCGCACTTCTGTTGGGTTGGTGAAGATATACAACAAAATGATCTGCCATTCTTCAAAATCCAACGTTAAGGAATTAGAAGCACCGGCTGGTGCGAGATGCCCTTTGAATAGGCTGAGATTGGATCGACCCTTTTTAGGGTCGTCAGCATTGTACCGAGGCTTCGGATTATGCAAATGACGATTTTTGGCTTCGTAGTGTGATGTCATGAAGTTTGCCGCCACCTCAGTAATGAATGCCTCAGCCATCGATGCTTCAACTATACGTTTATTTTCACATTTTGCTCATAGCGTCTTCTGCATCCTCTCAGTTGTGTAGCACCAACGATTTTGCACCCCCCCCCCTCCAAATCTTGCCTCGGTTGGGAGATGCAAAATCAAGTGCTGCATTGGATTAAAGAAGCCCGACGAAATATCTTCTCTAACTTGCAGATCAACTCTGGCGCCAACTCTTCCATTTCTTCTAGCAGGATAGGAGATAGTTCTTTCGCACAAAGAACACGAAAGAAATAGCTCAGCTCTGCCAGTACTAGACATTCATCCTCAGGGATGAAGCCACGCAACATCACTGGCATTACCCGCTCAATCCATATGTGCCAATCATGACTCTTGAGATCAAATATCTTCAATTTATGAAGACTCGCTCCCCTCTTTAGATTCGCTGTATACCCATCGGGGAACATCAACTCCTTTTGCACCCACAAGATAATTTCCCTCATAGCTGGCCTTCCAAGATTAAACCATGCCTTTGGCTTTGTCCAGTTCTGCTTTCCTTTCGGTGGTTGCATGTTTTGTAACGGTCTATGACATAGCGCCTCCAGATCGACTCTAGCCTTAGTATTATCCTGTGACTTCCGATCTATGCCGAACAATGTACCAAAAAGTGCCTCGACGATATTCTTCTCAGTGTGCATCACGTTGATGTTGTGTGGGCAAAGGAGGTCTTTGAAGTAAGGCAGATCCCACAAGCATCTCTTGCGAGTCCAGGCGTGTTTCGAACTATACCCCTTGAAATACCCTGGAAGCTCTGGATCTGGCTCGAGAGCATTTAACTGATCCAGGGTCTGTTGGCCTATCAATGCAGGTGGTGCAGAGTTTTTGACAACTCTACCTTTGATGAAGTTCTTCTTGTCTTTCCTGAACTTACGGTGAGGATCCAGGAACTGTCTATGCATGTCGAAGCAAGAAAACTTGCGACCGGCCTGAAGCCAACGAAATTCAAGAGCTCCCTTGCATGTGGGGCACGGGAACCTTCCATGCACACACTAGCCAACGAATAGTGCATACGCCGGCAAGTCATGGGTCGAGTACATGTACCAGACACGCATTATGAAGTTACATTTTCTAAAGGCATCGTATGTCTTGAACCCATTATCCCAGGCTTCTTGCAATTCATCCTTCAGCAGCTGCATGTACACATTCATATTCTTCCCCGGATAGTTGGGCCCTGGAATTATCAACTTTAGGAAAAAAAATTTCTTTGCATAATCTGTCCGGGGGGGATTGAGTGGAAAGACAAATACGGGCCAACAACTGTATTGGGCTGCCGTCAGACCAAACACACTGAACCCATCCGTGCTGATGCCGACTCGAGGATGCCTCGGATCTGCCACTTTGTCATCATCTAATGCATCAAAGCGCTTCCATGCTTCACCGTCCGATGTGTGCACCATCATCAGCTTCCCATCTGCATCTAGTTGGGTTCTTTTGCCCGTTTTGTGCCATGTCATCTGTTTGGCCGTCTCTTTGACCATGAAAAGACGTTGAAGTCTTGGTACAATTGGCATATACCGAAGAACATTAACGGGGATTTTGGTCTGCGTCTTCTCAATCATACTGTTGTCTACCACAACATACCTGGATGACTTGCAAATGGGACAATAGTTCAAGTCCACACACTGAAGCCTAAGTAAGGCACATCCTTTCTCACATGCATGTATCTTCTCGTAGGCCATCTTAAGAGCATGGAGGATTTTGTCTGACTGGTACAGGTTTGAAGGTAGTACATGGCCTTTGGGTAGAAAACGTCCAAATATTGTCATTGCGTTGTAGCATTCTCTGCCCAAGTTGAATTGAGCCTTCAGAGCCATTATTTGTGAGACGGCATCCAGCTGACAAAGCTCAGTGTGCTCGTGGAGAGGACGTTTTGAAGACTCCAACATTTCATTGAAGGCCTTTGCAGATTCCTCCATCTCATCGTCCGAGTCCCGAGCATCATCAAAGTCTTGCACCATGTCTTGCATCTCGGTACCATGCTCATCAATGCGACAACGAAGCACCTCAGCTCTGGCACGTTGGGCAGACTCGCCATGAAATGTCCACACTGTATAATCTGGCGTAAAACCCCTCTTCTGTAGGTGTTTGCCCATTTCATCCTCTGTCCTTTTGTGTCAAATGTTGCACCAGGCACAGGGGAACCATGTTGTCCTCTGGCCATTTGAAAATGCGGCTCTCAGAAACCCCTTGGTTTTTGTTAACCATTCAATGTCATGTCTTTCTGACTAGTGTGACCGTTGTACATCCACGCACGATCACTCATCTTGCCTAGCTACTGGACACATAAGAAATATATATATCAGCATGTATATATTCATCAGTTAATGGAGTTTGTCACTTTTATTACGTCCATAAAACCTAGACGCTAATAGGTAAATGTAGGTCCTAATCCCACCCGAGTATGTGTAGATTGGGTTCGTTTTTCCCATGCTCTGCTCCGGATCCGACGCAAAATTTCGGCAGCACCTCCCCGTTGTTCTCCTGATACACGTCTCGACAATAAGCAGAGAAGATGTGTACCCGGAGAACAACAGGGAGGCACTGACAAAATTCTGCATCGGATGCAGAGTAGAGCATATGGGAAAACGAACCCAGTCTACACATACTCGGGATGTCCATGGATAAAGTTGGACAATTTGAAAGAATCACGGTTATAAATATGCAAATGCATGCATATTTATAGATGTAACCCTTTCGAACGGGAGACACATAGTGGTCACACATACTGATGATTGAAGACACCTATAGCTAGCAAGTTTCATCAGCATGAAGGCTGGAACAAAGCAAATGAAGGAGGGAGGACGAGATGTCACTTGTGTTCACCCACGAACGCAGGGGCGGAGCTCGTCGAACACTAGACCCTCGCAGTGATGAAAAAACTGCACATTTAAATCGAAAGATGAGTAACATAGCAATTTTGTTTTTTCCGTCAACCTAACTAAATATTTACAACAAGACGGGCAGGTTAGGGGGTTCCTCGGTGTCGACGGAACCATAAATAGCAAGTATCATCGGTGCGAGATACATGTGGCGCTCGGCATTGAACACTAGATCCACATCCCACAAGTGACGCCGGCGCCCGGCGTCCCGCAATAATAGTTCTGGTGGATGATGACGGTCGAACACCTTGGCGAATTTGTCTGGCAGCCTTTGCGATGAGGATTAAAGCCAAGTTTTGAAAGTTCAAACAACCAAACCGACTTGAGTCAGTTTGGGTGTTTCAAGTTTCAACATTTGGCTTTTAATCATCACCGCAGAGGCTGCAAGACAAATTCACAATGGTATTCGACCGCCATCGACGCTGAGAACTGTTGCGGCGGGACGCTGGACGCCGGCGTCACTTGTGGGATGTGCATGTAGTGTTCGACACCGGCGGCCACATGTATCTCGCACCGACGATACTTGCTATTTAGGGTTCCATCGACACCGAGGAGCCCCCTAACCCGCTCGTCCTCCGGCGCCCTTAGGTATGGAGATGCACGGTCGACGGGTCAGCACTCGGACTGGGGGATTCTCGGCCCGGCAAGACCCGCTGGCTGCACCATCTATCCCCTAGGCGACCGGCGATCCTCAAACCTCTGCCCCAACCCTTGACCCCTCGGCGACAGGCGATCCCCGACCCCTCGGTGACCAGTGATCCTCGACCCGGTTACGTCGGTGACGCACCCCGATCCTCGACCCGATTTTGTCGGTGATGCACCCCTAATCTTCTTCTTCTTCCTCCTCCTCCTCCTCTTCTTCTTCCTCTTCTTCTTCTTCTTCTTCTTATTTTTTTCATCTTTCTTCTTAACCTAAGATAAACCTAAACTTAACTAAATCTAAACCTAAAATCAGAAACTAAAGCTAAACTAAACCAAGCCTAAATTAAAATAAAATTAAACTAAACCTAATTAAACTAAATCTAAAAAATAGAAAAATAAGAAGAAGAGGGATGTCTCACCTTCAGGCGCGACAGGGGGTGCCTGGGATGGAGGAGGGGGCGCCGGAGCGGCAGGGCGGCCGCAGGGTGGAGGAGGGGCACCGGGTGGCTCGGGCGCCTGGGCGGGCGGTCGGGGTGGAGGAGAGGGCGCCGGGCTGGCTCGGTCGTGCGGGTAGGGCGTCGGGCGGGCGGGCCGGGCGGTGGTGGGTATGGGCTGCCGGGCGGCGAGGCGAGGTAAGGGGGGGCGAGTGTGATGAGGGGAGGGAGAAGATTCATCTTTGCCGTCCGCTAGCAGACGGCAAAGAAAGTGGCCGTTAGGTGGCCCTCTCTAGTGGGCCACCCTCCCTCTTTTGCCGCCTGCTAGCTGATGGCAAAGCTTCTATGTCGTCAGCTAGCAGACGGCAACGAGGTAGCTGAGAGCAAACATTATCTTTGCCGTCAGTTTTCTTTAACCTGATGGCAAAGACCTTCTTTGCCATCAGCTAGCAGACGACAAAGAGACGGCTGAAGGCAAAGATCCTGATTCCATTAGTGACTATACAATAAAGAAATTACGACATATTACATCCACTGGGCATCAAAGTTCGCCACTATGATAATAAAGCACAAGCAGACAGCAGATTACGTACACTGGGCATCAAAGATTGCCACCAGTGCAAATAAACACGTTGAAAAAATAATATACTAAACCGACAACACTTCAATTGAGTTCAAGAAAGGTTAGCCCTGCTCGGGAGCTGCAGCGCAAGCAACTGAGCAAGCTGATGAGACTGCGCTTGTTTGACACTTATATCCTCCTCACTCTGAAAGTGAAACAAGGAGACAGATGACAGGGTTTGCCCTTATAAGTATCAGTGCTGACAATTCATCACATTTCTTATTGACGAATAAAGTGACACAGTTTAAAATAGCATTAACAGAATATGGTATTGTTCAGGTTAAGACATGGCAGGAAATGACATTGTGAAGGAGTTGGCAGCTTCACGACACCACTGGATTACAGATCAAGAACCCATAAGTATCAATGGTTAGTGTGCTGTCAATTTATCCCATTTTAGATTGGAAAATAAAGAGACGGTTTAAATAATAGTAGAATGATATGACATTGTTCATAGTTAAGACATTGCAGAATATGACATTGTGCTGCAGTGGGTAGGTTCACCACACCACTGGATTATGGATCAAGAACAGAAGCATACATGCAAAGGCAAAAGAAGATCACTTGCTCTGTATAGTTTAATTTACATGGTATGAAGAAGGAACGTTGTACAACTGAAAACTTAAATTGAGAAGGACAAACTTTTTTAACTACATAATAAACTTTAAACATGCAATTTGATGCAAACACCAAAAATAAAGGGCTGTTGCAGTCATGCCTAACCAAATATACACAACAAATTTTGAAGGCTTGAGAACTTACATTATTGGTGAAGACAGGCTGTATAAAGCCCTTGTCCATGCTGATGGGGGGGGGGGGCAATTCAAGAAGTTTACCACAAAATCTTCTTCATAAGCATTGCCTTTATTCTACATTTTGTTAAGAGTAAATATAGATGATAATATAAGAAAAAATGGAGAATATTTAAGATAAGATGAAGATTGATGCTACATAACCAAGTAGCTATAAATGTAAGTACATCAATACAGGCAAAAGGTACAACCAAGAGTAATGCAGAGCTAAACTTCTTCAGTACCATTGGTGTTATCCAATCTTATGGTAATAGTAAATATAGATCTGATGTGTAGAAAATGGAGGGCAAAGGAAAATAAGCTGCAGAGTGATGGTACATGAACAACTAGCTGTCAATATAAGTACACTGATAAAGGACAACAGGTACTTACAAGAACAATGCAGAGCTAAAAATTTTCATTAACATTGGATATATTCTACACTAATGTAACCATTCATATAGAACAGATAATTTGGAGCGAACAATTGATAAGCAAGCTATCATGACTAGTGCTGTCACATAATGAATCAGGTATGAATGCAAGTACAGTGATATAGGACAACAGGTACTAACAAGAGCAAAGTAGCGGGCAGCATATTTGCGATATCCTGTCGTCCTTTCCAAACCGGAATTCTTCTTCGAGCAGATTTCCTGCAAAAGAGATCCGTAAGGCACATGCGGAAAAGTAGAAGTTCAAATTGTCATGTGATATCATAGACAGTACCTCATCCTGGGAACGAGACCAGTGCATAACAAGGTTTTTACATTCAACGTCTTCTAAATTTAGCACATGAGACTTCACCGGAAATTTGTTTATATACTTGCTATCAAAGTGTGATTTCATCAGGTAACACCGATACTGCTGCAATGCTTCCTTGAAAAGCGCAAGCAAGCTTTGCTCGTCATGACTATCCAGATTGACCCTCTCCTACTTACAACAATGTGATGTAAATCATTGATGTTTTCAATCAGCAGAAAATAATCACCATGAATAATAGCACTTACACGTAAGTGGGACATGAAGATGTGAAAATGGTGTTTTTCTTCACTATAATCTTCCCATGATGGGAATATATGCACGTAGACCCTAACGACATTGAAAGCATTGTCTTTTAAACTTGGAATACCTGGAATGGGGTTCCAATCTGCAGAAATTGGCCGTCTCTGCAGTTGGGATAGGTCTTCGGCCGGTGGACTTGTTGTACTTTTTGGTGGAGTGGGATTTTTCTGTGGTACGACTGGTGCTATGGTAACTGAAATCGGCATACCTTTTGCTGGAGTGTAGGTCCTGTGTGGTGGGGCTAGTGGTGTGGCCAGTGAAGTATGTGTACCGTCTCCTGGAGTCGGTCCTACGTTTTGTGTCACTGGTTGTAGAGCCAATATAAGTGGGGTGCTGTCCAATTTCTCCGGCACCACCACGTTTTTCAAGGACTTTACTGGTGCTCCTTCAGGTTTGGCAGTCACCCTCTTCCTTTTTTATGTCTGATGCACAAGAACAACATTTGAGTGGAAAAACATGGTATGATGACAGATGGAATATGTATTGATAATGGATGGGCATGACATCTTTACATATATGATGAGTAAACTAAGCAGATGGGGGTGCAACAAAGTAGAAGAAATGCAAGACAACTTATGCAAGATACGCGCAATCAATAAAACCTTGCCAAATTAGAACAGGCACCTTGATGGGTGAACAGGACAGGCCATCTACCTTTGACTCCTCGAGGTCAGAATAGTCCTTAGGATCATATTCTGAACAAGAATCTATATGTGGGGAGCGTATGAGTTTCATTGCATCCAGAATGGCACTTAATGCCTTGGTGCCAATTTTGTAAGTCATTGCAGTGTTCCGCCATATTCTTCAGATGCGCGGATTCTGATATTCACAGTGATTACGTATAATATCTGAGAAGCATGAAAACATAAATAGTAGTGAGATTATCTTTGTAATGCAGAGGATATTCTAATATCTATTTGGAATTATGAGTGGCACGTTGTTTAGCTTGATGGATTCAGGAGCATTGCTAAGCAGCTATGATGATGGTACTGAATATAAAGGCATGTCTGCATGCAATTCGCATGACTTTTGTCATTTGGGTTAGTCAACCATTTCAGGCGGTTGGATGAAGATCCTACGTATCCTAACCCTTCTTCTTCCTCGTATCTGATTCTTCCCATACAGAACACCGCACGGTCCGCCGGCCGAAACACCCCCCCCCCCCCCGCCCTCCCCTGAACCACCCCCATCGCATGTGTTCCTCCGCCACCCCCACCCCCACCCTCGCCCCCCACCCGTGTCGAGTCTTCTTCGTTCGGTGAGGCCCCACCACCGCCAGGCCACTGCCCCCCACAACCACCGTCCCGACCCGAGCCCCTTCCTTCGCACCGACGAACTCTTGGGAGCTCTCAAAAATCGACTGACCCAATTTTGAAATTTAGTCTACTGTCGTTTAACTAGTGTGGAATATAAAAGGGGAAAACCATAAGCATTGCGAGTATAGTGTTGAGCATGCCATGGCGGATATGAAGGTGCAAACCGGACAAAGGCTACTTCACAACCAATGTTTGCTTTCAACTAGTAAGTAAGTGATGGACAAGAAATCAAAGTAAAGCAGTGGCGATATATTTTCTTGCTGCGATAAATAAGTTGAGCAGATATGAAAGAGTACCGCCTCTGGTGCGGCGCCGTGTATGCATCTGCTAAGAATTTAACGGTGCTGCGGTAGCGATGGTAGTCGGCAGCGTGGAAGCAGATCTAGGAGGGTAAACGGTGGCGGCAGGGGAAATATCCCGGCGTGGTGGACGAGACGGTCGTAGGAGCAGCGCTGGCAAGGTGGACGACGGCAGGGCTGAAGCGAGAGGACGGGATGCAAGGCCTGTCCGAAGACGTGGATGAGAGAGGTCGATCTCCTGTAATGGATGACGGCATCGGGGTATCAGGTCCGGCATGGCGGAGGAGGACGGTAGTGGATGGGGTGGCGGACGGAGGAGGCTGGGGTGGAGAGGGTGTTTTGGCTCCCACAGAGTACGACCGGGGAAATGGAGGGAGAGAGAGGAAGGGGGAACCATGTCTTCAGGGCGTGATTGTCTCAAATGCGAGGAAATTTACAAACTTAGCCCCCGTTTAAAATTTCCTACATCACAACAATATTAGTCGGTTGGGGATAGGACGATAATCTCGCATAAACCAAATATTTGTTGGCGATAGTTTGTTTTGGCGCCCACCGTGTATGAATCGGGGAGGGAGTCGATTTCGGCTGAGGAGACACTGTGGTTTGGCGCCCATCGTGTATGAATCCGGGTGTGAGGCGGTTATGTCACGTTTGAGTGAAATTACAAGCCTACCCCTATCGAAACCTATAGAAATCGAGCCGATAGGCTTTGCGTGTCAGGGATAAGCAGTAATTTCTATCTCACATATTTTGGTTTCGGGCGGTTACTGCGACTTTTCCCGCTTCATTCAAATTTTTGGAGAGCAAGAGTGCATGTTTACCGTGCCAACTCAATTCGAATCCAGTTTGTATTCTATTTTTGTTCGGGCAGGATCCATTTTCGATTGAAATAAAATTCTATATACATCATTTTTTATATATACTTTCAAAAGCACAACAAAGAATTCTGCTCCTTTATATATATAGTATGATTTATAAGTACAATGATCTCAAAACCATAAGGTTGAATTCAAAAAATTTAAACCAAATTATGTTCTACTAAAATGTATGGATCAGTAATATCTACATATTAAATAACATAGATGCGCGTGAATTCATATGAGTATGCATGTTTGATAGATCAATTTTGATTTGAGTATGAATTACATGTATCATCATCTCGAATTCAAATATTTGAATCCCTTTTATGTTGACATTTTTATACACGCAACTAAATATTTGAATCTCCTTTCATGCCCATCTCTCTCGCCTGCTCCTTCATGTAGCTATCACTCTCTTTTCTCCTATTTTTGCAAACATGGTCTCTCGACGTCTCCCTTGAGAAGTGTCACACTCTCCCTATCATTATACATTACACGGTTTTCATTATCTCTCACGTCTCTACCATTCTCTGGTATCACTAGGTACCTAAGCTTCCTTTTTCACCACCACACCCACACTCTCACTCGTCTTTCACTTTGTCTTTCTCTCTATGGGGTTCTCTCTCACACCCTATATCTCTCTAGATATGACTCATACCACTAAAATTACTCTCTCCCACAGACACAACATTTGTTGCGGTCTCCTTTCCATCTCCATCCTAGTTATAAAACTGAAATTATTCATTTGTTTACCGATTAGACAAACTCCCCCCCGCTCTCTCTCTCTCTCACACACACACACACACAACTCCTGCTTCCACTCCCCTTCCCGACTACCGTCTCTCTCTCTCACACACAAAACTCTCGCTTTCGCACCCCGACTCATATTTCCCTCACAAACATTGATCGACTAGCCTCCAGATAGGTTTATACAACCGCACACTCGTGCTTCCACTATCGCGTACATGTCTCTCTCGCACTCCTTGTATCTATGTAGATTTTTCGTCCCTTCTTGAGACACGCCCTCTCGATCGTGCACACACACACTATCGTCTCATTTAGAGCTGTTACCTCTCGCACACACACTCTTTGTGTCTTTGTCACACACTCACTCCCTCCTCCTCCTCTCTCCCTCTCTCTCACACACACATAACACACGCACACATGGGAGTTTTGCAACAACTAGCAAGATGCCCATGCGTTGCATGGAACATCAAGATGCATTTGTATGAGTAGTTTATCTTGTGGGAGAAAAGGATGAACGAGGGAAGGCCTTATTTGCAAATGTGGAGAGGGGTGTGGGTATCTTTTTGCAAAATTCCCATAGTTTCCTTCCTATCCGTTAGATATAGATCAGACGGCCTATATTGCAGGATGGCAGGCACACCATCATCAGCAGAGTTGGTGATGATGGTGTGCCTTCCATCCTGTAATATAGGCCGTCCGATCTATATCTAACGGATAGGAAGGAAACTATGACAATTTACCCGCACTCCTCTCCACATTTGCAGATAAGGCCTACCCTCGTTCATCCTTTTCTCCCACAAGATCTTGTTGTTCCGTGCAACGCACGGGCATCTTGGTAGTAAGAGTAGAAACTAGAGATATACCACTTCTCGAATCTTGAAACCAACCACATTTCTCCCTTATCTCATCAAAACCGCCAAAGGAATATATTTTGAGTGAAACATAACATATTTTTAGTGATATATGTATTTCAAAACTAGACTTTTTTTCATAAAAATCGGTGAATATGTATTAATCTACTTTGATCGTGTGGCAACGCATTGGCATATTGCTAGTAGTTATTACTACTGTATAATTTTTTGGACACCCGACAAATGGTGGAGTACATATACGAAGAGAAGAGGTGCACGCACGTAGTCGGTCTCTCGCTGTCTCGCACACACGAGAGTTACATAAAGGCACCATTAACAAATAAACCCTAAAATCCTAGGTGCACAACTGTTGCATGCGCGGGTACCGGGTACGTGGTGGAGCGCACCTTTGTAGGAATAGTCAGCTCGCGTGAAAATTTGATCTGTAGGAGTTGATGGTCGGGACTACAGGTGAACGACCTGGAGGTGGTGGCTCACCAGTCGCCACAGATCGAGTAGCCATGTTTAAAATATCATTTTTTTTAGCGGGGTAAGAGTTACGATTTTCAATGGCGCGTTATAAGTACTAAGTATTTTTTAGAACAATTGGTATGGAGTGAAAATGGAATTCATAACTAGTACCTCCTTGGCGTATGGTTGTATGGGTTTATGTTGCGAGATGTTGAACCTGGTAGTTCTAGGCCAAATACTATGGTTTCGATGTTGGTTTTCATTAATGAAAATCGGAAGGAGGAAGCCCTTCTTTGATCAAAAATAAAACTACTACCTTCGTCCTGGTTTACTAGTCCCCATCGTATTTTGGGTCAAAGTTTGTCCATGAATTTTACTTGTAAAATGTGAATGAAAAACGATATTTTGTTATACCCAAACAAAAAAGGACTGGAGGGAGTGATTGATCTGACACGGACGCGACCTCTCATGGCGCAGGTATTGAACCGGCCCGCTGGCCAAGAGGGCCCCACTCGCTGTAGGCCAGGCTGAACACGCCTCCTAGGCGCATGCAACCGGCTTCAGACTACCCCGCTGCCTCCATTGAATTCGCGCGTGCACTGGCAACACGTCCTTCCGCGAGCCGGCCGGCATTTTAGAACACAATGTCGGCTAGCTCCTCTCGTCCGCTCGCTATTTAAATGAGGGCAGACGCGTGGCAAGAACCGCACCACTCCGCTGCTCCCCATATCCTCCTTGCACCATTTTCTCCACACTCTCCATAGCATCCAGTGAGCAGGAAGACGAGTTCTCTAGCATAAAAGCCGGTTAGGTGCCTCAACAAGCCAGGCAACTCGCTGCCCCACATCCCTCCCCGCCCCAGGCCGTCAGTACCATGGGTGAGGCTGCAGGCGGGCAAGCGGAGGAGCAAGCCGCCACTCCAAGTTGGCCCCTAGTGCATCAACTCGACGCTCCAATCCTGCTCGCAGAGGAGTGGCCAGTTGCTGCACGCCAACACATGGGGGACCACGGCGTCTAGTGCATCGTGGTTGGCCGCACCATCCGACGCAAACGTTGGCGGAACCGCGGCATACAGGCGGAGGTGGCCAACACGTTTGCGGCCACCGCCGACACCGAGGAATAGTAGACCACAGAAGCCACCGCTGCTCTGAACCCACGAATGCTACGACCACCGTGTCGCTGCCGTAGACACCCGGTGTGTTGCCCGGTTTGGCTCAAAACATCGTGGACCCCAGTCGCGGCCGGCATTAGAAATTATACCTGCTTCCAGAAGTTATTCACGATTAGTCAAAAAATGACCAAAATAGAATTAATTACGCATGTTCTTGACTTGTTGTGCTTGCATTGGTAGTAGGAACTAGAGGTTTTTCTTTATTTATAACTCCTCACATTTTTTTGGCTTTGAAGTGAATCACGGTTGTGGACATTATCTATGAATGTGCAGATATCTGTGAACATGAGTTTGATGTTGAAGTTGAACTTGGAATGTTGGGCTTGCGCGTGAACTATACCATGTCCAATGCTTCGTCTGTTATTGTTTGGAAAGTAATTGCTGTTATTACATGACCCAAAAAAATTATTTTGTGCCACATCATTAGATGCACGGACGTCACAACAGGCATGCTGACTAGATAAACATTTGAACCTAGCTATTATGAAGGAAAATTTGTATTGACAACAGTTTTAGATAGTAGGTGACGCCTAGCCTGCTCTGCCTCTGCTAGCTTCTTTATGGCTTCTTCCATCTCTTCTTTGGCTTGGGTGAAGAGAGCATCTGATTGCTCTTTTCACTTCTTCAGGAACTCAACTACATTCTCAAGGGCTGCTACACGCTTTCTTTCAGCCTTTACTAGAGCCACAAGGACACGAATAGTTGACAACTCCACCTAGCTTCTGTGTAATCCAGCATCATTTGGGAATTTGCACCTTGTGTCTAATCCAGCATCATTAGGGAACGAGCACCTTGTGTGTAATCCAGCCAAGTTTTGGAAACATGATCTCGAGGTTGACCATACTTCCCTCCTCGCAGGAACTGCATTCTAACATGAAGTTACTTATTTTTTAGATCAATACTCAGAGCAACCCAGATCCATTTAGTAGAAGCCAGATAAACAGGACTCAGAGAAGTGAATTCAAAAGGAAAAATATAAAAATAGACTCCAAGGTGAGAACACCCACTTCCTACATCAAGGTAAAAACGAAAGCATTAGGACGATTAAGACTCTTCTAGTTACACATCGAAGAACACGAGGCTAAGAGAAACAGAAACTACAACATATACACATCGAAGAACACGAGGCTAAACGAAAGTAATTGAAAGGGTGTTACTTATCAAAGCTCGTTTTACAGGTTCAGTGCAGCTCCTCTTTAACTTGCCACGCTCCTTGAAGATGTCCCCAATATCCCGTGTTTGGTCTTCATTGCTCCTCTGCATGTTCGCGCTCATGGTTTCAAAATCTCAACATGGCAAGTAATACTCATGCATCTTGTGGGCAACATTAAAGCACTGTCTGCCATGTTAGAGCATCTCCAACAGAAGCGCAATGCGCGGCGCGTTAAAAAAGCGTTTACATTGCCAGAATAGCCAGTTTTTGCGAGCCCGGAGTGTTGAGATAAAGAAGTAGAGATAGAGAGTAGAGAGTAGAGACATAGATAGTTCTCAGCATAGATATAGCATAGATAGATAAAAAATAGATAGTTCAACTACTCCTCGTCATCCGACTCCTCCTCGGTGATGTCCTCCTCTGATGTATCAATGTAGGCATCAAGATACCGATCATCGTCGGAGTCCCAGGGCGACGCTGCTCCTAGCCTTATGTTCAATTGAGCACCCGCTTTCTGCGTACGCTTGTCCTCGCGATAGACGGCTCGCTCCGCCCTCCTATTCTCCCTCTCCGCCCTCCTTTGCGCCTAGAACTCACGCTCGTTGATGATGTCCTACGAGAAGCATTGGCGCGATAGCGCCATGGCTTCCTCGTCCATCTCGGCGATGTCGAGACGGTGCTCCTGCCTCCGGTTGTCGCGACGATCTTCGTCGGTGATAAGCCACGGCAGAGGCACGAGCTCCTGTGCCCACTCCCGCGTCGGCACATTGGGGAAGTTCAATCCTGCAATCCTGCGCCCAATCTTTATCTCTACTCTTACAAAAACAGAGTTGGTGATGATGGTGTGCTTGCCATCCTGCAATATAGGCCGTCTAATTTATATTTGATAGATAGGAAAGAAACTATGGCAATTTTGCAAAAAGATACCCACACCCTCTCCACATTTGCAAATAAGGCCTTCCCTCATTCATCCTTTTCTCCCACAAGATAAACTACTCATACAAATGCATCTTGATGTTCCGTGCAAAGCATGGGCATCTTGCTAGTTCTAAAAACTTTCCATCATTTGCCACACTACTGGTTGCAGATGAAGAACCTACCCAAGCACAACGCGATACAGGAGCGACACACAATTACAAGCTGATATTCTGTTGGAGAATAGAGGCTATAACCAATTACTATTACGGGAACAATAGCAACCAGGAAATTTAAAGGGTAGGTATGAACAAAATTGGAACTGCACATGTACTGCTAAGAGATTCAATACACACATTACCAATCGAGGAGGAGTACGATGGTCGCGACAGCCTCTATGCATCATGGTCGGCAACGGGAGTCGGTTCATTGTCCACGATGGTGGTACTTCTGCGCTTGGCGTTGGCTTCCGGGAAGCAGATCCAAGACCGTGGAAGACGGTGCCGGGGAAGAGGCTCCGTGTACGACAACGACGGTGGACCAGCTCCACTGCGGCGTATGGCATCGTCGATGAGGCAGATGCGCTGCGGTGGACGAGTGCGCCGATGTAGAAGGGGAGGAGCACGAAGGTTGCGATGCCATGGAGAAGTCTATTTTGCGGTGGGGATAGAAAATGGGGAGTATTCAGGTGTACTACCCTGGGTGCCGGGGTGGGTTGGCTGGGTAGGGTGAACCTAAAGTTACCAAAACAGCCCCTACCAAGTGTCATCCGTAGGCCTGTTCCGAAGGGTGTGATGGTAACTTTGCACTGCTCGACTTAAGGTCGTGGGAGATTTCCCCGCCGACCTCAAAATTTTGTGACACTGAACTCCCCATGTGGCGTGTTGGGTGATTGGGCTAAGCAACTAGCGAGTAGTACTAGTACTCCGTTCGTTTTTATTAACTCTGCATATTAGGTTTGACCGAAGTCAAACTTCCTAAAGTTTAACCAAGTTTACAGAAAAATATAAAAATTTACCATAACAAATATGTATGATGTGAAAGTACATTCAATACTGAATCTAATGGTATTTATTTGTTATTGTATATGTTAATATTTTTTGTTATAAACTTTGTGAGAGTTTACAAAACTTGACTTTGACCAATCCTAATACGTGGACTTAAATAAAAACGGAGGTAGTACACATTTGTTTTGTTAGTTTGTAGTGAATTAATCATTTGTTGTAATTGTGAAATAAATATATTAGGCTACTGACTTCGAACGTAATGGTCTATACAATTCAATAGTTAGAATCATTGTTGAATTCCAAGATGTATACGAGGTCTATAGTACTTCACAATATGCTCAAACTCACATAATCCCAGTCAAATGAAAATCTAAATGCATTTCATAGTTATCACTTTGTAGGATGCAACAAAACCAACCATAACTCTACATCATCCATTATAAAAGCAACATTTTGAACACATCCCAATGTGTGAATGAAACGTGTAGAGAGAGCTTGCAAAGATGGAGAAGATAGGGCGGGAAAGATTGTATGTATGTGGGCGAGAGAGTAGGAGACAAACCTAACGAGAGAGAGAGAGAGAGAGAGAGATAGATAGAGAGAGAGAGAGAGGAAGAAGTTAGGTCTGTGAGAAAGATGGAGACATGTGATATACGTGTGATGCGTGTGCATCCGGATTTTGTACACGTGGAAGGACAAGAGACAACAGATTATATGAGAGAGTTGGAAAATCATGGACGAGAGGGGAAGGATCTCGTGGGTTTAGGGATTGATAATTTTGTGCGGGAGAGAGAGGGATTGGTAATTTTGCGCGGGAGAGAGGGGGGGAGGAGTCAGTCAGCCGTCGTCACATCATCCTGCTTCCAAATGGCCCCGCATTCTCTAGTGCAGTGTGGTCGCCGTCTTCGATCTCCTCGATGCCCTCTTTGAAGATTGAGGTGGTGTGCATGCTGGGGTGCAGAGAAGCACAAGCGAGAGTGGTCGCCATATAACCTTGGATGGGGATGAATTGTGTGCTCGGGGGAGGGGGGAGTGTCTGTGCGGTGTGTGTGTGGGTGTGTGTGTGTGTGTGTGTGTGTGTGTGTGTGTCAGATATTGAGAGAAATCAAACCTATGGAGAGAATGTGTGTGTATGTGACGGAAAGCTACATGCTAAATAGGGTTTTCACGAAGAGATTGTGTGTGTAGATAGAGAGCGATAAAGGGCCTTGAGGTGGGCAGGGGCCGGTGACGGTGTCAAAATGTGTGCGTTGATGCATGTGTTACTTGCGATCGTGCGAGGGACAGACGAATAGAGAGAGATGGTTGTTGTGTTACAGATGCTCCTCTCTCTCTCTCTCTCTCTCTCTCTCTCTCTCTCGCACACACACACACAAGTACAAATAGAAGATTGTTCTCTCATGTATACAAAATGTATCGACATCTCTCTATGTCTCACTCATGCAGGATCATTTGCACATTCACACCTCTCTATGTCTCTATCACACGCACACCGTCTCCGCATTGCCCTTCCGCCACAACACACATATGGACACATACACACGTTCTGTCTCAGTCACACACACAAAATCAATATTAAAAAAACTAGGGCACACCTAAAACTTCCAAATCCAAATAAACACAAACTGAAGCTAAATTCAAATATACGGAAATATTGTAGCGTGAAGAACTTTTCCAGGAAAAAAATTTGATTAATATTCAGGGATTGTTTTCACACACACAAAAAGGTTCGGTGGATGTCCTTCGAGCGTGACACTGTGACACACCGTTCGATCGACCGCGCGGCCGCGGTGCACGCGCTTGCATAGGATTTCGTATCTTTGTTGTAGTAACTAATATAAGTAGTGCCTCAGTCCAATGTTTACGTGTACTAGTACGGTTATCTTTTAAGTTTGACCAATCCTATATAAAACTAAACTAAGCTCCCAATAAACGCACTCATCAATATGCCGCCGTTGTTGCGCATGCCGGCGCCCGCCTGCTCTGGCAAACCATTTCTCGCCCATCACCGCTGTGTCGCCGCCATCCCCGTGCCATGAAGCTGAAGGCTCGCCCGCTCACGTCGTCTGCAGTCCCTCCTCGTGATGCCGCCGCACTGCCAAGCACGCGAGCAGCTGGTGGAGCCGCATCTATGCACACAACATACAAAGAGGAGGACGAGCACATGCTCCAGCACATCGGCGAGGAGGAGCTAGCGTGTCATTGTAGTCTCCGCCCGCACGGAGGAGGCGCACATGGTGGTTGTCGCGGAGGAAGCCGGTCGCGCCCGCGCCGAGCCCGCAAAGCAGGTGCGGACGCGGAGTCTACCTTCGAGACCTTGAATTCCACGTGGATCCTACAATCTGAAGGAGCAATTTGGGTCAGTCCACTCTTGTGAGCCGATGGATGCAACATGGATGGCTAGAAGGGCTTCTTCAACCTCCGAAATTGATGCAATGTTCATCTTCTCTCTCAGGCATCGAGCCGCCAGCCCGCCACATGCCTAACCGCTTGCCGCCACAGCCCTGCCCTCCCCTGAACCGTCTGACACCGCCATGCTCCCCCCCACCCCCGCCACCCCTTTAACCCTGGGGACGATCCATTTTCTCAGCGAACTGCGTTCCACACCCAACACTCACTCATAAGATATATCATGGGACCCTGCCACCCTATATAGATACTTGGGTAGCTTCTCTGCCGTCTTCTTCCTTCGCTTCATCGAACTTATTTCAAAAATCGATTGGCCAATATTATACTACTAGTATGTATGTATTAAGTACAATAGGAACTTGAAGATACGAGCAGTAGTACCAACTACAAGAAGAAAAGTAGTAAGACATAATAGTACTACTGTATGTACTAAAGAGTTCAAATAACGAGAATGAATATAAACATAGTTCTGCTAGGGGCTCAGCACAACACACCCCTGAAATAAAACTAAGCAACTAGTCTGCTTGACATTGCAAGAGAACCAAAGATGAGCGACGGCACTGCCACCTTACTCGAGTTCGAGTCCACGTCCTCGACTTCGTCCTCGTCCCTCTTCCTCTTCCTCTTCGCTGACACTTCTTTGTTTGAACTGAACACTGGGCTCTGCTTCTTCATCCAACCCTTGTAGATAGATATTTAAACAAAGGTAGGCATCCATTGTTGCGTACATGATGTGATCTTCATCTATTGTCTTCGACAGCCATGCATGATGGAACTCACGGTGAGGTTTCTTCAGTTGAGCGTACGAAGGATCAATCATGGCTGCTGCTAGGGTCAGCATTGAATGCTGAGAGGAGGGCACCAGGCTTGCCTTCTGGAGATCGAAGGGTTGGCCTATAACGAGGCCTATCCGACCCAGGACACTCCTGTCGTTCCTAAAGTCTACAGTAATGAATTTCACTCTTTTGTCCTTGAGGAAGTTCTTAAAATCCTGGCACTCAACGTCGGCATGGCATATGTGGTAGACCAAGCACACGTTATGTACGCAAACCTGGATCACGGTGGGGTTCTTCTTCTCTGCCTCCTTTAGAATCTTCTCTCTTTCCAGGACTGTGGTGTACTCAACATCTAGCCCAGCGACCGACTCATCCTTTGAACTTTTTAACATGTGTAGGAAGTGAGTGTCGGCGTCCTGGGAATGGGGGTACCCATACTTGTCGGCCTGCGGCCCATGGCGTGGCTCTACCAATGGCCCGGTACGGCCCAACTTCAACAACAACTGCTCAAGACCCTCGCGAGGGGCCAAGCCTCGCGAGGCGGATGATGCCAAGACCTCCCTCGGGACGGCCTCACCAGGCTGGCTCCCGAAGAGCGGAGATATCTATGCAAGGGGCACCTTGCAATGTTCACGTGACACGAGCCGTGACAACCAAGGCCAGGCGGGTGCCAGTGGGCGCAGTGTACCAGTTTCCTCTTTGGTGCTAAAGAGGCAAGCGCGGGCGAGGAGTCCCGAGGCATCTGGCAAAGGTTTCCATATCGGTGCAACGATATCAAGACCAGCAGGACGGCATGACGGAGGTCATCGCGGAGCCCACAGCTGCATCACCACCGGAGCCTTTGGCAGGCGAAGACCACCTTTTGTCAGGATAGCTTGTAGTAGTTATCTCCCTTCAAAATTGGCCGTTGTGGGATCCCTTCCCGCCTAACATTTGGGAAGAGGACCAAGGCCTCTATAAATAGGACTAGCCACCACCATAGAAGGAGACAGATCATCGAGACCTCCCTCATATGCGTCAGCTCACCAAGCTCAAGAACACCTCCCCTCAGGAGGCTGTTCCTACCTTGTACTTGTTCATCCTCGGCCTAAAAGGCAATCCACCACACCACACTGGAGTAGGGTATTACACCGCAACGGTGGCCCGAACCATTATAAACTCTCACGTCTCTTGTCTCTTGTTCCTTGGGTTCGGCGAGCTAGGCCTTGAGATTGCTGTGCGGGCGAGCTAGGGGGAGAGAGTCCTTCGTGCGTACCCCAGAGTTCGAACCTCAAGGGTTTGCCAGAACCCAGAATCCGACATTTGGCGCGCCAGGTAGGGGTGCGCCGAAGCTTTTCTTCGTCGATCCACACTCTGCCGTTCCACAGCTTCCATGACAGATGCTCGTCGAGCCTGCGCCGAGCGTCGAGCTGCTCTCAATGCTCGCGTCGCTAATATGGCGCCCGTCCGCGGGCCTCCCCATCGCTCTCCATCGCCCGCGGCCAACACCGCCACCGGCCCGGCGGGAAACAAGCAGCAGGCTTCATTGCTGCACCCCTCTGTGCAACGGGACGGTCGCACCGCCACCCCTTCGCTGACTCCGGCCGGCTCGTCGTCCCACGCTCGTCGCGCGCCCACGGACGCGCAGGCTGCGCTGCTCATGGCGCGTGAGCTCCTGCATTACCGCCCCGTCGATGACCAATACAATGACAGGCTGGACCGCATCGCCGAGCTCGTCACCGCCGCTGGTGGCTCTCCTGCGCCATCTCTCTCGCTGCCTCCCCCACCTCCAGCGGCGGGCGACGTAGCTCATGGAGCGCCTACACCACCTCCACATCAAGATGGCGCCCTCACACCAAGAAGCGTGACCCCGCGGCGCGACCCGCCACGCCGGGCGCCCGCGCATGAAGAAGGAAGCTGCGAAGACGTCCCTCGGCCGCGAGAAAACGCTCCCGCACTCCCAGCACCACTGCGTCAAGATTGCACGCCACCTACGGCGGCGGCGCATTGGTAGCAGGATCAAGTTCTGCCTCCACGACGGGCCCCGGTTGCCACGGCAGGCTGTCGCGCCTTCACACCCGAGCTGTGCAGCATCGTCTGGCCTGGCAAGTTCAAGCCAGACCTGCCTCCGTGCTACGACGACACCCCCGACCCTGCAGAGTTCTTGCAGCTCTACGAGCTAAGCATCAAGGCGGCCAGCGACGACGAGAAAGTCATGGCGAACTGGTTCCCCATGGCCCTCAAAGATTGCGTGCGCTCGTGGCTTATGAACTTGCCCGCGGGATCGATCTCCTCCTGGGGCGATATGCGCGAGCGTTTCGTCGCCTACTTCCAGGGCACTCGCGACTGCCCGCCGGCCGCGGGTGACTTGCGGCACATCAAGCAGCAACCGGGAGAAGACCCTACAGAAGTACATCCAGCGCTTCAACAGCGTCCGCCTCAAGATCCCCAAGGTGACGGAAGAGGCCATCATCTCCGCGTTCTCTGACGGTGTCCGCGACGTTAAGATGAAGAAGGAGCTCCCCATCCATGAAGACCTATGCATGGCTCTGGAGATGTTCAACATGGCAAACAAGTGCGCAAGAGCTGAGGAGGGGCACCTCTCCCTCCTCGAGCTCCCAGTTGTTGACCCAGAAGACAAGAAGACCAAGGCCAAGGACAGGAAGCGCAAGGGAGTAGCCCTAATCGGGGCTGAGCCTGAGAGGAAGCGCGGCCGGGACCACCCCGAGTCGTCCAAGGGCAGTCGTCCGTTCTGCGCCTTCCACAACGTACATAGCCACAACACCAATGATTGTCAAGAGCTCAGGGCCATCCGTGACGTGCGCTTCGGTCGACGCCTCGAGCGCAACGACCGTGGCTACGGCAGAGGAGGAGGACGAAGTGGAGGACGCTGGGACGACTGTGGCCCCCTCCAGGAGTGGCGCGACCGACCTCGTGAGGACCGCTGGCAGCACCAGCCTCGCGAGGGCGCCTGGAGGGACCAGCCTCGTGAGGACCGTCCTCAGGGCAACGCTGGCCTCCCTCCGCTGCCGCCACCACCAAGGAGGAACGACAACCACCATCAGGACGAGGGGGCTTCTAGGAGCCGCGCGCCATCGCTGCATCTTGGGTGGTGCTCAGGCCCAGGCTCCCAGCGCATCTTCAAGCAATTCGCCCGCGAGGTGAACGCGGCTCTCCCAAGGCTCGAGGCCACGCGCCCGCTCAGGTGGTCCAAGTGCGACATTACCTTCAACCCGTCTGACCACCTCAAGTGCGCAGCAACGGCTGGCGCCCTCCCGATGCTCTGCTCGCCCATCATCAGCAACGTCCAAGTCACCAAGACCCTCATCGACGGCAGCGCAGGGCTCAATGTCCTGTCCGTCGTGACGTTCGACCGTCTCCAAGTGCCATACGATCAGCTACAGCCTACCAAGCCCTTCTCAGGAGTGGCTGACGGCTCCACCACCCTGATAGGGCTGGTCCGCCTCCCTATCACCTTCGACAAGCGCGATAACTACCGCACCGAGCTCATCGACTTCGACGTCGTCCACATTCGCCTGCCGTACAATGGCATCCTCGGGTATCCAGCCTTGGCCAAGTTTATGGCGGTGACACATCACGGCTACAATGTCCTCAAGATGCCAGAGAGCGGCGGCATCATCACGGTCGCCCTTGAGGAAAAGCACGCGGTGTGCTCTCTCGAGCGCGCTTACCAGGTGGCAGCAGTCGAAGACCCAGACAACGAAGGCGCAGTCTACCCTCCTGACGCCATCCCCAAGAAGAAGAAGAAGCATCTGCTCCACCAAGGGCCTCAGGAGAGCGGCGTTTCTGGCGGCACCACTTCAGGACCAGCGCCCGCAGATGGGGCGCCTCCCCCTCTCGCATAGGAAGGCGCGCCCGGCGCCCTCCTCAGGCTGGGCTCGGGGGATCTTTTCTGCAGGGTCTCAGACCTAGCCAACGTCACGAGGGAGGCGCTCGGGCACCACATGGAGGCGTGCTTCGCCGCATGTTTCCCCCAAGAGGGCACAAGGCGAGGAGCGCCTGGTGCTCAGGAGTTCATCACCAAGACCGCCCATGAGCTTCAAGAGGCGAGAGCCATGCGCGGCGCCCGTCGCCCGCCACCTAGCGCAGCTCCTTGTCCTGGCACGGACGACGAGTTGCGCATCTATGTCGACATCCCAGGCGGGGGCGGGCCCACGTTAGCCCAGCAGGTAGCCCGTGACACCGGGTAAAAAATTATCTTACGTTATACATATAGAGCCCACGTAGACTTGGACACCCCTAAATTTCTGAAAGGGACACCCCGTGCAGATCAAAAGGCAACAACTAGCCAACAAGGCCGCAGACGGCCCAGCCGACTAGCAGGCCGCAGGACGATCAAGAAAGGCCAAAGACATACGTCCATCGATCAATGGATCAATTCATCGATACGTACGTGCCTTCTCCTGTCGCCTTCCTCTACTCGTCGCTGTGCTTCGTGCCCCTGTACATCATGCTCGCAGCCGCCGCCTATCGCCAGATCGCCCAATCAGTGAAGAATGAAAGAATAGGTATCTTGGATCAAACCCCAATTCAGTGTGTGTCTTCCTCTATTGCAATTTCCAAATCCTGTTCGAATTCTTGCTTTGTTTCTCTAACCCTAGGAAATTAGGGCTACTGGATAAGATTATAGATTTTGATTATATTGGCTATTGGACTATTTGGCTATTGTAGTGGTCAATGGAGAACAATATTGCAATACTCTAGTAGACAAGGACGGCCGAAGCACCGCAACATGTCAAGTAAGTTATATTTACTGTCGTGTAATTGCAATTCATGTGATGTATGCACACATGATTCATAGTTTTCTCATTTATGAAAATATAATTATCTAAATAATTACAAATTAGAGAAGCTCGGTTTATCAAAAAGAGAAGCGGATAGTGTAAGATGAAGGCCCGTCACATGAACATAATATCTTTTATATTGGATAAAGGCCAAAGGTCCGACTTTAAATAAAGCCACCAACCAACCAACAAGAAACAAGCATCCACACCCAATGAGCCCCAAAGATGAACATAACTGTATGATGCATCGGTCCTGCCACGGTTAGGCGGACAAAATGATGCCCTGACCACAGGAATGGATTGATTTCCCAGCCCTCCATCACCACCGGATGTAACAATGCCTCCATACATGAACCTAGTTCGCCAAGAATACAAGGAATTCATTTCGAGTTGAAGAAGAGATCAATTGGTAAGAATAAATTAAATTTGATCCAGGTAAAAGGAGAAGCATAGATGAGTACCATCCAAATCATAGAGATATGTTGCTAAGTAGTTTGTTTCTTTTGATTTGTAGGCAATCAAGATCTAGAGATGCATTTTCTCATCATCGGTTACACTTTATTCATAATCTGGACACTTTGATTCACCTTTACTATTCAATTTTATGATCAAATAATATTGATAAGGTGAACTCTTTATTTTGGAATTTTGGTAATCATATTCACGGTCATATCGTATTCTATGTATATTGTATTGCTAAGTGTGCCAATTTTATGTGTATTATGACTTAATATCCACGTATATGTGATAGACTTGGGACCCCAGGTCATTTTTGTCCTGGGTCCGCCCCTGATCCCAGGGCTCAACAGGGCTGCATCTCAGGAGCGTTTCTAGCCTTCGCGTGTTGGTCGATGCGAGGGTCCACCTCACAGCTACGTTCGCATGCCCTTCGGCTTGCCGAACGCGACTGTCACTGATGTCTACTAAACAACCTTCTTCTTGTAGACGTTGTTGGGCCTCCAAGTGCAGAGGTTTGTAGGACAGTAGCAAATTTCCCTCAAGTGGATGACCTAAGGTTTATCAACTGTGGGAGGCGAGGATGAAGATGGTCTCTCTCAAGCAACCCCTGCAACCAAATAACAAAGAGTCTCTTGTGTCCCCAACACACCCAATACAATGGTAAATTGTATAGGTGCACTAGTACGACGAAGAGATGGTGATACAAGTGCAATATGGATGGTAGATATAGGTTTTTGTAATCTGAAAATATAAAAACAGCAAGGTAACTAAAGATAAAAGTGAGCACAAATGGTATTGCAATGCTAGGAAACAAGGCCTAGGGTTCATACTTTCACTAGTGCAAGTTCTCTCAAAAATAATAACATAATTGGATCATATAACTATCCCTCAACATGCAACAAAGAGTCACTCAAAGTCACTAATAGCGGAGAACAAACGAAGAGATTATGGTAGGGTATGAAACCACCTCAAAGTTATTCTTTCCAATCAATCCATTGGGCTATTCCTATAAGTGTCACAAACAGCCCTAGAGTTTGTACTTGAATAACACATTAAGACACAAATCAACCAAAACCCTAATGTCACCTAGATACTTCAGTGTCACCTCAAGTATGTGTGGGTATGATTATACGATATGCATCACACAATCTCAGATTCACCTATTCAACCGACACATAGAATCTCAAAGAGTGCCCCAAAGTTTCTACCGAAGAGTCAAGACGAAAATGTGTGCCAACCCCTATGCATAGGTTCATGGGTGGAACCCGCATGTTGATCACCAAAACATACATCAAATGAATCACGTGATATCCCATTGTCACCACAGATACACACGGCAAGACATACATCAAGTGTTCTCAAATCAATAAAGACTCAATCTGATAAGATTACTTCAAAGGGAAAACTCAATCCATTACAAGAGAGTAGAGGGGGAGAAGAAACATAAGATCAAACTATAATAGCAAAGCTCGCGATACATCAAGATCGTGCCAAATCAAGAACACGATGGAGAGAGCTCAAACACATAGCTACTGGTACATACCCTCAGCCTCGAGGGTGAACTACTCCCTCCTCATCATGGAGAGCGCCGGGATGATGAAGATGGCCACCGGTGAGGGATTCCCCCTCCGGCAGGGTGCCGGAACAGGGTCCCGATTGACTTTTGGTGGCTACAGAGGCTTGCGGCGGCGGAACTCCCGATCTATTCTGTTCCCCGAAGTTTTTAGGGTATATGGGTATATATAGGAGGAAGAAGTACGTCAGGGGAGCCACGAGGGGCCCACGAGGGTGGAGGGCGCGCCCCCCTACCTCGTGCCTTCCTTGTTGCTTCTTTGACGTGGACTCCAAGTCTCCCGGTTGCTTTCCTTCCAAAAATAACTTCTCCAGAAGATTTCGTTCCATTTCGACTCCGTTTGATATTCCTTTTCTTCGAAACACTGAAACAAGGGAAAAACCAGGAACAGGCACTGGGCTTTGGGTCAATAGGTTAGTCCCAAAAGTAATATAAAGGTGGATAATAAAGCCCATAAACATCCAAAACACATAATATAATAGCATGGAACAATAAAAAATTATAGATACGTTGGAGACGTATCAGCATCCCCAAACTTAATTCCTGCTCGTCCTCGAGTAGGTAAATGATAAAAACAGACTTGGCATAATTTCAATGTAATTCTTCTTAATTGTGGTATGAATATTCAGATCCGAAAGATTCAAGACAAAAGTTTAATACTGACAAAAAAATAATAATACTTCAAGCATACTAACAAAGCAATTATGTCTTCTCAAAATAACATGTCCAAAGAAAGTTATCCCTACAAAATCATATAGTCTGGCTATGCTCTATCTTCACCACACAAAGTATTTAAATCATGCACAACCCCGATGACAAGCCAAGCAATTGTTTCATACTTTTGATGTTCTCAAACTTTTTCAATCTTCACGCAATACATGAGCGTGAGCCATGGACATAGCACTATAGGTGGAATAGAATGGTGGTTGTGGAGAAGACAAAAAGGAGAAGATAGTTGTAACACCCCGGATACAACTTTCCATATTCGTAACTCCGACTCTTGCCTTTTCCGGAGATGTGATTTATTATTTCCTTCGTGGTTGGGTTTTGTCTGTTGTTTTGCATTTTGTTCTTGTCTTGCATCTCATCTCATGGCATCATCTGCATTTCATCCGCATGTTTTTTCAAAACTTGCATTCGCTCGGGTTCCGTCGGTTCTCTCCGTTGTCCGCTCCGAGTCCGGATACACTTGCACGCCTTGCGCTGCACCTCCAAATATTATTTTATAAGTGGCATAAAATGTTCTCGGAATGGGTTACAACTTGTCGTGCGGTCTTATTATAGTGTAGACAGGCCGCCGCCAAGTTTAAATCGCATTCGAGTCCATTTGATAGCCCAACCGTTAAATCTACTACCGGATATAGCGGTATTTTCGTCGGATGTTTGGTCTCCAAATCGTGCCGGGCTGCTTTTCTCCTCTCTTCTCAAGATATTTCTCCAGACAGCCCACCTAGCCCTCCACTCGACCGGTGCCATCGAATCGTGATCCGAGGGACGGAATGCTCCAAAACCCCCAAGGACCAAACCCTAGCCCTCTTCCTATTTAAACCCCCTCCCTTCCATTTTGGGCAGCTACCTACCCTCCTCCTCAAATTCGCTGCCCCACCAGCCTCCACCACCACCTGCGCCCCCTCCTCGTTTTTCCGCCGCCACCTCCTCGGCGCCACGTGGCGCCACGCTGTTGGTTGCGCCGCCACCGCCGCCGCCTCCAACCGAAGCGGCGCCACGTCGCCCGCCTGCTCCTCCTCCGCAGTTCGCCAGCCCGGGCGCAGCCCGCCCCAGCCCGCAGCCACCGCTGAAGCCCACGAGGCCGGCGCCTCCGCTTCGCCCGCTCGACCGGATCGGGACGATCCCGATCTCGCCGCCTCCGCCGACCCGCCCACGGCGAGCCTCGCCGGAGTGGTGCGGCCGCCCTCACGGCGACACCCAGCCAGCTACTTCACCTTCCTCTCCTTTCTCTCTCTCCGTTGCCTCACCTCTCGGTCTCTCTCTTCTCTCTCGCAGCCGCCGCCGCCATGGCCTTCGTCGCCGCCCGAGGCTTCCCTCGCCGCCGCCGGAACGGGACCCCGACGCCCGGATCCGGCCTCCACTCACCGGATCCGCCTCCTCCGCCATCCTCGCGCCCGCCGCCCGCGTCCTCGTCCCGCCAAGGCCTGCGTTCCTGCCTCAGCAGAAAGCAGAGGAGGACGACGCCCAGCGGCCACGTGGGCCTCGTGGCCCAACCTCGCACCAGCGTGGCCTCCCCAGCGTCGAGGGCAGGCGCCTCTCCAAGGCCAGCCACACGCGCCCACCTCTGCCTCCCTCCACAGCCGGCCTCCTCCACCGACCGGGCTTAGCCCATGGTGAGCCACCCAAGCCCAGCACCCCAGCAGCTTTCGGCCCGGTCTGTTTTTTTACAGATCTGTGATTTTAGCTTTTATCCTGTGGATTTACTATTTTGCGAAAAACCCTCCATCTTCATGCATATCCTAACTAATTAACCGTGCATCGATCTAAATAAATTATATATGAAACTTGCTCAGAATTTTGTCTAGTTTCATAATATGCCATTTTCATCCATGTTTAAAGTGTTTAAACTGATGTTTGCATTAATTTGCTATTATGCCATGCTAAAATGATTTATTTCATAACTAAATAACCGTAACTCCGCTTTTAAATAAACTTTATATGTAAATGGGGTGGAAAATGCCTAGATTATCATGGTCCACTTTATGTTGCTGTTTAACAACTCTAAAATTGTGTTTAGGGCAGAACAGTACCGAAACTAAAACATTGCTCATGAGGATTTTCCGGAATTGTTGTTTCTTATTTCCGGCCTCATTTAAATTTGCCTAAATAGTTAGTTTAATTATGCTCCACCTCTTGCCATGTTTAACAACATTTAATATTGTTGTGTACCTAACCGAGAGAGAACTAAATAAGTGTTGTGGTGTTCCGTCAATATGCAACTCGTTGCATATTGAGCTCCACTTAACTTGTAGTGTTGTTTGTGCATATTGCCATGCCATGCCTCATTAAACCGGACATGCATCATCTTTGTTTGTGCATCATGCCATGTTTATGATTGTGAGTTCACTATGTTGTTTGCTTCTTTCCGGTTTGCTTTTCTCGTTAGCTTCGGTTCCGTTCCGGAGTTGTGAGGATTCATTCGACTTCGTCCGTTTGTCTTCTTCATGGATTCGTTCTTCTTCCTTATGGATTTCGTGCAAGATGACCATACCCTCGAAATCACTTCTATCTTTGCTTGCTAGATGCTCGCTCTTTTGCTATGCCTATGCTACGATGCCTACCACTTGCTTATCATGCCACCCACATTGCCATGTCAAACCTCTAACCATCCTTTCCTAGCAAACCGTTGATTGGCTATGTTACCGCTTTGCTCAGCCCTCTTATAGCGTTGTTAGTTGCGGTGAAGATGAAGCTTGTTCCTTGTTGGAACATGGAGATGTTGTTCCTTGTTGGAACATGTTTACTTGTTGGGATATCACAATATATCTTATTTAATTAATGCATCTATATACTTGGTAAAGGGTGGAAGGCTCGGCCTTATGCCCAGTGTTTTGTTCCACTCTTGCCGCCTAGTTTCCGTCATATCGGTGTTATGTTCCCGGATTTTTGCGTCCCTAACGCGGTCGGGTGATTTATGGGACCCCTTGACAGTTCGCTTTGAATAAGACTTTTCCAAAGAAGGCCCAACATTGGTTTTACCATTTGCCTCACCACCACCTACTTTTCCCTTGGGAGTCGCGCTCTCAAGGGTCATCTTTATTTAGCCCCGGACCAAGTGCTTCTCTAAGTGCTGGTTCAACCGAGCCGCCCTGGGCCACCTTGGGGCAACTCGAGGGTTGGTTTTACTCGTAGCCTGTCTCATCCGGTGTTGCCTCGAGAACGAGATATGTGCAGCTCCTATCGGGATTGTCGGCAAGATCGGGCGGTCTTCTTGGACTTGTTTTATTGCTGTGAAATGTCTTGCAGCCGGGATTCCGAGACTGATCGGTCTTCCCGGGGAGAAGGTCTATTCCTTCGTTGATCGCGAGAGCTTATCATGGGCTAAGTTGGGACACCCCTGCAGGGTTTGAACTTTCGAAAGCCGTGCCCATGGTTATGTGGCAGATGGGAATTTGTTAATGTCCGGTTGTAGAAAACCCGAAGTTGATCTTAATTAAAATACACCAACCGTGTGCGTAACTGTGAGTGTCTCTTTTTGGGGTTGATCGAGAGGAGAACACGGTTTCTGGGTTATGTTTGACGTAAGTAGGAGTTCAGGATCACTTCTTGATCATAGTTGTTCGACCGTGCTTTTGCCTTCTCTTCTCGCTCTCTTTTGCGTATGTTAGCCACCATATATGCTAGTCGCTGTCTGCAGCTCCACCTCACTACCCTGTCCTACCTTTAAGCTTAAATAGTCTTGATCTCGCGGGTGTGAGATTGCTGAGTCCCGTGACTCACGGATACTTCCAAACCAGTTTGCGTGTGCCGATGAACTGCGGTGTTGCACCTGAGCTCAAGGAGGAGCTCGATGAAGATCTTGTTCTTTGTGTTGTTTCGTTTCAGCTTGATCAAGAGTGGAGCCAGTTGGGACGATCGGGGATCTGTGTAGCATTTGGGGTAGTCTTCTTTTATTTTGGTTCCGTAGTCGGACCTTGATTGTATCTGTATGATGTAATGTTTTACTCATGTATTGTGTGAAGTGGCGATTGTAAGCCAACTATGTATCTCTTTCCTTATGTATTACATGGGTTGTGTGAAGATTACCTCACTTGCGACATTGCTTTCAATGCGGTTATGCCTCTAAGTCGTGCTTCGACACGTGGGAGATATAGCCGCATCGAGGGCGTTCAAGTTGGTAATCGAGCCTTCCCGACTTAGGAGCCCCTACTTGATTGTTTGTCGACGTTGTTGAGTCTAGAATGGAAAATGTTTTGAGTCTTAGGATTATATATATCGAGAGTAGGATTCTTTTACTCCTCGGTCCCTTCGTTGCTCTGGTGAGGTATCCCGACGAGAGTTTTGACTTTTCTCTCCTCAAATTTCACTAAAATTTTTTTAGGATCACGTGGGTATCTTGGAATCGTTCCGATGGTTTTGTGACGAGAACATTGTTCTTGGTGCCTCCGACATTTAGGGGTTGTGGCGGTGTCCCGGGAGTTGAGCTCCGAGGTGTTGTCGTCACAATTTTATCGTTGCGATTCTCGAATACCGAGTTTTGCCGACATCGAAATCTCTTTTGTGCAGTTGTTGGTGAGATAACCCGATAGCCCAAGATCTTGTGGCGAAAAGGGAGTATTGCCATGACTTGTATAACGGATGTTTTTCAAGGTCGAGGTACACGATTTCCGGAGTTTTCTTGGTTATGTGTTGACGGATGGATACAATTTGGATCTAGGTATTGTTAGTTTGGGTGATATATTTTGTGTCCCTGTATCCCCAACACCAGATTGCATAACCGAAAGTTTCGGGAGTTTATAGGTGGGAATTCTAGTAGCTTACGTGATATTCTTCCCGATGATGTATGATTTGAGATTGGGGTTCAACGTCTAGTGGTCCGCCCATTCACGGTCGATTTACAAATTGGTCGCGAGACGCCTTAAAGAATCCTTGGCTATGCTGATTCGGGACGCCTTGTTTGTCATTCGTGACGTCCGCTATACGTCGTGTCCGTGTGGGCCCCACCACGAACACTTTGGGCGAAATCTCTATCATGTGTTTGTTCCGGCTCATTCTTGAAGCCAATCCTTTGTTTTGTTTTGTTTTGTGGTATTCGAGTTGCTTCAATGTCAAGTGTTGATTCCATACCTTTCCTAATCGGTGTTCTCATATTTCTATGGGAATACTAATCCTTCTTGATCACTGAGCTTGTCATGTTAATTCTTTTCCAACCGGCGTGCTGCTCTTCAAGTGGATCCGATCATTCCAACATTTGCAAGATCAATTCTAAGCTTTTTCTCAACGGTGTTCGTTTCATCCGACCCAAGTTGTTTTGATTTCCCGCCCTCCCACCCCTTTTTCTTCAAGGCTCAGATTTCTTAATCAAGTATCCATTTTATTGAGTGAAGTTTCTTCATTCTTTTCCTTTAATGTTTTATCCGGTGATTCTCATGAAGATGTTAAAGGAAGTTTCAACCTTATCATTGTTCCATTCTAATTTTCTTCTCCGGTGGATTTAACTCAAGTTTTTCAGTGTTGATCGTATTCTTTTCATCGTTTCAAATGTTTTCTCATGTCGGTGCATCTCTTAATCATCCACTTCTCACTATTCAATTGTTCCGGAGTGTTGAAGATATCTCAGAAGATTCTAGTTTCCATTCTCAATACACTCAAGTTCTTTTGAGGATGCTATCTCATTCAAGCCATTTAATTCTACCAGTGCAATATCTATTTCAAGCAATTGTTCAACGGTGTTTTCTTTTGAGTGGGCCATAACCCATGTGTCTTTTCCTTAATCTTACCTAACTCTCCTAATTTTCGTGAGCTATTCCCAAATTCATTGCAAAGTTTGACGTAAGAATGAGTTATCATCAGTCAAATGTCTTTCTCCAAGATCTTTCAAATTCTTTTCATCGTTGGTTCAACCTTTCTAATTTTCATTCTGGAGTGTCTCAACAATTCATGGTGGTGTTTCTCGTCGTCATTCTCGAATTTTGAAGACCGAAGAAGAGTTTCTCTTAAATCTCGCTTCTTTCTCTTCAAGATTCATGGTTCTAGCTTCGTGCCATCCTCATAATTGTTTTGATTGTGAGAATTCTTTTAACCCACCCGGAGCATTTCAGGAGTCTTTTCAGTTTGATTCTTCGGAGCCCATCATCTCAGAATTATCCATTTCAGCGTTCAGCTCTTGTTCTCCAAATCTCACCGGTGCATCGTCGAAATATCCTCTAATCAGTTCATGATCCCTTCGTTCTAATGTATCTAAATTTTGTCAAGCATCCTTACTCGTTTTCCAATTCTTCCCGGTGATTTGTGCCTTTGCTATGTTCATTTTTAATTCTTACGGTGGTTCGTTCAAGATTTCACTTCCTTCTTTATCATATCAATTTATTCGTTCTTTCCAATCCCACGGGTGGTTCCATCAATACCTTCTCAAGTTTGCGCCATATCTATCTTAATCTTTTCTACGGGAATAAGTAGTATGCCTAATCCATTGCTTGTCATCAATTTAATTGGTGAAGAATAAGCATAATGTAATTCTTATTCTTGTTCCATCGAGTAAATTCAATTCCTTATTCCGGAGGATCATCAAAATTCTTGATTTCATTTGTTCATCTTTCTTTCCGGAGTTCCAAGTTTTCTCGGCTATATCATTTCAAAGCTTCATCGTAACACTGCAAGGCTTCACCTTGTATTGGCAATTTCTCTTTCTTTTATCATCCTTTTGTTTACCGGAGTTCTTCATGGTGGTTCGTCAAGGATTCTTTTCATTCTTCAATTGGTCTTCAAGATTTCTCTCGGAGTTATGATCCGCCAAGCTATACTAAAAATTGAACATGGTGCTCAACACATGTTTTGTTTTGAGGAGTTCAAGTATTCTTCTTCTTGCATTTCGAAGTGCTATTTGTTCTACCTTATCATTTGAGGTGGTGTTATGTCATTCTCGACAATTGGAGTTCATGTTTCATGATTCACATGTTGTCAAGAATGAGGTATTTTAAATCCATCAATCTCTTCATTGGAGTATCTTGGGCTATATTTCACCTAAAGCTTTCCCTAAGGATTGTTGCTATTTATGGTGCTGGTAAATGACCCAAGTTCTTCAATTGTCCTCCCGGTGAAATAAGTTTCTCGTCTCCTTGTTGATATCATTCCAATCGTTTGTTTCCGTTGGTGGTGGAATTTCACCACGTAATGTTGAGATGTTTCCATAAGCCAACTACAAGCTTATTCATTTTCGTTGTTCATTTTCCAACAACTCCGCTCAATTCTTCTTTGCGAGGGTGCTTTCCAAACTCATTTGTGGTAGAAGTTGTCATTTTCTTCTCCATTCCTTTATTCCAATGACCTATCTTCAATTTTTCTTCCGGAGGCATTGTGATGTTGCACTCTTCGACCCATCATCTTCTTTTGTCAAGATCATGTTCTTTTTCTTGCATTATCCGTTTAACCGAGTGTCTTGTTTTCATTCGCAGTTCTCTCATCTTATCAAGTTTTGCCTGGCTTCCTCAACCGGAGAGCTGTCTGAAATCTTTCTTACCCCTTGTGCCATTTTTCATTAGTTCCGGAGGCAGTATGTTGTTGATTTCATCAAGTATCATCCCATCTTCTCTAGTTCATGTTATATTCCTCCCATGCTCAATCGGAGTGCTGCCCGAATTCTTCCTCTCTCATCTTGTTTTAAACGGAGTGGTTTCGAATTCGATCTTCTCCATTAAACTCTTGATTTATGCCTTTTCAACCTTCAAGTTATCGTAATGTTCCTTGTTCCTCTTTTCGAACGGATTGTTTGCAATCTCGTTCATCTTCGTTGTTTTCTTTCTTTCATTTTGCTCAACCTCTCAAGGTTCTTGGTTTGCACTCGTTTGTCAAAGAAGCAACTTAGTTTTACCTCTTCTCTTCCTCTTCCTTTTCCCTCCGGTGCCATCCTAGATCTCGGGACGAGATCCTCTCGTAGTGGTGGAGTGTTGTAACACCCGGATACAACTTTCCATATTCAGTAACTCCGACTCTTGCCTTTTAGGAGATGTGATTTATTATTTCCTTCGTGGTTGGGTTTTGTCTGTTGTTTTGCATTTTGTTCTTGTCTTGCATCTCATCTCATGGCATCATCTCGCATTTCATCCGCATGTTTTTCAAAACTTGCATTCGCTCGGGTTCGTCGGTTCTCTCCGTTGTCCGCTCCGAGTCCGGATACACTTGCACGCAGCCGCTGCACCTCCAAATATTATTTTATAAGTGGCATAAAATGTTCTCGGAATGGGTTACAACTTGTCGTGCGGTCTTATTATAGTGTAGACAGGCCGCCGCCAAGTTTAAATCGCATTCGAGTCCATTTGATAGCCCAACCGTTAAATCTACTACCGGGATATAGCCGGTATTTTCGTCGGATGTTTCGGTCTCCGAAATCGTGCCGGGCTGCTTTTCTCCTCTCTTCTCAGTATATTTCTCCAGCACAGCCCACCTAGCCCTCCACTCTGACCGGTGCCATCGAATCGTGATCCGAGGGACCGGAATGCTCCAAAACCCCCCCAAGGACCAAACCCTAGCCCTCTTTCCTATTTAAACCCCCCTCCCCTTCCATTTTGGGCAGCTACCTACCCTCCTCCTCAAATTCCGCGCGCCCCACCAGCCTCCACCACCTGCGCCGCCCCCCTCCTCGTTTTCCGCCGCCGGCCACCTCCTCAGCGCCACGTGGCGCCACGCCGTTGGTTGCGCCGCCACCAGCCGCCGCCTCCTCCAACCGCGGCGCCACGTCCGCCTCGCCCGTTCCTCCTCCGCAGTTCACAGCTCGGCGCAGCAGCTCCCAGCCCGCAGCCACCGCTGAAGCCCACGAGGCCGAAGGCCTCCCGCTTCGCCCGCTCGACCGGATCGGACGATCCCGATCTCGCCGCCTCCGCCGACCGGCTGCCGGCAGCCTCGCCGGAGTGGTGCGGCCGTCCCCGCCGGGCGACACCTGTGCCAGCTACTTCACCTTCTCTCTCCTTTCTCTCTCTCCGTTGCCTCACCTCTCGGTCTCTCTCTTCTCTCGCAGAGCCGCCGCCATGGCCTTCGTCGCCGCCCGAGGCTTCCCTGCCGCCGCCCGGAACGGGACCCGACGCCGGATCCGCCTCCTCACCGGATCGGCCTCCTCCGCCATCCTTGCCCCCCCGCGTCCTCGTCCCTGGCCTGCCTGTTCCTGCCTCTCAGCAGCGAGCAGAGGAGGACGACGCCCAACCCGGCCACGTGGGCCTCGTGGCCCAACCTCGCACCACCGTGGGCCTCCCAGCGTCCGAGGCCGGCGCCTCTCCAAGGCCCAGCGCGCGCCCACCTCTGCCTCCCCTCCACAGGCCGGCCTCCTCCACCGACTGGGCTTAGCCCATGGTGAGCCACCCCAAGCCCAGCACCCCAGCAGCTTTCGGCCCGGTCTGTTTTTTTTACAGATCTGTGATTTTAGCTTTTATCCCAGGGATTTACTATTTTGCAGAAAAACCCTCCATCTTCATGCATATCCTAACTAATTAACCGTGCATCAGATCTAAATAAATTATATATGAAACTTGCTCAGAATTTTGTCTAGTTTCATAATATGCCATTTTCATCCATGTTTAAAATGTTTAAACTGATGTTTGCATTAATTTGCTATTATGCCATGCTAAAATGATTTATTTCATAACTAAATAACCGTAACTCCGTTTTAAATAAACTTTATATGTAAATGGGGTGGAAAAATGCCTAGATTATCATGGTCCACTTTATGTTGCTGTTTAACAACTCTAAAATTGTGTTTAGGGCAGAACAGTACCGAAACTAAAACATTGCTCATGAGGATTTTCCGGAATTGTTGTTTCTTATTTCCGGCCTCATTTAAATTTGCCTAAATAGTTAGTTTAATTATGCTCCACCTCTTGCCATGTTTAACAACATTTAATATTGTTGTGTACCTAACCGAGAGAGAACTAAATAAGTGTTGTGGTGTTCCGTCAATATGCAACTCGTTGCATATTGAGCTCCACTTAACTTGTAGTGTTGTTTGTGCATATTGCCATGCCATGCCTCATTAAACCGGACATGCATCATCTTTGTTTGTGCATCATGCCATGTTTATGATTGTGAGTTCACTATGTTGTTTGCTTCTTTCCGGTTTGCTTTTCTCGTTAGCTTCGGTTCCGTTCCGGAGTTGTGAGGATTCATTCGACTTCGTCCGTTTGTCTTCTTCATGGATTCGTTCTTCTTCCTTGCGGGATTTCAGGCAAGATGACCATACCCTCGAAATCACTTCTATCTTTGCTTGCTAGATGCTCGCTCTTTTGCTATGCCTATGCTACGATGCCTACCACTTGCTTATCATGCCACCCACATTGCCATGTCAAACCTCTAACCATCCTTTCCTAGCAAACCGTTGATTGGCTATGTTACCGCTTTGCTCAGCCCCTCTTATAGCGTTGTTAGTTGCAGGTGAAGATGAAGCTTGTTCCTTGTTGAACATGGAGATGTTGTTCCTTGTTGGAACATGTTTACTTGTTGGGATATCACAATATATCTTATTTAATTAATGCATCTATATACTTGGTAAAGGGTGGAAGGCTCGGCCTTATGCCTGGTGTTTTGTTCCTCTTGCCGCCCTAGTTTCCGTCATATCGGTGTTATGTTCCCGGATTTTTGCGTCCCTAACGCGGTCGGGTGATTTATGGGACCCCTTGACAGTTCGCTTTGAATAAGACTTTTCCAAAGAAGGCCCAACATTGGTTTTACCATTTGCCTCACCACCACCTACTTTTCCCTTGGGAGTCGCGCTCTCAAGGGTCATCTTTATTTAGCCCCCGGACCAAGTGCTTCTCTAAGTGCTGGCCCGAACCGAGCCTTCATGGGCCACCTTGGGGCAACTCGAGGTTGGTTTTACTCAGAGTCTGTCTCATCCGGTGTTGCCTCGAGAACGAGATATGTGCAGCTCCTATCGGGATTGTTTCAAGATCGGGCGGTCTTGCTGGACTTGTTTTATTGCTGTGAAATGTCTTGTAGCCGGATTCCGAGACTGATCGGTCTTCCGGGAGAAGGTCTATTCTTCGTTGATCGCGAGAGCTTATCATGGGCTAAGTTGGGACACCCCGCAGGTTTGAACTTTCGAAAGCCGTGCCAGCGGTTATGTGGCAGATGGGAATTTGTTAATGTCGGTTGTAGAAAACCGAAGTTGATCTTAATTAAAATACACCAACCGTGTGCGTAATCGTGAGTGTCTCTTTTGGGGTTGATCGAGAGGAGAACACGGTTTCGGGTTATGTTTGACGTAAGTAGGAGTTCAGGATCACTTCTTGATCATAGTTGTTCGACCGTGCTTTTGCCTTCTCTTCTCGCTCTCTTTTGCGTATGTTAGCCACCATATATGCTAGTCGCTGCTGCAGCTCCACCTCACTACCCTGTCCTACCTTTAAGCTTAAATAGTCTTGATCTCATGGTGTGAGATTGTTGAGTCCCGTGACTCATGATACTTCCAAACCAGTTTGTGTGCTTGATGAACTGCAGGTGTGTTGCACTGAGCTCAAGGAGGAGCTCGATGAAGATCTTGTTCTTTGTGTTGTTTCGTTTCATTGATCAAGAGTGGAGCCAGTTGGGACGATCGGGATCTGTGTAGCATTTGGGGTAGTCTTCTTTTATTTTGGTTCCGTAGTCGGACCTTGATTGTATCTGTATGATGTAATGTTTTACTCATGTATTGTGTGAAGTGGCGATTGTAAGCCAACTATGTATCTCTTTCCCTTATGTATTACATGGGTTGTGTGAAGATTACCTCACTTGCGACATTGCTTTCAATGCGGTTATGCCTCTAAGTCGTGCTTCGACACGTGGGAGATATAGCCGCATCGAGGGCGTTTCAATAGTCTCACATCAACTAGGCGTATCAATGGGCTATGGAGATGCCCATCAATAGATATCAATGTGAGTGAGTAGGGATCGCCATGCAACGGATGCACTAGAGCTATAAGTGTATGAAGGCTCAACAAAATAAACTAAGTGGGTGTGCATCCAACTTGCTTGCTCACGAAGACCTAGGGCATTTTGAGGAAGCCCATCATTTGAATATACAAGCCAAGTTCTATAATGAAAAATTCCCACTAGTATATGAAAGTGATATCATAGGAGACTCTCTATCATGAAGATCATGGTGCTACTTTGAAGCACAAGTGTGGTAAAAGGATAGTAGCATTGTCCCTTCTCTCTTTTTCTCTCATTTTTTTATATATTTTTTATTCCCTTTTTTTGGGCCTTTTCTCTTTTTTATGGCCTCTTTTTTTATCCCTTTTTTTATTTTTCGTCCGGAGTCTCATCCCGACTTGTGGGGGAATCATAGTCTCCATCATCCTTTCCTCACTGGGACAATGCTCTAATAATGATGATCATCACACTTTTATTTACTTACAACTCAAGAATTACAACTCAATACTTAGAACAAGATATGACTCTATATGAATGCCTCCGGCGGTGTACCGGGATGTGCAATGTCTCACGAGTGACATGCATGAAAGAATTATGAACGGTGGCCTTGCCACAAATACAATGTCAACTACGTGATCATGCAAAGCAATATGACAATGATGGAGCGTGTCATAATAAACGGAACGGTGGAAAGTTGCATGGCAATATATCTCGGAATGGCTATGGAAATGCCATGATAGGTAGGTATGGTGGCTGTTTTGAGGAAGGTATATGGTGGGTGTATGATACTGGCGAAAAGTGCGCGGTATTAGAGAGGCTAGCAATGGTGGAAGGAAGAAAAGTGTGTATAATCCATGGACTCAACATTAGTCATAAAGAACTCATATACTTATTGCAAAAATCTACAAGTTATCAAAGCAAAGTATTACGCGCATGCTCCTAGGGGGATAGATTGGTAGGAAAAGACCATCGCTCGTCCCCGACCGCCACTCATAAGGAAGACAATCAATAAACAAATCATGCTCCGACTTCATCACATAACGGTTCACCATACGTGCATGCTGCGGGAATCACAAACTTTAACACAAGTATTCCTCAAATTCATAACTACTCAACTAGCATGACTCTAATATCACCATCTTCATATCTCAAAACAATTATCAAGCATCAAACTTCTCATAGTATTCAACACACTCAAAAGAAAGTTTTTACAAATCTTGAATACCAAGCATATAAAAATTGTTTAAGCAAATTACCATGCTATTTAAGACTCTCAAAATAATCTAAGTGAAGCATGAGAGATCGATAGTTTCCATAAAACAAATCCACCACCGTGCTCTAAAAGATATAAGTGAAGCACTAGAGTAAATGACAAACTACTCCGAAAGATATAAGTGAAGATCAATGAGTAGTTAAATAATTATGTAGCTATATGAAGACTCTCTCTCATTTAAGAATTTCAGATCTTGGTATTTTATTCAAACAGCAAGCAAAGCTAAATAAAATAAAATGACGCTCCAAGCAAAACACATATCATGTGGTGAATAAAAATATAGCTCCAAGTAAAGTTACCGATAGACGAAGATGAAAGAGGGGATGCCTTCCGGGGCATCCCCAAGCTTAGGCTCTTGGTTATCCTTGAATATTACTTTGGGGTGCCTTGGGCATCCCCAAGCTTAGGCTCTTGCCACTCCTTATTCCATAGTCCATCGAATCTTTACCCAAAACTTGAAAACTTCACAACACAAAATTTAACGGAAAACTCGTAAGCTCCGTTAGCGAAAGAAAAGAAAACACCACTTCATGGTACTGTAATGAACTCATTATTTATTTATATTGGTGTTAAACCGACTGTATTCCAACTTTCCTATGGTTTATAAACTATTTTACTAGCCATAGGTTCATCAAAATAAGCAAGCAACCCAATGAAAACAGAATCTGTAAACAGAACAGTCTGTAGTAATCTGTATCAAACGTAAACTTCTGGAACTCCAAAAATTCTAAAATAAATTGGTGGACCTGAGGAATTTGTTTAGTAATCATATTCAGAAAGAATCAACTAAATATCACTCCCCAATAAATTTTTTTAGCTAATCTCGTGAGCACTAAAGTTTCTATTTTTTACAGCATGATCATAAAGACTTCACCCAAGTCTTCCCAAAGGTTCTACTTGGCACAAACACTAATTAAAACACAAAGCCACATCTAAACAGAAGCTATATGGATTATTTATTCCTAAACATAACCAAAAATCAAGAAACTAAAATAAAATTGGGTTGCCTCCCAACAAGCGCTATCGATTAACGCCCCTAGCTAGGCATGATGATTTCAATGATGCTCACAAAAAGATAAGAATTGAAACATAAAGAGAGCATCATGAAGAATATGACTAGCACATTTAAGTCTAAACCACTTCCTATGCATAGGGATTTTGTGAGCAAACAACTTATGGGAACAAGAATCAACTTGCATAGGAAGGCAAAACAAGCACAACTTCAAAACTTTAAGCACATACAGAGGAAACTTGATATTATTGCAATTCCTACAAGCATATGTTCCTCCCTCATAATAATTTTCAGTAGCATCATGAATGAATTCAACAATATAACCAGCACCAAAAGCATTCTTTTCATGATGCATAAGCATATAATTTTTATTACTCTCCACATAAGCAAAATTATTCTCATTCGGAATAGTGGGAGTATCATAAGAGACTTGAATACTATAAATTGTTTCCACATTAAAAGAGTAATGCTTAGAAAAAGGGTAATCATAATCATAAAATTTTTATAAATATAATCATCACTACTTTTTATATCATAAGTTTTATCACAATAATCATCATAAGTAGCAACTTTGTTCTCATCATAATCAATTGAAATCTCTTCCGAAATATTGGATACATCACTAAATAAAGTCATGACCTCTCCAAATCCACTTTCATAAATATTATAAGATTCAACATCCTCCAAAATAGTGGGATCATTACTTCCTAAAGTTGACACTCTTCCAAACCCACTTTCATCAATATAATCATCATAAGTAGGAGGCATGCTATCATTATTATAAATTTGCATATCAAAACTTGGGAGACTAAAAATATCATCATTATTAAACATAGCATCCCCAAGCTTGGGACAAACATTAATTTCAGCAAATATATTCTCAAATATGTCATCCTCATCAAACATAGCTTCCCCAAGCTTGGGCCTTTTCATATCATAAGCATAATCACTCTGATCATTAATAGTATGGATAGCACCAATAATATAGCAAACATTATTATCATATTCTTCCAAGCAAGTGCCAAAAATATTTTCAAGATCATAAGAAGTATCATTATCTTCCCAATCATAATCATCACAACAAGAAATAGGCATAACGATAATAGGAGCAACATTATTTGGGAGAGATACCTTTTTACCTCTCTTCCTTTTTGTTTTCTTCTTCTTCACCTCATGTGTGGGTTCAATCCTCTTTTTGGAGCTCCTTATTGATGAGATTGGTTGAATAGAAGGCTCCTCCTCGTTACCTGATTCATCATAAGAAATAATAGGAGGATATTGGGAAGTCTCTTCCCTTTCATTAGTATTCTCTTCATCCTCTATTTTTTTTTCTTTTCTTTATGTAATTGGCAATATAAGGATTTTCAATGCAATTCACCGCACAATACATATAAATCTTCTCTAGATCAAAATCAAGAAATTTATCGAGATTAAATTTTGGAATACCCTCAGTTATACGTTTCATTTCTTCATAACCCAAAAGAAGACTAAGCTCTTTATGATGCTCAAGGGTAATCAAATTATCACAATATTTGGACACGACTTGATCATGGAACAAATAGCATTGGAGCTTTAAATGACCATTTTCATTGCAAAGTTCACAAGGGGTGCGATAAATATTGAATCTTTTAGTGCAATCATCAAGACTCTTTTGCAACAATTTAGTTTCTAAGTACTTATGCCTCTTGCAATATCTATCTTCCCTATTTGGTGTGTACTTGCAAACCCAATCTACTCCACAAAAATTGACATGTTTATAGGAGGCATTTTCATCATAACTAGTGCAATCATCATTAGTACTATGGATACTCAAGGAGTTCATACTAACAACATTGCAATCATGCTCATCATTCAAAGATTTAGTGCCAAACATTTTAATGCATTCTTCTTCTAACACTTTGGCACAGTTTTCCTTTCCATCATACTCACGGAAGATACTAAAAATATGAAGCGTATGTGGCAAACTTAATTCCTTTTTTTGTAGTTTTATTTTATAGACTAAACTAGTGATAAAACACGAAACAAAAAGATTCGATTGCAAGATCTAAAGATATAACTTCAAGCACTAACCTCCCCCAACTTGGCGCGCTTTAAACTGCTTGATGTCTACTACACAACCTTCTTCTTGTAGACGTTGTTGGGCCTCCAAGTGCAGAGGTTTGTAGGACAGTAGCAAATTTACCTCAAGTGGATGACCTAAGGTTTATCAATCCGTGGGAGGCGTAGGATGAAGATGGTCTCACTCAAGCAACCCTGCAACCAAATAACAAAGAGTCTCTTGTGTCCCCAACACACCCAATACAATGGTAAATTGTATAGGTGCACTAGTTCGGCGAAGAGATGGTGATACAAGTGCAATATGGATGGTAGATATAGGTTTTTGTAATCTGAAAATATAAAAACAGCAAGGTAACTAAAGATAAAAGTAAGCACAAATGGTATTGCAATGCTAGGAAACAAGGCCTAGGGTTCATACTTTAACTAGTGCAAGTTGTCTCAACAATAATAACATAATTGGATCATATAACTATCCCTCAACATGCAACAAAGAGTCACTCCAAAGTCACTAATAGCGGAGAACAAACGAAGATATTATGGTAGGGTCTGAAACCACCTCAAAGTTATTTTTCCAATCAATCCATTGGGCTATTCCTATAAGTGTCACAAACAGCCCTAGAGTTCGTACTAGAATAACACCTTAGGACACAAATCAACCAAAACCCTAATGTCACCTAGATACTCCAATGTCACCTCAAGTATCTGTGGGTATGATTATACGATATGCATCACACAATCTCAGATTCATCTATTCAACCAACACATAGAACCTCAAAGAGTGCCCCAAAGTTTCTACCGGAGAGTCAAGACGAAAACGTGTGCCAACCCCTATGCATAGGTTCATGGGCGGAACCCGCAAGTTGATCACCAAAACATACATCAAGTGAATCACGTGATATCCCATTGTCACCACAGATACGCACGGCAAGACATACATCAAGTGTTCTCAAATCATTAAAGACTCAATCCGACTTCAAAGGGAAAACTCAATCCATTACAAGAGAGTAGAGGGGGAGAAGAAACATAAGATCCAACTATAATAGCAAAGTTCGCGATACATCAAGATCGTGCCAAATCAAGAACACGAGAGAGAGAGAGAGAGAGAGAGAGAGAGAGAGAGAGAGAGAGATCAAACACATAGCTACTGGTACATACCCTCAGCCCCGAGGGTGAACTACTCCCTCCTCGACATGGAGAGCACCGGGATGATGAAGATGGCCACCGGTGAGGGATTCCCCTCCGGCAGGGTGCCGGAACAGGGTCCCGGTTGACTTTTGGTGGCTACAGAGGCTTGCGGTGGCGGAACTCCCGATCTATTCTGTTCCCCGAAGTTTTTAGGGTATATCGGTATATATAGGAGGAAGAAGTACGTCAGGGGAGCCACGAGGGGCCCACGAGGGTGGAGGGCGCGCCCTAGGGGGGTGGGCGCGCCCCCCTACCTCGTGCCTTCCTCGTTGCTTCTTTGACATGGACTCCAAGTCTCCCCGGTTGCTTTCCTTCCAAAAATAACTTCTCCAGAAGATTTCGTTCCGTTTCGACTCCGTTTGATATTCCTTTTCTTCAAACATCAAACAAGGGAAAAAACAGAAGCATCCTTTGGGCTCGGGTCAATAGGTTAGTCCCAAAAGTAATATAAAAGTGGATAATAAAGCCCATAAACATCCAAAACACATAATATAATAGCATGGAACAATCAAAAATTATAGATACGTTGGAGACATATCAGTCACCTTCCAGCGCCACTTGCGGAGCATTCTGGCAGCTTAGGAGGCCAGGCACCACGCAGTCCTAGCAGAGATGGCGACGGTTCTTCAAGAACCACCCGGGCCCCCAGAGCCTCCGGAGGCTCAGGACCCTGGTGGCTCATGAGGAGCGACTCTATCAGCATGCATCTTCAACTACTCCAACACCTTTTCAACAACGAAGGCACATGAAATTTTCTGGTTTACTCAGCTAGGAGCGCCCCTGGGGCTACATCATTCCCAGGTCGCACGGGCCTGTCCCTACGGCATGTATTCTTTTCAATCTTTAGCTTGCTCTGTTGGGGGCGCCCCTCGGGCTACATCATCCCCGGGCCGCATGGGTCCGTCCCTGTGGCATGTATCATTCTTGCGTCTATTCGAACTAGCTTGCCTCCCTGCATGAGTTACCTATGATTACCGCCTTCTTACTTGTTGCACTTCGCGGCATCCCATGTTGCTGACCAGCCTCTTGCTCACCCCACGACGAGGACTTCACATGTTGGCACGGCGCTTGTGCTTGGGTCCGTCCCTGCAACGCTGATAAAACCTGAGAGACTGAGCTCTGGCTCGCGGCCCGCCCCGTGCATGTCACCTGACCAGATCCTCAGTGCCTTCATCTTCTTGTGGGACGATCAGCAGCAGGACAGCCAGCGCGATTACGAGTTGTATTTCCTTTTCAACTAACCTGCAGGAATCTCCGGAGCACCAGCTACAGGTGGCCCCATCAGTTCTTTCCTTCTCTCATGCGATTCGCTTGCGCGTAAAAGGGGGGCTCCTGAGCATCGCGTCTCATAAGCTCTTAGTGACTCTCCAGCCCTCGCCCCTGGCCTTGACCACATCATCGCGACCTGGCATACCAACGGCAGCTGAGCCCTGCTCGAGGGTCGGTACCCGAGAATGCAGAGCACTTAGAAGAGCATGAAAAGGGGGGGATCTGGCATGAGCCTGACCTAGCAGTACCACCACCGCCGACGCACAAACCGGGCGCGGCACAAGGAATCGACCCAGGATCACTAAAGATAAGTCACTCATGCGAGCCAGCACAATGCTGAGACACAGGATTTCTAGCTCTTGCAGCCTTGCTATAGTGATGCCGCCTTCCTTTCCTGCCTTCAGGGAGTTGCTTGCACACTGAAGGGGACCTCTTGAGCATCGCGCGTCAGGAGCTCTTACCGGACCTCGGGCCGCTCACTTCCTGGCCTTGACCATGGCATCACGACCTGGCCAAGCTATCGCGAGGTTGGAAAGGGGGGGACCAAGCGGAAGCAAGAAGCGCAATCATAAGTTTTCGTAATAAGAATAATATTGACACAAAAGGCACTACAGATTCTTTACACACCCCACGGGGTTCATCTCGATTCCTCGCAGGGAACAAAAGAAGAAGACTATCAGAAGTTGTATCTACAGGTGCGCCGCCGACGCCATCATCAACAGTGGGTCGTGGGAGGCCGACGCCAACCCCATCCAGATCAGCAACGACGATGAATGGACGACGTTGTTGTGCTTCGAGCGCGGTGAGAGCTTGGGGGTACGTAGCTGTCGTCACTCGTCTTCGGAGTCTCGTCAGGCTAGGGAGAGCCGCTGGACTCCTAGGAGCCGCCGCTGCTCCTGGAGGGGCTATCGGCAGGACCAAGGGCGGGCTCAGCGCCGGCCTGGCGGCCCCCTCTAGGGCAGCACTCCAAGCGGCAGCCCTCCTCGTCGAAGACCTTAAAGAGCAGCGTGGAGGCGCCATCGTACTCTAAATGGATGGCGAGGGCCCGCTCCATGCGGCAGGCGCGGGCCACCTCACCCCATACGCGGGTCATGAAGATCTTACTCGGAGAGACGACCTCGACCTCCGCTCCCGTTGCTGGGGTGCTGCATTCGGCATGCTACAACCACAGCTTGAGCGGCCCCCTCGGCAGCGTCACTTTGGTGAAGAACTGCGGGAATCGGATCCACGTGCATGGCGGGATCGCCGCCCACACCACGAGCTCGCACGAGGAGCCCTCGGCGTGGGTTCGTGGGCCGGCAGCACGCGCCACCACGGCCTGGCCACCGGGACCGTGGCACGAGCGGCGCAGGGCGCTACCTCCTCCTCCGGAGCCTTGCGCCTGGGCCTACATGGGCAGTGGGTAGCCAGGGAGAGGCCGCTCGTACCAGGGCCTCGTCACCTCCTGCCTCGCAATGATGTCGCGAGGGTGAGCCAGCCTCTTCTTTGGTGGGAGCGGCCCTAACTCATCACGGGGGGGTTTTCCCTTCTCGGCGGCAGAGAACCTCCTTATCGGCGCCATGGGCGTCGTGGCAAGGCGGTAGAACAAGGAGGAAGAAGAAGAAGCAGGCGGAATGAAGGGGGAGATGAGCGACGAGGCTCCGCCCCTCTCCTCATTTATAGCCAGAAGAAGGCCAACCGCCGGCCTCCATGATCGCAGGTAATAATGGTTTTCTTCTGCATGCAGCAGGGTCACGTCAAGTCGAACGGTTGCCCAGGCAGTGTGGGGAAGTGGAGAAGCCCACGTCCCGTAAATCGCCATGCGTCGACCAAGGCTGCAGGCGGTTGGGGCCCGCGGCGCTCCGCACTTGCCCCTTGGCTTCGCCTCGAAGCCAAGTCCGAGCGCGCCTTGGGCCTGTGGGCTACTGTCGGCGTCCTGGGAACGGGGGTACCCAGACTTGCCGGCCTGCGGCCCACGGCGTGGCTCTACCAACGGCCCGGTACGGCCCAACTTCAACAACAACTGCTCAAGACCCTCGCGAGGGGCCAAGCCTCACGAGGCGGACGACGCCAAGTACTCCCTGGGGACGGCCTCACCAGGCTGGCTCTCAAGGAGCGGAGATATCTATGCAAGGGGCACCTCACGAGGTTCACGTGATGTGAGCCATGACGACCAAGGCCAGGCGGGGGGCCAGCGGGCGCAGTGTACCAGTTTCCTCTTTGGTTCTAAAGAGGCAAGCGCAGGCGAGGAGTCCCAATGCATCTGGCAAAGGTTTCCATATCGGTGCAACGAGACCAAGACCAGCAGGACGGCAGGATGGAGGTCATCGCGGAGCCCACAGCTGCGTCACCACCGGAGCCTTTGGCAGGCGAAGACCACCTTTTGTCAGGATAGCTTGTACTAGTTGTCTCCCTTCAAAATTGGCCGTTTGTGGGATCCCTTCCCGCCTAACATTTGGAAAGAGGACCAAGGCCTCTATAAATAGGACTAGCCACTGATACGTCTCCGTCGTATCTATAATTTTTGATTGTTCCATGCCAATATTCTACAACTTCCATATACTTTTTGGCAACTTTTTATACTATTTTTGGGACTAACATATTGATCCGATTGCCAGTGCAGTTCACATGTCATTGCATGTTTTTGCTTTCGCAGAATATCCATATCAAACGGAGTCCAAACGCGATAAAAATGGACGGAGCTTATTTTTGGAAAATACGGAAAATCTGGAAGGAAAATCAACGCAAACCGGTGTCCGAGGTGGGCACGAGGTAGGGGGTGCCCCCCTAGGGCACGCCCCTACCCTCGTGAGCCCACCGTAAGGCGGTTGACGCTCTTATCTTGCCGTAAGAAAGCTAATATTCAGAAAAAAATCACGGCGAAGGTTTCAGGCCAATCGGAGTTACGGATCTCCATATATACACGAAACGGTGAAACGGAGCTAGAGAGAACATAGAACCACACAGAGACAGAGAGATAGATCCAATCTCGGAGGGGCTCTCGCCCCTCCCATGCCATGGAGGACAAGGACCAGAGAGGAAACCCTTCTCCCATCTAGGGAGGAGGTCAAGGAAGAAGAGGAAGAAGGGGGCCCCTCTCCCCCTCTCCTCCGGTGGCGCCGGAATGCCGCCGTGGCCATCATCATCATCACCGCGATCTTCACCAACACCTCCGCCATCTTCACCAACACCTCCGCCATCTTCACCAACATCTCCATTAACTTCCTCCCTCTATCTACAGCGGTCCACTCTCCCACAACCCGCTGTATCCTCTACTTGAACATGGTGCTTTATGCTTCATATTATTATCCACTGATGTGTTGCCATCCTATGATGTCTGAGTAGATTTTCGTTGTCCTATCGGTGATTGATGAATTGCTATGATTGATTTAATTTGCTTATGGTTACGTTGCTGTCCTTTGGTGCCCATCATATGAGCGCGCGCGTGGATCACACCATAGGTTTAGTTGTATGTTGATAGGACTATGTATTGGAGGGCAAGAGTGATAGAAGCTTCAACCTAGCATAGAAATTGATGCATACGGGATTGAAGGGGGACCAATATATCTTAATGCTATGGTTGGGTTTTACCTTAATGAACGTTAGTAGTTGCGGATGCTTGCTAATAGTTCCAATCATAAGTGCAAAGAATTCCAAGTAAGGGATGACATGCTAGCAGTGGCCTTTCCCACATAAAACTTGCTATCGGTCTAGTAAAGTAGTCAATTGCTTCAGGGACAATTTCGCAACTCCTACCACCACTTTTCCACACTCGGTATATTTACTTTATTGCTTCTTTACTTACAACAGCCCCTAGCTTTTATTTTCTCGCTCTTTATTTTCTTGCAAACCTATCCAAAAACACCTACAAAGTACTTCTAGTTTCATACTTGTTCTAGGTAAAGCGAACGTCAAGCGTGCGTAGAGTTGTATCGGTGGTCGATAGAACTTTAGGGAATATTTGTTCTACCTTTAGCTCCTCGTTGGGTTCGACACTCTTACTTATCAAAAACTGTTGCGATCCCCTATACTTGTGGGTTATCAAGACCTTTTTAAAGGCGCCGCTTCTTGGGAGCAATAGCATGGGGTGAATATTCTCGTGTGTGCTTGTTTGCTTTATCACTAAGTAATTTTTATTTGCTGTTCTTAGTTGTTTTCTATCTTTAGTTATGGGTAGGAAACGCAAAATACCAAAAATTTAGTTGTACCTACTGAACCAATGGTTGAAGAACCACTCAAAATCTATCACACTGTTGAAGCTTATTACTTGGATCATCTTTGATCCATATGTGCTCGTGCTGAAACCCCAACTAGCTTAGTTGAGGGAAAATCTTTAGATGAGCATGCTTGTTATGTGCGACACCGTATATCGGAAAAAGGGAAACGTTTAGTGGATCAAATTCATCGTTTGCAATGCTATGCTTGGAATTTATGTGAAATATATGATTTTACTTGTTGTTCTCAAAACCCTAAGAAACACCTTCCCTATCAATGTGAGTTTAGTGATAATGGAATCGTATCTTCGTATGCTAAGGGTGTTTATAATTACTATGATGTTCAACAAATTGAAGAATTTGTTGCTTTTAAGGGTGCTTTTGAAATTGCTTCGTTGATTGAAAAGTATGATGCTACTATCTACAAATCTGAAAATTTTGCCATACTTGAATATTGTAATGAGAATTATGCTTCTAATGCTTATGTTAAACAATATATTGAGGAGTACTCCGCTGTCCAAGAAGAGACTAATATTTTGCAGGAGTCTATGGAAGAAGAAATTGATGAACCTGTGAGCTCATTAGATGAAAAAGATGAGGAGGAGAGCGAAGAACAAAAGGAGGAAGAGCGGATTGATCACCCGTGCCCACCTTCTAATGAGAGTAACTCTTCAACTCATACATTGTTTAATTCCCCTTCGTGCTTACCGAAGGATGATTGCTATGATGACTATTATGATCCCTATGATTCTTTTGAAATATCCCTTTTTCATGATGCTTGCTATGCTTGTGGCCAAGATGCCAATATTAATTATGCTTATGGAGATGAACTTGCTATAGTTCCTTATGTTAAACATGAAATTGTTGCTATTGCACCCACACATGATAGTCCTATTAACTTTTTGAATTGTCCCAACTACACTATATCAGAGAAGTTTGCACTTATTAAGGATTATATTGATGGGTTGCCTTTTACCGTTGCACATGATGATTTTGATGAATATAATATGCATGTGCTTTCTGCTCCTACTTGCAATTATTATGAGAGAGGAACTATATCTCCACCTCTCTATGTTTCCAATACGATAGAATTGCAAGAAACTGTTTATACTATGCATTGGCCTTTACTATGTGTGCATGAATTGTTCTTTTATGACATGCCGATGCATAGGAGGAGAGTTAGACTTCGTCATTGTTTGATATATGTTGCTTTGTGCTCACTACTAAATTACAAATCATTGCTAATTAAAATTGGCTTTGACATACCTTGGGATCCGGGTGGATTCACTACTTGAGCACTATATGCCTAGCTTAATGGCTTTAAAGAAAGCGCTGCCAGGGAGACAACCCGGAAGTTTTAGAGAGTCATTTATTTCTGTTGAGTGCTTTCATATAGTTTAAAAACAACAAAAATAAAGAGGGGAACCCAAAACTTTTTCAAAAGGAAAGTGAAAGTGAGAAAGACAAGCATTGTTGAAGTGGGAGAGCTCCTTGAACTTTGTTCATGCTCACGGCAACTTTGTGAATCTTGATTACAGAAACTTTTCAACAAAAATAATTATCCCCTTGTACAATTCCATTGTATTATAAAAATAATTTTCCAAGGTTTGCCTTTAGGATGTTTACGATGCTTGTTGGTTTGTACGGTGCAGGACAGAAACTTTGGCTGTAATGCGCGAATTTTACTTTTTTACTGGAACGTCAAATGGTTCTGATTCTTTTTGTACTGTCTTTCTGTACAAATTTTTAATTTTTCCTATTTTTTGCAGAATTTTTCAAGTATCAGAAGTATGGTGAATGTTCAGATTACTACAGACTGCTCTATTTTAGACAGATTCTGTTTTTGATGCATAGTTTGCTTATTTTGATGAAACTATCAATTTTATATCCGTGGATTAAGCCATGAAAAAGTTATATTACAGTAGACACAATGCAAAAACAAAATATGAATTGGTTTGCAACAATACTTAGAGTAGTGATTTGCTTTATTATACTAACGGATCTTACCGAGTTTTCTGTTGAAATTTTGTGTGGATGAAGTGTTCGATGATCGAGAAGGTTTCGATGTGAGAAGAAGGAAGAGAGGCAAGAGCTTAAGCTTGGGGATGCCCGAGGCACCCCAAGTAAATATTCAAGGAGACTCAAGCATCTAAGCTTGGGGATGCTGGGAAGGCATCCCCTCTTTCTTCAACAAATATCGGTATGTTTTTGGATTCGTTTCATTCATGTGATATGTGCAAATCTTGGAGCGTCTTTTGCATTTAGTTTTCATTTTTCCTTTTATGCACCATGCTTGTATGAGATAGTCCTTGGTTTATTTATATAATGCTCTTTGCACTTCACTTATATCTTTTGAGTATGGCTTTATAGAATGCTTCATGTGCTTCACTTACATCATTTGAAGTTTGGATTGCCTGTTTCTTTTCACTTAGACAACCGCCATTTGTAGAATGCTCTTTTGCTTCACTTATATTTGTTAGAGCGTGGGCACATCTTTTGTAGAAAGAATTAAACTCTTTTGCTTCACTTATATCTATTTAGAGAGATGACATGAACTGGTCATTCACATGGTTAGTCATAAAATCCTACATAAACTTGTAGATCATTGAATATGATATGTTTGATTCCTTGCAATAGTTTGTGATATAAAGGTGGTGATATTAGAGTCTTGCTAGTCGAGTAATTGTGAAATTGAGAAATACTTGTGTTGAGGTTTGCAAGTCCCATAGCATGCACGTATGGTGAACCGTTATGTAACAAAGCCGGAGCATGAGGTGTTTATTGATTGTCTTCCTTATGAGTGGCGGTCGGGGACGAGCGATGGTCTTTTCCTACCAATCTATCTCCCTAGGAGCATGCGCGTAGTACTTTGTTTCGATGACTAATAGATTTTTGCAATAAGTATGTGAGTTCTTTATGACTAATGTTGAGTCCATGGATTATACGCACTCTCACCCTTCCATCATTGCTAGCCTCTTTGGTACCGTGCATTGCCCTTTCTCACCTCGAGAGTTGGTGCAACCTTCGCCAGTGCATCCAAACCCCGTGATATGATACGCACTGTCACACATAAAACTCCTTATTTCTTCCTCAAAACAGCCACCATACCTACCTATCATGGCATTTCCATAGCCATTCGGAGATATATTGCCATGCAACTTCCATCATCATCATATACATGACTTGAGCATTTATTGTCATATTGCTTTGCATGATCGTAAGATAGCTAGCATGATGTTTTCAAGGCTTGTCCGTTTTTTTGATGGCATTGCTACGCTAGATCATTGCACATCCCGGTACACCGCCGGAGGCATTCATATAGAGTCATATCTTTGTTCTAGATATTGGGTTGTAATATTGAGTTGTAAGTAAATAAAAGTGTGATGATGATCATTATTAGAGCATTGCCCCGGTGAGGAAAGGATGATGGAGACTATGATTCCCCCACAAGTCGGGATGAGACTCCGGACGAAAAAATAAAAATAATATAAAAATAAAAGAAAAGGAGAAAGGCCAAAAAAAGAGAAGGCCCAAAAAAAGAAAAAAAAGAAAAAAAATGAGAGAAAAAGAGAGAAGGGGCAATGTTACTATCCTTTTACCACACTTGTGCTTCAAAGTAGCACCATGTTCTTCATATAGAGAGTCTCTTGAGTTATCACTTTCATATACTAGTGGGAATTTTCATTATAGAACTTGGCTTGTATATTCCAACAATGGGCTTCCTCAAATGCCCTAGGTCTTCATGAGCAAGCAAGTTGGATGCACACCCACTTAGTTTCTGTTTGAGCTTTCATATACTTATAGCTCTAGTGCATCTGTTGTATGGCAATCCCTACTCCTCACATTGATATCTATTGATGGGCATCTCCATAGCCCGTTGATACGCCTAGTTGATGTGAGACTTTATCCTTTTTTGTCTTCTCCACATAACCCCCACCATCATATTCTCTTCCACCTATAGTGCTATGTCCATGGCTCACGTTCATGTATTGCGTGAAAGTTGAAAAGGTTTGAGAACGTCAAAAGTATGAAACAATTGCTTGGCTTGTCATCGGGGTTGTGCATGATGTGAATATTTTGTGTGGTGAAGATGGAGCATAGCCAGACTATATGATTTTATAGGGATGAGCTTTCTTTGGCTATGTTATTTCAATAAGACATAATTGCTTGGTTGGTATGCTTGAAGTATTATTGTTTCTATGTCAAAGGATAGACTATTGCCTTGAATCACTCGTGTCTTAATATTCATGCCATGATTAGACATATGATCAAGATTATGCTAGGTAGCATTCACATCAAAAATTATCTTTTTATCATTTACCTACTCGAGGACGAGCAGGAATTAAGCTTGGGCATGATGATACGTCTCCGTCGTATCTATAATTTTTTATTGTTCCATGCCAATATTCTACAACTTCCATATACTTTTTGGCAACTTTTTATACTATTTTTGGGACTAACATATTGATCCATTGCCTAGTGCCAGTTCATGTCTGTTGCATGTTTTTGGTTTCGCAGAATATCCATATCAAACGAAGCACAAACGGGATAAAAACGGACGGAGCTTATTTTTGGAAAATATGGAAAATCTGGAAGGAAAATTAACACAAACCGGTGTCCGAGGTGGGCACGAGGTAGGGGGGCGCGCCCCCTACCCTCGTGAGCCCACCGTAAGGCGGTTGTCGCTCTTCTTTTGCCGCAAGAAAGCTAATATTCGGAAAAAAATCACGGCGAAGGTTTCAGGCCAATCGGAGTTACGGATCTCCATATATACACGAAATGGTGAAACAGAGCCAGAGAGAACGCAGAACCAGAGAGAGACAGAGAGATAGATCCAATCTCGGAGGGGCTCTCGCCCCTCCCATGCCATGGAGGCCAAGGACCAGAGGGGAAACCCTTCTCCCATCTAGGGAGGAGGTCAAGGAAGAAGAGGAAGAAGGGGGACCCTCTCCCCCTCTCCTCCGGTGGCGCCGGAACGCCGCCGTGGCCATCATCATCATCACCGCGATCTTCACCAACACCTCCGCCATCTTCACCAACATCTGAAAGCACAAGTGCTCCCTAGGTGGTTTTGGTAATTAATGTCAACATATCTCTTCTTGGACTAACACTTTTATCTAGTATGTTTCAGATAAGTTCAACAATGGAGTGGCATGGACTAAAGGATGTGGGAACTCCTTCAAGATTCTAAGGACAAAGGATTGGCTCAAGCTTCAAGCTCAAGACTCTTCATTTTACATTTTAGTGATCCAAGATGACATTGAGTCTATAGGAAAAGCCAATACTATCAAGGAGGGATGAGGTGTTGCTTAATGAGCCTCTTGCTTCATGTGCTTAGTGATATGCTCCAAAAACCTCCACTACTTTCTCACATCCACATATGACCTAAACCCAAAGTCAAACTCGGCCCTACCGATTCTTTCTATCCGGCGCCACCGAGTTCAGATGTCATAGCCACTGCCACAAACCCTAAGCAAATCGGTTTCACCGATAGGGATCTCGGTCTCACCGAGATGGGATTGTAATCTCTCTGTGTATGTCCATTACCAAAATCGGTCTCACCGAGTTTGTGCAATCGGTACTACCGAGATTACAATGCAAACTTTCTGGTTAGCTCATTACCCAAATCGGTCCCACCGAGTTTGAGTAATCGGTCTCACCGAGTTTGCCTGACCAACTCTCTGGTTAGCTAATTACCAAAATCGGTCTCACCGAGTTTGTGTAATCGGTCTCACCGAGATTACGTTATGCCCTAACCCTAACCATATCGGTCCTAGCGAGATGCATTTCAGTCCCACCGAAAACCCTAACGGTCACTAGGTTTACTAAATCGGTCCGACCGAGTTTGATGATTCGGTCCCACCGAGTTTGGTAAATTGTGTGTAACGGTTAGATTTTGTGTGGAGGCTATATATACCCCTCCACCTCCTCTTCATTCGTGGAGAGAGCCATCAAAACAAACCTACACTTCCAGCATCCTATTTCTGAGAGAGAACTACCTACTCATGTGTTGAGGCAAAGATATTCCATTCCAACCATATGAATCTTGATCTCTAGCCTTCCCCAAGTTGCTTTCCACTCAAATCTTCTTTCCACCAAATCCAATCCTATGAGAGAGAGTTGAGTGTTGGGGAGACTATCATTTGAAGCACAAGAGCAAGGAGTTCATCATCAACACACCATTTGTTACTTCTTGGAGAGTGGTGTCTCCTAGATTGTCTAGGTGTCACTTGGGAGCCTCCGACAAGATTGTGGAGTTGAACCAAGGAGTTTGTAAGGGCAAGGAGATCGCCTACTTCATGAAGATCTGCCGCTAGTGAGGCAAGTCCTTCGTGGGCGACGGCCATGGTGGGATAGACAAGGTTGCTACTTCGTGGACCCTTTGTGGGTGGAGCCCTCCGTGGACTCGCGCAACCGTTACCCTTCGTGGGTTGAAGTCTCCATCAACGTGGATGTACGATAGCACCACCTATCGGAACCACGACAAAAACATCCGTGTCTCCAATTGCGTTTGAATCCTCCAAACCCTTCCCTTTACATTCTTGCAAGTTGCATGCTTTATTTTCTGCTGCCTATATACTCTTTGCATGTTTGCTTGTTATGTGTTGAGAATGTTAAACTTGTGCCTAAACTCCACTTAAACCGAAAAGAAGTTAAAAACTGCAACTTTGGTACTTAGTGTCTAATCAACCCCCCCCCCCTCTAGACACCTCTTCTCAAGATCCTACAAGTGGTATCAGAGCATTGGTCTCCATTGCCTTGGTTTAATCACCATTGGAGGAAGATGGATGAGTCTACTTTGGGGAGTCTTAGACATAGAGTGTCTATTCTTGACGGAGAGTATTTTCATGAGTGGAAAAATGAGATGCTTGTGATTTTCAATCAATATCAATTGAACAAGTACATTGCTAGCCCTTGTGCACCTCATGTCGATCCTATGCATCCTACCCTTGATGAATCTGTTGACATGACTAGAAATCTTAGAACTGTTAATCTTATCACTAGAGGCTTGCCTAGAAACTTGATTAGAATCTTTCCTACCTTTGAGTGTGCCTACACTATATGGAAATTCCTTGAGGAATGCTTTCCAGATTATTCCTTGAAAAATCTAGATGAGATTCTCTATAAGTCTATTGCCTTGAGTAAGCTGAATACTAGTGATCCTATGTTTGGTGATCGTCTATTTGAACTCACCGACCTTATGCGTGCCAAAGGAGATGTTGGAATTATTGGTGATATTATTTTCGAAGCTATAAGAATTCATAAGCAAGATCATTGTCAAACTCACTCTAATGAATTATCCTCTCTAGGACTTGATCCACCACATGACGTTGTTGAACATGGATACTATGATGAGGATGATGATAGTGATTTTGATCTTGATGATGCAATGAGACATTTTGGTCTTATGGAAAATCTTCGGGGGTATGTGTCAGGAGGAAAGGAATGGGTTCTTGACAGTGGATGTACCGATCACATGACCGGAGATAAAGACATGTTTCGTGAGCTTGCTGAAAATGATAGTCCTCGAAAGTATGTCACTTTCGGGGACAACTCAAAGGGTAAGGTGGTTGGCCTTGGTAAGGTGGCCATCTCACATGATAGCTCCATTCAAAATGTCATGCTCGTTGAGTCTCTTGGCTACAACTTACTTTCAGTATCTAGACTTGCAGATTTCGGTTTAAATGTCCTATTTACTGAAGTATATTGTCAAGTGTTTCATCGAGACTATCATAAAATGGTCTTTACCGGTATACGTAGAGGTGATCTTTACATTGTTGATTTCTCTAAAAAGGCACAACCTAAAACTTGCTTCATTGCTAAATCCTCAAAAGGTTGGTTATGGCATAGACGACTAGGTCACGTTGGCATGAGAAACCTTGGCAAGCTTATTAAAGGAAATCATATCCTTGGAGTTAACGATGTCATATTGGATAAGGATAGACTGTGCAGTGCTTGTCAAGCAGGTAAACAGGTCGGAGGAAGGCATCCCATGAAGAACATCATGACCACAAGGAGGCCATTCGAGCTACTTCATATGGATCTCTTTGGTCCCAACGCTTACAAAAGTCTCGGTGGAAATTCTTTTGGTCTAGTTATAGTTGATGATTTTTCAAGATTTACGTGGGTGTTCTTTCTCGATGATAAATCGCAGGTCCAAAAGATCTTCAAAAACTTTGCTAGGAAGGCCCAAAACCAATTTGAATTGAAGATCAAGAAGGTTCGCAGCGACAACGGAACGGAGTTCAAGAACGCAAATGTGGACCTTTCTTGACGAAGAAGGGATTTCACACGAGTTCTCGGCTACGTACAGACCTCAACAAAATGGAGTTGTTGAGAGGAAGAACCGAACGCTCATCAAAATGGCGAGAACTATGCTTGATGAGTACAAGACACCGAAGCACTTTTGGGCAGAAGCGGTTGAGACAGCTTGTCATGCAACAAATCGCTTGTATCTTCACAAGCTACTCGGCAAGACGGCATACGAGCTCCTCACCGGTAACAAACCCCAAGTTGGATACTTTCGAGTATTCGGCTCAAAGTGCTACATTCTTGATAAGCATCGTCGTTCAAAATTTGCTCCTAAGTCTCATGAAGGTTTCCTACTAGGTTATGGCTCAAACTCTCACACTTACCGTGTCTACAACAATTTCACCCTAAAGGTTGAAGAGACGGTAGATGTGAAGTTTGATGAATCTAACGGCTCGCAAGTAGAGCAATTGCCAATTGATGTAGGAGACAAAGACCCTTCGGAAGCAATCCAAGACTTGTCTATTGGCAAGGTCCGTCCAACGGAGGTGAAGGAGAGTACCTCGTCTATTCAAGTGGAAGCTTCTACTTCACGACAAGGTGAACCAAGAGTTGAAACGGAAGCATCCACAAGTGGAACACACCAAGATGAAGAAAACGAGGAAGAACATCACGAACGTCAACAACCTCCTTCTCCACCACGACAAGAAAACGACAACGCCAACAATGAAGATGATCAAGAAGAAGAAGAACAAGATTAAGAAGATGTTCAACCCAGACCCAAGCAAAAGCTCTCACGAGTTCGAGAAAGAATTGCTAAAGACCATCCCATCGAGCAAATCTACAATGATATTCAAATCGGGAGAATCACTCGCTCTAAAACTCATTTAGCTAACTTTTGTGAAAACTATTCTTCAATCTCTAGCATTGAACCTATGAAGGTCGAAGAAGCATTGGAAGATCCGGATTGGATAAATGCTATGCATGAAGAGCTACACAACTTTGAGAAAAACTAAGTTTGGACATTGGTTGAGAAGCAAGACAACAACCACAACATCATCGGTACCAAATGGGTGTTTCGCAACAAGCAAGATTAAGATGGACAAGTAGTTCGCAACAAAGCACGTCTCGTCGCCCACGGCTACACACAAGTCGAAGGTATGGACTATGGTGAGACTTATGCTCCCGTTGCTAGACTTGAGTCCATTCGCATCTTACTTGCCTATGCTAATCACCATAATATCACCTTGTACCAAATGGACATTAAAAGTGCTTTTCTAAATGGTGAAATAGAGGAGGAAGTTTATGTCAAACAACCTCCCGGCTTTGTCAATCCTAAGAAACCAAATCATGTTTACAAACTTCACAAATCCCTTTATGGTCTTAAACAAGCTCCTAGAGCATGGTATAAATGCTTGACCAAGTTTCTTCTTGAAAAAGGCTTTGAAATTGGGAAGATTGATTCCACACTTTTTACTAAAAGGGTTAATGGAGAATTATTTGTATGCCAAATTTATGAACATGATATCATATTTGGATCAACTAACCCTCATTTTAGTGAAAAGTTTGGAAAGCTAATGTCGGAGAAGTTTGAGATGTCAATGATGAGTGAACTCAAATTCTTTCTTGGGTTGCAAATCAAGCAAACTAAGGAAGTTACTTTTGTCTCTCAAACGAAGTACACTAAGGACTTATTCAAGAAGTTCAATATGCAAGAATGCAAAGGTATGCCTACACCCATGCCTACTAGTGGACATCTTGATTTGACCAAAGATGGTAAACCAGTTGATCAAAAGGTTTACCACTCTATGATTGGATCATTGTTATACCTATGTGCATCATGTCCCGATATTATGCTAAGTGTGTGCATGTGTGCAAGATATAAAGCTGCTCCTAAAGAATGTCATCTTAAGGCCGTGAAAAGGATAGTGAGATACTTAATTCATACACCAAATTTTGGCATTTGGTATCCTAAGAGGGCCTCTTTCGATCTTGTTGGCTATTCTGACTCGGACTATGCCGGAGACAAGGTTGATAGAAAGTCCACTTCGGGTACTTGTCAATTTCTTGGTAGATCTCTTGTGTCTTGGTCCTCCAAGAAACAAAACTCGATATCCTTATCTACCGCCGAAGCGGAGTACATTGTCGCTGGATCATGTTGTGCTCAATTACTTTGGATGACCCAAACTCTTAATGATTATGGGATACATGTGAAACATGTTCCATTGCTTTGTGACAATGAAAGTGCTATCAAAATTGGTCATAATCCCGTACAACACTCTCTAACTAAGCATATTGAAGTTCGTCATCATTTCATTCGAGATAATGTTGCTAAGGGTGACATTAATCTTAAGCATGTTCACACCGAAAAGCAATTAGCGGATATATTTACTAAACCTCTTGATGAGAAAGTGTTTTGCAGGTTGAGAGGAGAATTGAACATCATTGATGCTTCAAACTTGGAGTAGAAACTCCATTGGATACATGCAAGACATGAGCTTATGACTAATCCATGATATCTATCTTAAAATGAAAATCTTATGTCATGGATATATTTTCATCTTGCATGTTATCTAACCCATGTAGGTACTTGGTTGAATCAAATTCCATGAGATTGTAATATACTCACATCTTGAGCAATCTCTACATCACCAAGTCTCTACCCTATGGTGGATGAATACAAGGAAGCACGGAATCATTCTAACATATCCTTTTGACAAACTCTATGATTGAGCTTCATGATTGTCATTTTGGATATACAAGTTCTCTTCCTTGCAAGAACTAACCCATGTAGGTAGATGGACTCAAATTCCAAGTGGTGCTCCCAACTCTTGATGAGCTACATCAACCTTGAGCAACCCACACAAGTTCAAATACATGGACAACACCACCAACCAAGGTATGTTATTCCATCTTAGAGAAGCTTTACTCCAAGTCATGAGCTAAAGCAACTCGACAAGATGTGAATACATCAAGATGCTTAAACGAAAAATGGTAACCCCATTTTGAGCTTAAACGATGAGTATGACCCATGATCAAGTGATCTCACATGACTCCTAAGTCAATATACTCTAACATAGGTGACTTTGTCACCGACCATCTCTAGACGAAGTTCTCTCGTGTTCTTATTTGTGTGTTTGCATTTGTCTCATGCATATTTGTTTTCCCTTTTCAAAAAAAAACTTCATCTAGATTTTCTTCTTTTCTGTTTGCTATGCATTTTCAGCATCCAATTCATTGCAAATCATTCAGTTAATTCCTTGAAAATCTTTGTGAGACCTTTCAAGTCTAGTGAGCTGAGGTGACAAATGTTTTCTCTGCGATGAACTCGGTTTCACCGATTTGTTGATTTCGGTCCAACCGAATCTTTTCGGTACAACCGAAGCATACCACTGGGTGCCACCGATTTCCCAATAGGAAAAACAATTTTCCACTTATTCTGTGTTTCTTTTAAATCCAGCTCCACTCAATGAATCTTGTCCTCTACAAGCATCACAAATTTTATCCAGTGCTTTGTGTTGTGACTCAAGGACCAAACCCATACACAAAAAATTCCAGAAGACCCTTCTTGGAAATTGATGTCAAAGGGGGAGAGAGAGATCACATCAAAGCTTATCACTTAGAGAGATCACATCAGAGAGTATTAAGGGGGATAAAGAGATCTCCAGGAGGAGAGAATACTCAAGTAGAAGTATTTCTCAAGGATCCCAGATGCTTGGTGTTCAAGATGAGAGATGCCACATGTCTTTTTGGGGGAAAGACATGTTCTTGTGTTCTTATTTGCTTTAAGCTCTGGTCATTTATATATTTCAGCTCTGAATTTCTATTCCCTATCTTCTCCAAGTATCCCATGCTAGATTCAGGGGGAGCAAGGCTTCCAAGGGAAAGGAATCATTCAAATTCATTGCATATCTTTACTCTTGGGGACATGTCTAATCCAATGTGGTACTCAGTACTCACTCTCTACATGTCATCCCAGTCTTGGTATTCTTGTGGCGTCTTCTGTTTGCTCTGGCTAGTAGATGTACCTGTGTTATCTAACCTTGTTTGTGCAGGTTCATTTCACCCTAAGCCAACTCAAGACTACAAGGTAAGTATATGCATCACACTCATGTGTATGAGGAATTCTTGTTGATGTACATACTGGTTTGCAAAAAGGACTCATGAGCATGAAGGTATTTTCTTTAATATTCTTTGCTCTGATGCATATGGCCAAGATACATGTAACACATTGCCTACTCTATCATGTTTTTGCTCTCACATGCTTCTATATTCCATATTCACATGATTGCATACATACAGGGGGAGCCTATGCTTGTTACATGTATTTCCGAAGCTTTACTTGCTAATCTTTATATCTTTTATCTAAAGCTTTGATGTATGTTGCCATCAATTACCAAAAAGGGGGAGATTGAAAGCACAAGTGCTCCCTAGGTGGTTTTGGTAATTAATGTCAACATATCTCTTATTGGACTAACACTTTTATCTAGTATGTTTCAGATAAGTTCAACAATGGAGTGGCATGGACTAAAGGATTTGGGAACTCCTTCAAGATGCTAAGGACAAAGGATTGGCTCAAGCTTCAATGTAGCGACCAGACCTCAAACAGTCGATATCGTGCTCGATGTCATCCTGGATCGAGAATCTTGACACCACACGATTACTCGGAGGATTTATAACAGAGTAGCAATCACACACTTATTACAATCGAATGTCTCAAGAGAGAACTTAATAAAATAAATATGGCTTAAGGCCATCTAATAACAATAACAGCGGAAGGCTTGGAAGAATAAGCGAGTCCATCAACTCCAATGACATCACTGAGTATAGAACCAGGACCTAAGCACCTTACTCGTCGTCTGAAAAGTCTCCAACATGAAACGTTGCAGCCCGAAAATGGGTCAGCACATGGAATATGCTGGCAAAGTAACACATAGAGAATAATGGAAGAATAAGCCTATACTACATGCATATTTGGCTGGTGGAAATCTCTATGGTTACATTTTTGCGTAAAGCCAATTTTTCCCTACTGCAAAGGAATAAATTTATTTAACTATCATGGTGGTTGTGAAACATTGAGAATGGTTGACAGCATTCTCAATCCCAATTAAAAGTACTCACTAAAAACCCAACAATATTAATTAGAAGTAACATGATAAGATTCACATGATAATCCAAGTACTAGATACTCAAGATGTCCATAACCGGGGACACGGCTAACCATGATTAGTTTATACACTCTGCAGAGGTTTGTGCACTTTTCCCCACAAGACTCGATCTCCTCCGTTTGATTTCTCGCACTACATGGTGTTTGAGAAACGGATGACCGAGACATAGTCTTTCAGAAGCGCTAGCACCTTACGTTTGGGTAGACCGTACCAACCTACAACCCCTACATCATCTAGTCCACCCGTAAGAGTTTGCACAACTTAGTCAACTATGCTAGGGCCCATAGTAGCATGTGGCTGCACGGAAGTTTCTAGCATGAATAATCTCATGATCCCTTTGAGCACAGGTGGCGGTCCAGAAGAAAAACAGGCAAGTCTGATGGAAACCAGGTGCCTCAATCCACCCGGATGTGTGTTTAAGTTGCCACCTTAAATAAACCATTAATTAACAATCTCACATCATCATGGATACACTCACCCAATCCACGTCTACTAGCATAGCATGGCCTAATAAGCAAGCGTGAAGTAACTCCCAAAGGTTTGAATATAAATCAGCAATAGGTACTACCTCAATCTACTTCCCATCCCACAATTTAATTAGATCCTAATCATGCAATGTTTGAGGATAGATCTAATGCATAAAAGCTGGGTAGTAGAAAAGGTATGATCAAAGTGTTAGTTGCCTTCTTCGATGATCTGCGAAACCTAGAGACTCAAGTAACGGTGGCGCATTAGGGTATTCTATCGCGAGACAAACAAACAAGCATACAATAAGTACTCATCTAATGCATAGGTAAAACTCAAATAGAAGATCTAACCAGATAGTTCAACTTAAGAACTCCGGTTTGCAAAAGAATCAAATCAAGCGAAACAGCGAAAGTCAAGCGGCGGAAGAAAACTGCTATGTTTTACTAATCTGGATCTAAGTCAAATTTAACAGAAGCAAAAACTTGTTTAAGTTGGTTCGGAAGAGGTTTCGAGGCGAAACTCCAGCGCTTGAATCGCTGATTCCGATAAGCAGCGAAAAGTTATACTAAAAGCGAAAATCGGATCAGAATCGCGATCGGAAAAATCGCGGATTAAATCCGAGAAAAGAAAACGAGCGAACGAGGTTAGCGAATGGGCGTTCGTTAACTAAACTAATCTGACGAACGTGTTCGTTAAAAACGAACGAACGAACGAACGTTCGCTATTTAACCTAAACCAAAAAAAACCGAAACTAAAAAAACGAAAACTAAAAAAACCGAAAAATAAACCGAAGAAAAACCGCCCGGTTTTTTTAAAAAAACCGGTGACACGGTTTACGGTAATGGCGAACCTCGTCTGGTGGGATCCGGCGACGGCGGCAGGTCCGCGGGTCGGCGGGCGGCGGCGAGGTCAATGAGTCCGTGGTGGCGGGATCCGTGACTAAGCGGCGGCGTCCGTGACAAGCGCGGCGGCGTCGGCGGCGGCGGCAAGTGGCCTTGAGGTCGGAGGCGGCGACTAGGGTTTCGGCCCGGGTGGGCGGCTTATAAAGCCCCGTGAACCAGGTGTCCTAAGCGGACCTGACCGTGAGGTCGGTCTTGCGTTTTTTAATAATTCCGAGCAGAAGAAAAATAAAAAGAAATACTAAACGGACTCCAAAAATCCCGAAATAAATTTTCCCCGGCTTCTAAAATCAAGCCAGACTAGATGAACATTTATTTGGGGCCTAAATGCAATTTTGAAAAACGCGCATTTTTCCTAAATTCAAATAAAAAGGCGAAAAACTCCAAAATAAAATCTTATTTGATTTTATTATTAAATCATCATTATTTCTTTATTTTGGGAAAGTCATTTTATTCCCTCTCTTATATTTTGATAGTAGAAATAATTGAAGATAAAATAATTAAAATCAAATGATCCTATTTTCAAAATTTGAGAAAACTCAAATATGAAAATAATGAAATCCCCAACTGTCTCCGTGGGTCCTTGAGTTGTGTAGAATTTCTAGGATCGAGCAAAAATGCAGCAAAAATATGATATGCAATGATGCTCTATGTATAACATTCCAAATTGAAAATTTGGGATGTTACAAACCTACCCCCTTAAGATGAATCTCGCCCTCGAGATTCGGGTTGGCTAGAAAATAGGTGAGGGTGGTCCTTAAGCAGATCTTCCTCTCGCTCCCAGGTGGCGTCATCCTCTGTGTGGTGGCTCCACTGAACTTTGCAAAACTTAATGACCTTGCTGCGGGTGACTCGGGTGGCATACTCCAGAATCTTAACTGGTTTCTCCTCATAGGTCAAATCATCTTTCAACTGAATCTCTTCCAGAGGCACTGTATCTCTCAGTGGTATATCCTCCGTCTCTGCGTGACACTTCTTCAACTGAGATACATGAAACACATCATGAACACCTGACAAACCTTCGGGTAATTCCAACTTGTACGCAACTTCTCCCATGTGCTCCAAAATGTTGTATGGTCCCACAAAATGTGGCGCTAATTTTCCTTTAACACCAAAGCGCTTAACTCACAGGCGGAGATACTCGAAGATAAACTCGTCTCCGGCCGTATTCATCTCCTTGCGTTTTGAGTCTGCATAGCTCTTCTGTCTTGGTGGGCTACCTTGAGCCTATCGCGAATTAACTTTACTTTCGTTCGGACTCCTTAATCAAATCTGGTCCAAACAATGGCGGTCTCCAACCGTCCCATAACAACGGGTCCTGCACCTCCTTCCGTACAAGGCTTCGGAAGGTGCCATCTTCAAACTGGTTTGGTAACTATTGTTATAAGAAAACTCCGCATAGGGCAAGTTATCATCCCAACTTGATCCATAATCCAAAACACAAGCTCTAAGCATATCCTCCAAAATCGGGTTGACTCTCTCGGTTTGTCCATACATGCGTGGATGAAAAGCTGTGCTAAACTCCAGCCTGGTTCCCAAAGTTTCATGCAACTGCTTCCAGAACTTTGAGGTGAATTGGGTTCCTCTATCTGGTACGATACTCCTCGGAACTCCATGTAAGCATACAATCCTTGTCATGTATATCTTAGCCAATTTAGCCTTGCTGTAGGTAGTCTTTACTAGAATGAAATGAGCTACCTTCGTCAAGCGATCGACTACAACCCAAATCGAGTCATAGCTTTGAGCGAGTCTGGGCAATCCGTGATGAAATCCATACCTAGTTTATCCACTTCCATTCGGGTATAGGCAATGGCTGTAACAATCCTGCGGCTTCGATGTTACGCCTTCACCCTCGACATACATCACAGATCGCTACATACTCGCAATATCCTTCTTCATTCGGTCCACCAAAAGCGTATCCTTCAAATCCAAATACATCTTGGTATTTCTGGGTGAATCGAATATGGTGAATCATGTGCCTCTTGCAAAATCAACTTCGAATCTCCGGATCACTTGGTACGTAAATGCGGTCCTCAAACCATAAGGTATCATGCTCATCCTCACGAAATCCCTTTGCTTTTCCTCTGCTCATCTTCTCCTTAATAGAAGCAACTTCCTTATCTGTCCATTGAGCTTCTCTGATTTTGTCCATCAAAGTAGATTGAATCTCCAACGCTGCTACATAGCCTCGCGGAACTATTTCCAAACATAGCTCCCGAAATTCCTCGGCTAATTCCTTTGGTAATCCTTCGGTCATTAGGATGTTAACATGACTCTTACGGCTCAACGCGTCTGCTGCCACGTTAGCCTTTCCGGGGTGGTAATGCAATCTCATGTCATAATCCTTGATGAGCTCCAACCATCTTCTCTGCCTGAGATTTAACTCCTTCTGCGTGAAGATGTACTTCAAACTCTTGTGATCCGTATACACCTCAGAATGATTTCCAATGAGGAAATGTCTCCATGTTTTCAATGCATGCACTACGGCTTCTAACTCCAAATCATGCGTGGCATAGTTTAATTCGTGAGGTTTCAGTTGTCGTGAAGCATACTGAAACAACTCTTCCCTCCTGCATAAGCCTTGCTCCAAGTCCTCGGCGTGAAGCGTCATAATAAACTTCGTAATCCTTGCTTTGGTATGGCAGGATTAATCTTGGTGAGGTAACCAAGCGCTTCTTCAACTCTTGAAACTAGCCTCACACTCCTCGGTCTAAATGAACTTGGTATCCTTCTTCAATAATTCTGTCATAGGCCGCAATCCTCGAGAAATTCTCAATGAATCTCGGTAGTATCCTGCGAGTCGAGAAAACTCGGATCTCCCCAACTGTTGTTGGCGCTTCCCGATTTGTCACCGTGGCAACTTTAGTGGGGTCTACCGCTATACCTTCTCCGGATATAACATGTCAGAAATCCAACTTCCTTCAACCAAAACTCACACTTGATGAACTTGGCATACTGGCGATGTTCCCTGAGCTTCTCGAGTACCAAATGCAAATGCTCCTTATGTTCTTCTTCATTCTTCGAGTAAACCAAAATATCATCAATGAACACCACGACGAACTTATCCAAAAACTCCATAAACACTTTGTTCATCATGTTCATAAAATAGGCAGGTGCGTTAGTCAGACCAAATGACATAAAGGTATACTCATACAACCCGTACCTGGTGGTAAAAGCCGTCTTAGGTATATCCTGCTCTCGATCTTCAACTGATGGTACCCTGATCGCAAATCGATCTTGGAAAACACCTTAGCTCATTGCAATTGGTCAAACAAGTCATTGATCATCGGTAGTGGGTACTTGTTCTTAATGGTCACTTCATTCAATCCTCGATAATCTACAACCATTCTTAATGATCCATCCTTCTTCTCCACTAAATCTTGGTGATCCCCAAAGGCGAAGAACTTGGGCGAATAAAACCTTTATCCAATAACTCCTTAATCGCTTCTTAATTTCCTCCAAATCTTGGTGGCATCCTATACGGTCTCTTAGATATCGGCCCGAAATGGCCGCAGTAGTTCAATCAGAAATTCAATGTCTACGTCCGTGGCATGCTGGCAACTCTTCAGGAAACACATCCGGGTAATCCCTTACCACTGGTACTTCCTCCTGCACAACTCCTGTTAAGGAATTTACATGTGCTCTCCTCGGCTCATGCCGTGATACAAACTTGATTCTCCTCCCTTCTGGGGTGGTAAGCAAAATCGACTTACTGGCGCAATCTATGTTCCCTCCATACTTTGATAACCAATCCATGCCTAATATCACATCCAATCCTTGCGATTCCAGAACTATTAGGTCCGAGGGAAATACATAGTGTCCAATCCTTAATGGCAGTCGATCACACCATATACTAGCCATGTATTCTGCTCCGGTTGAGGTTACTAGCATGGGTGACCTAAGGGCTTGGGTTGGTAGTTTATACTTATCCACAAATCCCTTGATATGCATGAATGCGATGCACCGTATCAAAAGAACAAGCTGCGATAAATGTCTTAACCAAAAACTTACCTATTCTGCGTCTGGCTGAGCTTCAACCTCCTCCACGGTAGCGTGGTTCACTTATCCCCTGTTGAAAGGGTTGGCTTCTTTCTGAGCTTCCATTGCCATTACCATTTTGGCCTTACGGACAATCATTTGCATAATGCCCAGTCTTACGGCACTTAAAGCAAGTGATATGGCTCAGGTCTACCTTGGATGGTGTTGACGGGTTGGTGCGGTTTTGTCCATTGCTTCCTCCATTCTCGTTTCCATTCTTGGTGCCATTATGGTTGTGCGAGCTACCTCCTCCGTGGGTATGCTGAAATTGTCCTCCTGGCTTCGGGGTAAAGCGAGGTTTCTGCTGAGCTCCAGAGTTATTCTTCCCCTGTCCATAGTTTCTCTTGCGATTGTCAATCTGTTGCTGCTTCCCTTCAATCATAAGAGCACGATCTACTAACTCCTGGTAGTTATTGAAGGTGGCTACCATCAACTGCATGCTCAGCTCATCATTCAGTCCTTCTAGAAACTTCTCACGCTTAGCTGCGTCCGTAGCAACGTCATCCGGGGCATAACGTGCTAGCTTACTAAAGTCATCCACATCTTGTGGCCAATGTCCAGTCCTCCTTGGCGCAAGTTGCGAAACTCACGCTTCTTCATGGCCATAGCTCCTGCTGAAACATGGGCGATCGGAAAGCTTGCTTGAAAACTGATCCCATGTGGCGGTGTCTCTGAGGTAAGTGGCTGTAAAATTCTCCCACCATCTTGCTGCGGGTCCTTGAGCTGATGTGCGGCAACTTTCACCTTTTCCCCATCTGTACATCCTGCGGTGGTCAACTCCTCCCTACTTTGCGGAGCCAATCATCTGCAACAATCGGCTCGGTGATCTTTGGAAAACACCGGTGGATTCAGCCTTAAGAAAGCAGGTCAAATGGTCAGCGGTGGTGGTGGCGGTGGGTTGTTGTTGTTGTTGTTGTTGTTGTTGTTGCCTTGGTTACTGTACCAATGTTTGAATCAAGACACTCTGCTGCTGAATCAAGCTGAGTGATCTCCGCGGAAAACAAATCCGGTCGCGTCTCGGAGGCATCGAGGGTTTATAGAAATGGCGAGAATTTAGAATAGAATGAGGTCTAGAGAGAAACACTACCCATATGCACATGAGACAAATCACACAATATCACTCCAATCAATTCAAACAAAGGCATACAACGGTCTAACTATCGTTACAAAGTGCTGAAACTAAAACTAATCTTTAATGGGGAATCTACTTTGTTATGGTGGTCAACTAGAAAAACTGCTCCGATGAAGACTCCATGATATCTGCTCCATCTTCATCTTCGAAATCATCATCACTAGGATCGGAATCGGTGTCGTCGATGATGATGTAGTTCTCTGGACAGATGCAATCTTCATCTTCTCCTCCGGGTGCTGAATTTCCCATGAGTTCTTCAATCTTCTCCTTAAGATCGCCGTTTTGTCCCACTAGAGCTACAATCTCCTCCATGTAGTCCTTGCGAGTGGCCTTCAGTTCTCCTTCTAATTCGATAATCTTGGCTTTTGCTGTCTTCAACTCCATCATGTCTGCGCACATCTGGTTCTCTGGCGTCGAATGTGCTGATTTAACTCTGGATGAAAGCTGCAATGGATCGATCCTTCTTAGTGCCAACTATCTCCCATTGTTCATCTCGGCGCCGCAAATCTGGTAGATAGTATCCTTGAGGTCTTCTTTGTAAAGTTCTCAATCGTCCCATGGTTATGTGAGCTGCCATGCTCTTTCCCGGACTCGAGTTGGTGCATTGAAAACAATCTCAATGGGCTCCGTGATTGGGCAAGCGTCCTTAGGGAACTTGAGCTTGAATCTTCAAGCGCTCTTCTTTGGGTAAAGTGGAATTGTAGGCCCGGTGAAGCTTGGTATTCCGATGTTCGGTACTTAGTGACTTCCTTGGTGTCGTCCAAAGGTGTATCTTCATCCGTTTGGGTGAACTTGATCCTCGCTTCCATCATCCTAAAAGAGTAGAAAAGATGAGGAGTCGAAATGAGAAGAGAGTAGTGATCTAGGGCTTGACTTAATGGTCGTGTCCTACGATCGGCGTGTGCTCGATACCATCTTTGTAGCGACCGGACCTCAAGCGATCGATCTCCGTGCTCGGTGTCATCCACGGATCGAGAATCTCGACACCACACGATTACTCGGAGGATTTATAACAGAGTAGCAATCACACACTTATTACAATCGAATGTCTCAAGAGAACTTAATAAAATAAATATGGCTTAAGGCCATCTAATAACGATAACAGCGGAAGGCTTGGAAGAATAAGCGAGTCCATCAACTCCAACGGCATCATCGAGTATAGAACCACGACCTAAGCACCTTACTGTCGTCGTGCGAAAAGTCGCAACATGAAGCGTTGCAGCCAAAACGGGTCGACACATGGAATATCTTGGCAAAGTAACACATAGAGAATAATGGAAGAATAAACCTATACTACATGCATATTTGGCTGGTGGAAAGCTCTATGGTTACAGTTTTGCGTAAAGCCAATTTTTCCCTACTGCAAAGGAATAAATTTATTTAACTATCATGGTGGTTGTGAAACATTGAGAATGGTTGACAGCATTCTCAATCCCAATTAAAAGTACTCATTAAAACCCAACAATATTAATTAGAAGTAACATGATGAGATTCACATGATAATCCAAGTACTAGATACTCAAGATGTCCATAACCGGGGACACGGCTAACCATGATTAGTTTATACACTCTGCAGAGGTTTGTGCACTTTTCCCCACAAGACTCGATCTCCTCCATTTGATTTCTCGCACTACATGGTGTTTGAGAAACGGATGACCGAGACATAGTCTTTCAGAAGCGCTAGCACCTTACGTTTGGGTAGACCGTACCAACCTACAACCCCTACATCATCTAGTCCACCCGTAAGAGTTCGCACAACTTAGTCAACTATGCTAGAGCCCATAGTAGCATGTGGCTGCACACGGAAGTTTCTAGCATGAATAATCTCATGATCCCTTTGAGCACGGGTGGCGGTCCAGAAGAAAAACAGGCAAGTCCTGATGGAAACCAGGTGCCTCAATCCACCCAGATGTGTGTTTAAGTTGCCACCTTAAATAAACCATTAATTAACAATCTCACATCTGTCATGGATACACTCACCCAATCCACGTCTACTAGCATAGCATGGCATACTAAGCAAACGTCGAAGTAACTCCCAAAGGTTTGAATATAAATCAGGTAATAGGTACTACCTCAATCTACTTCCCATCCCACAATTTAATTAGATCCTAATCATGCAATGTTTGATGATAGATCTAATGCATAAAACTGGGTAGTAGAAAAGGTATGATCAAAGTGTTACTTGCCTTGCTGATGATCCACGAAACCTAGAGACTCGAAGTAACAAGCGGCGCACTCCGGGTATTCTATCGCAGACAAACAAACAAGCATACAATAAGTACTCATCTAATGCACAAGAAAACTCAAATAGAAGATCTAACCAGATAGTTCAACTTAAGAACTCCGGTTTGCAAAAAGAATCAAATCAAGCGAAAGCAGCGAAAGTCAAGCGGCGGAAGAAAACAGCTCTGTTTTACTAATCTGGATCTAAGTCTAATTTTACAGAAGCAAAACCTTGTTTAAGTTGGTTATTGGAAACAGGGTTTGTTGTTGTTGTTGCCTTGGTTCTGTACCAATGTTTGAATCAAGACACTCTGCTGCTGAATCAACTGAGTGATCTCCGGCGGGAAAACAAATCCGGGGTCGCGTCTCGGAGGCATCTGAGGGTTTATAGAAATGACGAGAATTTAGAATAGAATGAGGTCTAGAGAGAAACACTACCCATATGCACATGAGACAAATCACACAATATCACTCCAATCAATTCAAACAAAGGCATACAACGGTCTAACTATCGTTACAAAGTGCTGAAACTAAAACTAATCTTTAATGGGGGAATCTACTACTGTTATGGTGGTCAACTAGAAAAACTGCTCCGATGAAGACTCCATGATATCTGCTCCATCTTCATCTTCGAAATCATCATCACTAGGATCGGAATCGGTGTCGTCGATGATGATGTAGTTCTCTGGACAGATGCAATCTTCATCTTCTCCTCCGGGTGCTGAATTTCCCATGAGTTCTTCAATCTTCTCCTTAAGATCGCCGTTTTGTCCCACTAGAGCTACAATCTCCTCCATGTAGTCCTTGCAGTGGCCTTCGCCTCCTTCTAATTCGATAATCTTGGCTTTTGCTGTCTTCAACTCCATCATGTCTCACAAGACATCTGGTTCTCTGGCGCGCCGAATGTGCTGATTTAACTCTGGATGAAAGCTGCAATGGATCGATCCTTCTTAGTGCCAACTATCTCCCATTGTTCATCTCGGCGCGCAAATCTGGTAGATAGTATCCTTGAGGTCTTCTTTGTAAAGTTCTCCAATGCGCCCCATGGTTATGTGAGCTGCCATGCTCTTTCCTGGACTCAGGTTGGTGCATTGAAAACAATCTCAATGGGCTCCGTGATTGGCGCAAACGTCCTTCCGGAACTTGAGCTTGAATCTTCAAGCGCTCTTCTTGGGTAAAGTGGAATTGTAGGCCCGGTGAAGCTTGGTATTCCGATGTTCAGTACTTAGTGACTTCCTTGTGTGTCGTCCAAAGGGTGTATCTTCATCCGCTGGGTGAACTTGATCCTCGCTTCCATCATCCTAAAAGAGTAGAAAAGATGAGGAGTCGAAATGAGAAGAGAGTAGTGATCTAGGGCTTCACTAATGGTCGTGTCCTACAACAATCGTGTGCTCGATACCATCTTTGTAGCGACTGCGGACCTCAAATAGCGTCGATCTCCGTGCTCGGTGTCATCCTGGATCAGAATGTCGACACCACACAAGACTCAGAGGATTTATAACAGAGTAGCAATCACACACTTATTACAATCGAATGTCTCAAGAGAGAACTTAATAAAATAAATATGGCTTAAGGCCATCTAATAACGATAACAATGAAGGCTTGGAAGAATAAGCGAGTCCATCAACTCCAACGGCATCATCGAGTATAGAACCACGACCTAAGCACCTTACTCTGTCGTTCTAAAAGTCCGCAACATGAAACGTTGCAGCCAAAACGGGTCAAGACATGGAATATGCCGCAAAGTAACACATAGAGAATAATGGAAGAATAAACCTATACTACATGCATATTTGGCTGGTGGAAAGCTCTATGGTTACAGTTTTGCGTAAAGCCAATTTTTCCCTACCGCAAAGGAATAAATTTATTTAACTATCATGGTGGTTAGAAACATTGAGAATGGTTGATGACATTCTCAATCCCAATTAAAAGTACTCATTAAAAACCCAACAATATTAATTAGAAGTAACATGATGAGATTCACATGATAATCCAAGTACTAGATACTCAAGATGTCCATAACCGGGGACACGGCTAACCATGATTAGTTTATACACTCTGCAGAGGTTTGTGCACTTTTCCCCACAAGACTCGATCTCCTCCATTTGATTTCTCGACTACATGGTGTTTGAGAAACGGATGACCGAGACATAGTCTTCGTAAGCGCTTAGCACCTTACGCTTGGGTAGACCGTATCAACCTACAACCCCTACATCATCTAGTCCACCCGTAAGAGTTCGCACAACTTAGTCAACTATGCTAGAGCCCATAGTAGCATGTGGCTGCACACGGAAGTTTCTAGCATGAATAATCTCATGATCCCTTTGAGCCTGGGTGGCGGTCCGAAGAAAAACAGGCAAGTCTGATGGAAACCAGTGCCTCAATCCACCCAGATGTGTGTTTGTTGCCACCTTAAATAAACCATTAATTAACAATCTCACATCTGTCATGGATACACTCACCCAATCCACGCCTACTAGCATAGCATGGCATACTAAGCAAACGTCAAGTAACTCCCAAAGGTTTGAATATAAATCGGGTAATAGGTACTACCTCAATCTACTTCCCATCCCACAATTTAATTAGATCCTAATCATGCAATGTTTGATGATAGATCTAATGCATAAACTGGGTAGTAGAAAAGGTATGATCAAAGTGTTACTTGCCTTGCCGATGATCCACGAAACCTAGAGACTCAAGTAACAAGCGGCGACTCCGGGTATTCTATCGCAGACAAACAAACAAGCATACAATAAGTACTCATCTAATGCACAAGAAAACTCAAATAGAAGATCTAACCAGATAGTTCAACTTAAGAACTCCGGTTTGCAAAAAGAATCAAATCAAACGAAGCAACGAAAGTCAAACGGCGGAAGAAAACAGCTCTGTTTTACTAATCTGGATCTAAGTCTAATTTTACAGAAGCAAAACCTTGTTTAAGTTGGTTATTCGGAAACAGGGTTTCGAGACGAAACTCCAGGCGCTTGAATCGCCTGATTCTGATAAACGAGCGAAAAGTTATACTAAAACGAAAATCGGATCAGGAATCACAATCAGAAAAATCACGGATTAAATCAGAGAAAAAGAAAAACGACGAACAGGTTAACAAACGGACGTTCGTTAACTAAACTAATCTGACGAACGTGTTCGTTAAAAACGAGCGAACGAACGAAAAATCGCTATTTAACCTAAACCGAAAAAAAAACCGAAACTAAAAAAACGAAAACTAAAAAAACCGAAGAAAAACCGCCTGGTTTTTTAAAAAAACCGGCGGCACGGTTTACGAGGCGGCGGCGAACCTCGTCCGGCGGGATCCGGCGACGGTGGCGGGTCCGTGGGGTCGGCGGGGCGGCGGGTCCGCGCGGTCGGGCGGCGGCGGGATCCGATGGTCGGCGCTGCATGATTCGGCGACGGCGCGGGCGGCGGCGGCAAGCGGCGGCGGGCGCGGGGTCGAGGCGGTGGCGGTTAGGGTTTCGCCCGGGTGGGCGGCTTATAAGTTTCAGTCCGTCAGAGGTCCTAGGCGGACACGGCACAGAGGTCGGGCTGCTTTTTTAAATAATTCAGCAGAGAAGAAAAAAATAAAAAGAAATACTAAACGGACTCCAAAAATCCCGAAATAAATTTTCCCCGGCTTCTAAAATCAAGCCGGACTAGATGAACAATTTATTTGGGGTCTAAATGCAATTTTGAAAAACGCGCATTTTTTCCTAAATTCAAATAAGAAGGCGAAAAACTCCAAAATAAAATATTATTTGATTTTATTATTAAATCTTCATTATTTCTTTATTTTGGGAAAGTCATTTTATTCCCTCTCTCATATTTTGATAGTAGAAATAGATGAAGATAAAATAATTAAAATCAAACGATCCTATTTTCAAAATTTGAGAAAACTCAAATATGAAAACAACGAAATCTCCAACTCTCTCTGTGGGTCCTTGAGATGTGTAGAATTTCTAGGATCGAGCAAAAATGCAACAAAAATATGATATGCAATGATGCTCTATGTATAACATTCCAAATTGAAAATTTGGGATGTTACATTCAAGCTCAAGACTCTTCATTTTACATTTTAGTGATCCAAGATCACATTGAGTCTATAGGAAAAGCCAATACTATCAAGGAGGGATGAGGTGTTGCTTAATGAGCCTCTTGCTTCATGTGCTTAGTGATATGCTCCAAAACCCTCCACCACTTTCTCACATCCACATATGACCTAAACCCAAAGTCAAACTCGGCCCTACCGATTCTTTCTATCCGGCGCCACCGAGTTCAGATGTCATAGCCACTGCCACAAACCCTAAGCAAGTCGGTTTCACCGATAGGGATCTCGATCTCACCGAGATGGGATTGTAATCTCTCTCTGTATGTCCATTACCAAAATCGGTCTCACCGAGTTTGTGCAATCGGTACTACCGAGATTACAATGCAAACTTTCTGGTTAGCTCATTACCCAAATCGGTCCCACCGAGTTTGAGTAATCGGTCTCATCGAGTTTGCCTGACCAACTCTCTGGTTAGCTAATTACCAAAATCGGTCTCACCGAGTTTGTGTAATCGGTCTCACCAAGATTATGTTATGCCCAAACCCTAACCATATCGGTCCTACGGAGATGCATTTCAGTCCCATCGAAAACCCTAACGGTCACTAGGTTTACTAAATCGGTCCGACCAAGTTTGATGATTCGGTCCCACCGGGTTTGGTAAATTGTGTGTAACGGTTAGATTTTGTGTGGAGGCTATATATACCCCTCCACCTCCTCTTCATTCGTGGAGAGAGCCATCAGAACAAACCTACACTTCCAGCATCCTATTTGTGAGAGAGAACTACCTACTCATGTGTTGAGGCCAAGATATTCCATTCCAACCATATGAATCTTGATCTCTAGCCTTCCCCAAGTTGCTTTACACTCAAATCTTCTTTCCACCAAATCCAATCCTATGAGAGAGAGTTGAGTGTTGGGGAGACTATCATTTGAAGCACAAGAGCAAGGAGTTCATCATCAACACACCATTTGTTACTTCTTGGAGAGTGGTGTCTCCTAGATTGGCTAGGTGTCACTTGGGAGCCTCCGACAAGATTGTGGAGTTGAACCAAGGAGTTTGTAAGGGCAAGGAGATCGCCTACTTCGTGAAGATCTACCGCTAGTGAGCCAAGTCCTTCGTGGGCGACGGCCATGGTGGGATAGACAAGGTTGCTACTTCATGGACCCTTCGTGGGTGGAGCCCTCAGTGGACTCGCGCAACCGTTACCCTTCATGGGTTGAAGTCTGCATCAACGTGGATGTACGATATCACCACCTATCGGAACCACGACAAAAACATCCGTGTCTCCAATTTCGTTTGAATCCTCCAAACCCTTCCCTTTACATTCTTGCAAGTTGCATGCTTTATTTTCCGCTACCTATATACTCTTTGCATGTTTGCTTGTTATGTATTGAGAATGTTAAACTTGTGCCTAAACTCCACTTAAACTGAAAAGAAGTTAAAAACTGCAACTTTGGTACTTAGTGTCTAATCACCCCCCCCCCCTCTAGACACCTCTTCTCAAGATCCTACAACATCTCCATCACCTTCCCCCCTCTATCTACAACGGTCCACTCTCCCGCAACCCGATGTACCCTCTACTTGAACATGGTGCTTTATGCTTCATATTATTATCCAATGATGTGTTGCCATCCTATGATGTCTGAGTAGATTTTCTTTGTCCTATCGGTGGTTGATGAATTGCTATGATTGATTTAATTTGCTTGTGGTTATGTTGCTGTCCTTTGGTGCCCATCATATGAGCGCGCGTGGATCACACTATAGGGTTAGTTGTATGTTGATAGGACTATGTATTGGAGGGCAAGAGTGACAGAGGCTTCAACCTAGCATAGAAATTGATGCATACAGGATTGAAGGGGGACCAATATATCTTAATGCTATGGTTGGGTTTTACCTTAATGAACGTTAGTAGTTGCGGATGCTTGCTAATAGTTCCAATCATAAGTGCATAGAATTCCTAGTAAGGGATGACATGCTAGCAGTGGCCTCTCCCACATAAAACTTGCTATCGGTCTAGTAAAGTAGTCAATTGCTTAAGGGACAATTTTGCAACTCCTACCACCACTTTTCCACACTCGCTATATTTACTTTATTGCTTCTTTACTTACAACAGACCCTAGCTTTTATTTTTTCGCTCTTTATTTTCTTGCAAACCTATCCAAAAACACCTACAAAGTACTTCTAGTTTCATACTTGTTCTAGGTAAAGCGAACGTCAAGCATGCGTAGAGTTGTATCGGTGGTCGATAGAACTTTAGGGAATATTTGTTCTACCTTTAGCTCCTCGTTGGGTTCGACACTCTTACTTATCGAAAACTGTTGCGATCCCCTATACTTGTGGGTTATCAGCCACCACCATAGAAGGAGACGGATCATCGAGACCGCCCTCATACGCGTCAGCTCACCAAGCTCAAGAACACCTCCCCTCAGGAGGTTGTTCCTACCTTGTACTTGTTCATCCTCAGCCTGCAAGGCAATCCACCACACCACACTGGAGTAGGGTATTACACCGCAACGGTGGCCCGAACCAGCATAAACTCTCGCGTCTTTTGTGCACCACACTGGAGTAGGGTATTACACCGCAACGGTGGCCCGCAATGTTCGGCGAGCTAGGGGAGAGAGTCCTTCATGCGCACCCCAGAGTTCGAACCTCAAGGGTTTGCCGGAACCCAGAATCTGACAGCGAGCAAGGCATGCTTTCACCGTCGCGGATCTACGGGTGTAGCTGACGATGAACTCATCGCCGGTGATGGCTTTGACCTGGTACTCAGCGGCGATCATGGAGATTTGGGAGGCCATGGATTTTGAAGGCGGGTTAGGAGAAGTTGAACTGGTGTAATGTGAAAGGACGAGATGACTAGGAGCGAAATGTTGTAAGATAGAAGACGGGGATGAGTAGGGCATGCGAACGGTGTGGGGTTGTTGGCTTGCCCGATGGATAAATGGGTGCATGCCCCCAAAGAGTTCTCGAGTACTATTCGGGACCCACTAGATGTCATGTCTAGTAGAGCCATATCGTAGGCCTGACGGTATAGCTTCTGCGTGTTCGCACGCCATGCCGGCGCGTGGATGTAACTTCACTTAATTCCGTCAACCGTCACGCCTCCCACGACCTTCGCCCCCCTCGCACGGTCGCGCCCTTTGAGACTTCGGCCGGCTATAAATGAGCAATTTTTTGCCTACTCCGCATGCATGATTCTCCGTGTGGTCCTATTTACTCCGCGTAAAATTTGTGTCAAGTCAAAGTTTGCAAAGTTTTTGACCAAATTTATACTAAAAATATCAATATCTACAATACCAAATATATATTTTATGAAAGTATGTTTTATAATGAGTATAAAAATATTGATTTGACATTGTGAATGTTGATACATTTTTCTATTAGTTTGGTCAAAGTAGAGGTACATTGACTTCAGACAAAACTTATATGCACAATGCAGACTAGTTCCTCCATCCAGGTGCGTGCCATGTCCTATCTATTCATCACAATCAGGTTATCTATGAGAGTACTACTACCTCCCTTCTAGTTTAAAGGGCTCGATTCAAAATTTTCACCTACACTTACCAAGATAGAGGCGGTGGAATAGTTTTTGTAGTGGTTTCTAGAGTCTGGACTCCATCTTCAGAACCTTCAGCGCCGCAAGAATGCAAGGAGATGAACCAGAAAGGAAATGAGGCTGGAATGAGTAGTTCCATATTTTATACAGTGGCAGAGGTGGGTAAATATCTGTTACCTCCGGTGGCAAGGCCATGTCTCTATGCACACACATCTCAGCCATTGGTTCCAAGTAGAAAGGGCTCACGTTGTCCAGAGGCAGACACACCATCACCACCAACTGATATTTTTATAGGAGTATAGAGTAGAAAATAGAGATAAGAGTCGAGATAGAGAGTAGATATTAGTCAATACTCTTTAGGCTACTCATAGTAGAAACTATCATATGCTAGTATCATGTGCATGATACTAGTGTATGATACGGGACTACCTTTATAGTGCCATGTATGACACAAAGTAGCATAGTATTTAACATGATACGGTATCTACCTATGTTACTCTAACCCCCCTCTCTTCTTTAATTGTTTGCCACTTCAGCGTGTTTGCTAGTCCCGTGTGCATGATACCAGCTAGTAAGATACCACATTACCACCACTATGGCTAGCTTTAATCATCGCATGCAATAATTTAGTGCACCTTGAAATCTGAACGCCTGCTTGACTCTCCTTCTCCCTCCGGCAGTCCCACCACTTCACCCCGTGTGGAAAAAATCTATATGCATGACTCTCCTGCCCCCGCGCTCGTCCAATCTGTTGTGACCAGCAATATTTCCACCCCTTCCTTCCCCCATAATTTACTCCAACAAATATGCCCATGTAGAGGTTACGTTAATCATGCAACATATCTTACGGGATGCTGCTTCACTTACTTAACTGCAGGTGCATTGGGTCACTGACATGTGGGCCCAACAGGCATCTGGCCCACATGTCAGTGACGCAACTGCACCTGCAGTTAATTCAGTGAAGCTCAATCCATATCTTATGTAGGTGTGCCATTGCTCGCTATAAATACTGCGCCTCCCACGACATTCAAAAGAACACTCACATTCATCACTACCTCCTCCCCCTCCCTCTCACGTCGACCACCATGGCATCGCCCCTCCCAAGCCCTAGGCACCCCTCGCTGCACCGCACGGACGGTCACGCGCCGACATTCCGTTCCTCGCCGCCACTTGTCGAGGAGGACGCGTCGGTGTTCCCCTCCTTGTCGCGACACGTCAGGTGTATGCGTCGGCGTTCCCAATCTCGCCAGCACGCGCGACGGAGGACGCATCGGCTCCCTGCTACGAGGAGAACGCCGCGCCGCCCGCCGAGCCCCCTAGCCTTGAGGAGCTTTGGAAAGAAATGGATGTCGCCTTGTGGGAGGCTTTGCCTCCAGCAGAACACGCCAAAATAGAGGCGGAGAAGAAGGTCGAGGAAGAGAAGCGCGCCGCGGGGCAAGCTACTTGGCGGGCCTATGTCGTGTCCGAGAGAGTCAGGCAATTGGCTCTTTGGCAGAAGGCTCGTGCGAGGGCCGTGAGGGTGGCGGAGGACGCCCGTGCCAAAGCTCTGAGTGCAGTCGGGCCCAAGCGCCTCATCTACGCTTGGCGGTACATGGACCTGGTGCACGCTTCCAGCGAGGAGGAGTACCTATTGGCGCCGGATCACCACACTAGTGAGATCGTGCTCGCCCACTGGCAAGCCACCAATCAGCACCTCGCGAGTTGCAAGGCTGAGGAAGAGGTGTTGTGTCGGCGCGTTGGGAAACGATAGCGCACCAGGCAATTGTGGCACGCCGCAAGCGCTCCTGCGAGCGCCGTGGCTTTTATTAGGAATATAATTTAGTTTCGTAAGGCGATCTCACTAGTTTTGGGATGCAAATGATAAATCCCGAACGTTCGGGAATTATTAGCGTCCTTAATTAAGTATGTAAAAGGAAAAGTTTGCAAACCTTGTGTATCCGTACGCATTTTGTAAGTACATGCATATAGCACAAACTATACTATATACTATCGCACTACACGTCTCTCTCTATATATGCTTGCAGACTGTGCTACTACTATTACTTATGTACGTGCAAATGCACGTTTTAACATTACGATGCGGTTTTTGTAAAAGTATAAAAACAGTACTAGTCAAGCTTGTGAAATGATTCAACGCAAAACAAATGCAAAAATGCTCGTTTGATTGTTTACTTTTAGCTTCCTTCTCTGTGGTTATTTCTCTATCGTACTTTGTACAGAGTATCTCACTGGCCGGGAAGGCATGCAAATTCCCGAACGGATTGCTACACCCTGTATCGAATTTTTTGCCTAACAAGTTGTGCCGTGCAATTGGAATTCCAACTTGAGTACTACTATTAGGAGTACCACGGGCTACTTCTTTTAGGCTTCTAGATTAGTAATCCCATAACTACTACCTCCATCCTGGTTTATTGGTCCCCATTGTAATCTGTGTCAAATTTTGACCATAAATTTAACTAATGAAAAGTTTGTGCATGCCACATGCACTAACATTTTATCAGTTAAATCTTTGGTCAAAATTTAGCACAAATTACAATGGTGACGAATAATCCAGGATGGAGGTACTAGTAGTTTAGAAGCCCAGATAAATGAGTGAGGTGCCTTATGTTACTCTCCACTGTGACTAGTCTTATGGGAAAAGCTGGGGAAGAGACGACTTATTTTTTAAGCCGCCAAAAGAACTGGGCCTTGGAGTAGTAGCTAGGGGTACTAGGAGTAGTAGCTAAGGATCGAGTGTGCGAGATGAACCGGAGAAAGTAAATGCAGAGAGATGAAATGCAAAAAAGACGGAGGGATGTGATGGTTGCTTGTCCATTTATTTTACCAAGCCACTTATTACAGGGAGTGGTGGGGTTTTGTGATATGACGGCTTTACTGCCACGCCACAAGCAGGGTGAAACTCCCGTACAGCGCTGCTCTCTACACTAGTACTACATCGGTCGTGGTTTATTAGTCCCCCATTGAATTTGACTGAAGATTTAAATGACGAAATGTTAGTGCATGTCAACAAAAACTATATCGTTGGAATCATATTTGAACATAGTTTTCAATGATATAATTTTAGGTGACATGCATGAGAATTTATCGTACTACATATAATGTTAGTTAAATCTATGGTCGTACTAATCTATAGTAAGGTGCCCGTGCATTGCACGGAAGAGTGAAATGCATTGATCGCGGAGTTATTTATTTTGACAAAGGATCTGGGGGTCATCTCATGTGTAACGGGTATCGACAGGTTTCTTCGGATATTATTTCATCTCTAGAGCTCACAAACATCCGAGTGAAATAGATAAAAAGGTATCTTTTGCAAACAAAAGCGTTCAACTGTTCAACCTGCATCCAAAACTTGTGAAGAAATAACACTTATCGTGCTTTGCAAGAAATGATCTTTAAGAATTATTTTTTGAGTATCGATTGTTATACATGTTGGCTACAGATGACATGACACTTTCTTATAGTCAATAGTTGGCTATACTATTAAGTATTAACCATGCTCTTATACACCTAGACGGAGGGATTAAATCAGGATGACTTGGAAGGGGGCAGATAAGATGTAAGAAATGGTTCATCATAAGTCTTTCACCAGTATTGTAGTAAAAATTCTCAGTTAATCTTAATGGCAAGCGAGAACTCTAATGGAGCAAAAGCATACATGGAAGATTCTAGACTAAACCATAAATGGATACACTTTTATTCAAGCGCGTTACTCTAATAGAGCAAGATCATGCATGGAAGGTTCTATACTATATAAATAAGAATTCTCCACATGCTTAGACAGCGGATTACATTGAGCGAAGACTAATGATAAACATTTAACTTGGTAATGCATATGTCCAGGTGAATCTCCTTGGAGTCCTCGTGCACCATCTTGGGGGAGGGGGGATCATACCATGCGTCTTCCATGTCCACATTGGCGGGAAGGTCCCAGCTCGGCACAGTCCTAGTCAGCGTGATGGAGTTGGTGTGGGCGCCCACGTACCTCTAAGGGCCAGTAACAGTGAGCACGCACCTGTACATCGGCCTTGTGTCAGTGTCAGCATCAGCGGTGTCGCCCCTAACACACACTAAAGAGATGGGGCGGCGGCCTGCGCGGGCCCCGCCGGTGCCCAAGATCAAGAGAAAGACGCTGCCGTCCTCCTCCGATACTAGCAGGCTCGGTGATCCTCCAGCGACTCCGGCACGGAGAACAGGTAGCACGTCTCGTACTTGATGTTCTTCGCCGCGGGAGAGTAGTGATAGACGGACACCTGCGTGAGGTGATGCATGAGGTCCGCCGTGAAACGGGAGACCGGGCACTCATAACAGTAGACGAAGGCTCCTTGGAGGCATCGACCAGGCCGTCCATGAAACGGGAGTGGCTGTAGGGGACGTTGCGCCAGTTGAATATATGAGCAAGTTACTACGAGATTTAATCTGAATAAGCACAAAATAAATCATGAGGGCTATAACAGAGATTAAACTAATCATGTGGACTAGCATAGTAGATGAACAGATCGAATCTAGGACACAGACTAGAATCATGAATTCTACCATGATTTTGAATAGGAAGGACAAAAACACATACGGTGCAACGGGAGCAGCACCGTTGGCATTGAGGTTGTCGCCCATGTCGTTGAGGAAAAGGTTACCGAGGTCGTGGAAGAAGTCATCATCGGTGAAGTCGTCGCTGCTAGCAGTCGCGCGAGTGCGCTCCCCAAATTTCATTAGCACCCACCGAATGGAGCGCAGGAGGGAGTGGCTGTAGGGGGCGCTGCGACCGCCGAATGGAGCACAGGAGTAGCACACGAAGCAGTAGATGGTGATCCTCCCTAGTCTCTATATCTACTCTTATCTTATCCCTACTACTCTTCTTTCTTTTTTATAATACTAGTAGCTATCAAATCGAATAGCACTGCGCCACCCGCTGCATGCCCGGCTGAACACGCCTCCTCGCCTTCATCAAACGCCTCCATTAAACCCGCATGTAAACCGAGAAACCTACTCCGGCCCGCGGGAGGAAATTTGCCGGTTGCCGTTAGAGAATAATAGAGTCACGTCCAATCCATTTGAATTAATTGTGCGTATGATTCTCCCTCTATAAAAAGTAAATTGCATCCTTAATCTTGTATTCTAAGTACTCTAAGGGTTCCATTGTCAGTACAATGTACATGACTTGCAGGCTGGCTACAGATTCATACAGAAAGTTAAAAAGAAACAAATCCATCCTTAATCTTGTATTTTAAGTACTCTATGGGTTCCACTGCCAGTACAGTAGCGAAAGAAGTATGTCGGCATTCTGGGAACGGGGTTCCCCAGACTTGCCTACCTGCGGCCCACGGCGTGGCTCTGCGAGCGGGCCCGTACGGCCCATCTTCACCAACAAGCACTCAAGACCCTCGCGACGGGCCAAGCCTCGCGAGGCAGACGACACAAGACCTCCTTGGGAGCGCCCTCACTAGGCTGGCTCGCGAGGGGCAGAGAGTTCAAGGCAAGGCAAACCTCGCGAGGTTCCAATGACGTGAGCCATGACGATCAAGATCAGGCGGGCGCCAGGCGGGCGCCAGCGCGCACAGTGTCCTTGTTTCCTGTTTGGTGCTAAGGAAGCAAGCGCAGGCGCGGAGTACCGAGGCGTCAAGCAAAGGTTTCCATATCAGTGCAACGAGACCAAGACCAGCAGGGCGGCAAGACGGAGGTCACCATGGAGCCCAAGGCGGCGTCACCACCTGAACCTTTTGCAGGCGAAGACTGCTTTTGTCAGGATAAGTTGTACTAGTTGTCCCCTTCCAAATTGGCCGTTGTTGGCTCCCTTACCGCTCAATATTTGGGGAGAGGACCAAGGCCTCTATAAATAGGATTATCCACCACAGTAGGAGGCAACTCGTCTCGAACTCATTCAGTTCATCCCCACACCCTCCAAACACAAGAACACCTTACCTCAGGAGGTTGTTCTTCCCCTTGTACTGTTCATCCTTAGCCCAAGAGGCAATCCACCACCACAACACTGGAGTAGGGTATTACACCACAACGGTGGCCCGAACCAGTATATATCTTGTGTCCTTTGTGTTGCGAGCTCGTCGAGTTAGCCCATGAGATCTTAGCGAAGCTAGGACGTGGATCGGTAGGGGGAGATCTTCGTGCGCAGCCCAGTGTTCGAACCTTGAGGGTTTTGCCGGAACCCAAGATCCGGCATTTGGCACGCCAGGTAGGGGTGCGCCAAAGCTTCCCTTCCATCGCTCCATGTCCTGTTGCTTCATCGTCTCCATGGCGGACGCTCGCCGCGCTCGCGCTGAACGCCGGACTGCCCACGCCGCCCGCGTTGCTCAGATGGCTCCCGTCGGCGGGCCACCCCGTCGTTCTCCGTCGCCTGCCGGCAACGCCGCCATCGGCCCGGTGGGGAACGAGCAGCATGCATCCTCGCTGCATCCCTCGGTGCGGTGGGACAGCTGCACCGCCACTCCATCGCTGACCCTGGCTGGTTCGTCATCCCACGCTCGTCGCGCTCCGATGGATGCCCAGGCCTGTGCGTGGAAAGTGAGCTCCTGCGCTACCGCCCCGTCGACGACCTCTACGAGGACTGACTCAACCGCATCGCCGAGCTTGTCAGCGCCGCAGGGGGCTCCCCTGCGCCGTCCCTCTCGCTGCCTCGCCCTTCGCCAGCCACGGGAGGCGTGGCCCATGGAGCGCCTCCACAACCTCTGCCCCAAGACGGAGTCTTGGCGCCTAGGCGCCCGGCACCCGCGAAAGAAGAAAGAAGCTGCCAAGAAGTCCCTCGGCTGCGAGAAAATGCCCTCGCGCTCCCTGCGCCACCACGGCAAGACCGCGTGCTGCCTGTGGCGGTAGTGCGCGGACCCCATCAAGGACAAGTTCTCCACCAGCGCAGAGTCCAGGTGACCACGGCAGGCTGCAGCATCTTCACCCCTGAGCTACGTGGCATCGCCTGGCCGGGAAAGTTCAAGCCGGATCTGCCTCCTCGCTATGACGGCACCCCCGACCCCGCGGAGTTCCTGCAGCTCTACGACTTGAGCATCGAGGCGGCCAATGGCGACGAGAAAGTCATGGCGAATTGGTTCCCCATGGCTCTCAAGGATGGTGCCCGCTCTTGGCTCCTGAACCTGCCTCCAGGCTCGATCTCCTCCTGGAACGAGATGCGCCACCGTTTTGTTGCCAACTTCCAGGGCACTCGCGACCGCCCACCGGCTGTGAGTGACCTACGCCGCGTCAAGCAACAACCAGGAGAGACCCTCCAGAAGTACATCTAGCGCTTCAACAACGTTCTCCTCAAGATCCCCAAGGTGACGGACGATGCCATCATCTCCGCGTTCTCTGATGGCGTCTGCGGCGTCAAGATGAAGGAGGAGCTCGCCATGCACGAGGAGCTGTGCATGTCTCTGGAGCTGTTCAACCTGGCGACCAAGTGCGCAAAAGCTGAGGAGGGGCGCCTCTCCCTCCTCGAGCTCCCGGTTTCGGACCTGGAGGAGAAGAAAGCCAAGGCCAAAGACGTGAAGCACAAGGGAGCAGCTGTGCTCGCGGCGGAGCCGGACACAAAGCGCGGCAGGGACCAGCCCGAGTCATCCAAGAGCAGCCGACCGTTATGCGCCTTCCATAACCTGCATAGCCACAACACCAGCGACTGTCAAGAGCTCAGAGCCATTCGAGAAGGACGCTTCGGTCGACACCTGATATGTCTCCGTCGTATCTATAATTTTTTATTGTTCCATGCCAATATTATTCAACTTTCATATACATTTTGGCAACTTTTTTATATTATTTTTGGGACTAACATATTGATCCAGTGCCAAGTGCCAGTTCTTGTCTGTCGCATGTTTTTTGTTTCGCAGAATATCCATATCAAACAGAGTCCAAACGGGATAAAAATGGACGGAGCTTATTTTTGGAAAATATGAAAAATTTGGAAGGAAAATCAACACGAACCAGTGCCCGAGGTGGTCACGAGGCAGGGGGCACGCCCCTACACTCGTGAGCCCACCGTAAGGCGGTTGATGCTCTTCTTTTGCCGCAAGAAAGCTAATATTCAGAAGAAAAAAATCACGGCGAAGGTTTCAGGCCAATCGGAGTTACGGATCTCCATATATACGTGAAACGGTGAAACAGAGCGTAATGTAACGCAGAAACAGAGAGATAGATCCAATCTTGGAGGGGCTCTCGCTCCTCCCAAGCCATGGGAGCCAAGGACCAGAGGGGAAACTCTTCTCCCATCTAGGTAGGAGGTCAAGGAAGAAGAAGAAGAAGAAGGGGGCCTCTCTCCCCCTTGCTTCCGGTGGCGCCAGAGCGCTGCCGGGGGCCATCATCATCACCGCGATCTTCACCAACACCACCATCATCTTCATCAACATGTCCATCACCTTCCCCCTTCTATACTCAGCGGTCCACTCTCCCGCAACCCGCTGTACCCTCTACTTGAACATGGTGCTTTATGCTTCATATTATTATCCAATGATGTGTTGCCATCCTATGATGTCTGAGTAGATTTTCGTTGTCCTATCGGTGTTTGATGAATTACTATGATTGATTTAATTTTCTTGTGGTTATGTTGCTGTCCTTTGGTGCCCATCATATGAGCGCGCGCGTGGATCACACCATAGGGTTAGTTGTATGTTGATAGGACTATGTATTGGAGGGCAAGAGTGACAGAAGCTTCAACCTAGCATAGAAATTGATGCATACGGGATTGAAGGGGGACCAATATATCTTGATGCTATGGTTGGGTTTTACCTCAATGAACGTTAGTAGTTGTGGATGCTTGCTAATAGTTCCAATCATAAGTGCATAGAATTTCTAGTCAGGGATGACATGCTAGCAGTGGCCTCTCCCACATAAAACTTGCTATCGGTCTAGTAAGGTAGTCAATTGCTTAAGGGACAATTTCGCCACACCTACCATCACTTTTACACACTCGCTATATTTACTTTAGTTGTGTCTTTACCTTAGCAGCCCCTAGTTTTATTTTTGTGCTCTTTACTTTCTTGCAAGCCTATCCGAAAACACCTAAAAAGTACTTCTAGTTTCATACTTGTTCTAGGTAAAGTAAACGTTAAGCATGCGTAGAGTTGTATCGGTGGTCGATAGAACTTGAGGGAATATTTGTTCTACCTTTAGCTCCTCGTTGGGTTCGACACTCTTACTTATCAAAAACTGTTGCGATCCCCTATACTTGTGGGTTATCAAGACCTTTTCCGGCGCCGCTGTCGGGAGCAAGAGTATGGGGTGAATATTCTCGTGTGTGCTTGTTTGCTTTATCACTAAGTAATTTTTATTTGTTGTTCTTAGTTGTTCTTTATCTTTAGTTATGGATATGGAACACGAAATACCAAAAAAAATTAGGTGTACTTGCTACTCATGGAGATGAGGAACTTCCTAAAACCCTCGATGCTCGATATGTGAAAAATATTATGTACCACTTTGATAATCCTGAGAAAACCTCATTCAATTTGGTAATGGGAGTAATGTTGTATCAACGTGAATACTTTAGGGATTATCGCTTAACTCAAAAAGGGAAACTATTATGGGATCAAATTTATGTATTGAAGTGGTATGCTTGACAACAATGCTCGGAATATGATTATACTTGTTGCTCTAGGATGAATGCTCCACACCTTCCCTTTTCATGCAAATTTATTGATAATGAAACCTTAGCTTCTTATGCTAATGGTATATACGATTACTATGATGTGGAACAAATAGAAGAATTTGTTGCTTTTATGGGTGCTTATGAAATTGAATCCATGTTTAAAGTATTTGAGGATTTTGATGATGCTTGTTGTAGATCTGAAAATTTAGCTATCCTTAAATATTGTTATGAGAATTATGAATATAATGCCTATATTAATGCACTTATTAAGAAAGTCTCCACTGTCCAAGAAGAGACTAATATTTTGCAGGAATCTATGGAAGAAGAAATTGATGAAACTATGAGCTCATTGGATGAAAAAGATGAGGAGGAGAGCGAAGAACAAAAGGAGGAAGAGTGGATTGATCACCCGTGCCCACCTTCTAATGAGAGTAACTCTTCAACTCATACATTGTTTAATTCCCCTTCGTGCTTACCGAAGGATGATTGCTATGATGACTGTTATGATCCCTATGATTCTTTTGAAATATGCCTTTTCGATGATGCTTGCTATGCTTATGGCCAAGATGCCAATATGAATTATGCTTATGGAGATGAACTTGCTATAGTTCCTTATGTTAAACATGAAATTGTTGCTACCCACACATGATAGTCCTATTATCTTTTTGAATTCTCCCAACTACACTATATCGGAGAAGTTTGCACTTATTAAGGATTATATTGATGGGTTGCCTTTTACCATTGCACATGATGATTTTGATAGATGTAACATGCATGTGCTTGCTGCTCCTACTTGCAATTATTATGAGAGAGGAACTATATCTCCACCTCTCTATGCTTCCCACACGATAAAATTGCAAGAAACTGTTTGTACTATGCATTGGCCTTTACTATGTGTGCATGAATTGTTCTTTTATGACATGCCGATGCATAGGAAGAAAGTTACACTTTGTCATTACATGATATATGTTACTTTGTGCTCACTACTAAATCACAAATCATTGCTAATTAAAATTGGCTTTGATATACCTTGGGATCCGGGTGGATTCACTACTTGAGCACTATATGCCTAGCTTAATGGCTTTAAAGAAAGCGCTGCCAAGGAGACAACCCAGAAGTTTTAGAGAGTCATTTATTTCTGTTGAGTGCTTTCATATAGTTTTAAAACACAAAAATAAAGAGGGGAACCCAAACCTTTTCAAAGAGAAAAGCGAAAGTGAGAAAGACAAGCATTGTTCAAGTGGGAGCTAGCCTTGAACTTTGTTCATGCTCACGGCAACTTTGTGAAACTTGATTACAGAAACTTTTCAACAAAAATAATTATCCCCTTGTACAATTCCATTGTATTATAAAAATAATGTGCCAAGGTTTTCCTTTAGGATGTTTACAATGCTTGTTGGTTTGTGCGGTGCAGGACAGAAACTTTGGCTGTAGTGCGTGAATTTTAGTTTTTTACTAGAACGTCAAATGGTTCTTATTATTTTTGAAATGTCTTGCTGTATAACTTGTTTATTTTTCCTAATTTTGGCAGAATTTTTAAAGTATCAGAAGTATGGTGAATGTTCAGATTTCTACAGACTGTTCTGTTTTAGACAGAATCTGTTTTTGATGCAGAGTTTGCTTGTTTTGATGAAACTATCGATTCATATCAGTGGATTAAGCCATGAAAAAGCTATATTACAGTAGACACAATGCAAAAAAAATATGAATTGGTTTGCAATAGTACTTAGAGTACTGATTAGCTTTATTATACTAACGGATCTTACCGAGTTTTCTGTTGAAGTTTTGTGTGGATGAAGTGTTCGATGATCGAGAAGGTCTTGATGTGAGAAGAAGGAAGAGAGGCAAGAGCTCAATCTTGGGGATGCCCGAGGCACCCCAAGTAAATATTCAAGGAGACTCAAGCGTCTAAGCTTGGGGATGCTGGGAAGGCATCCCCTCTTTCTTCAACAAATATCGGTATGTTTTCGGATTCGTTTCGTTCAGGCGATATGTGCAAGTCTTGGAGCGTGTTTTGCAATTAGGTTTTTATTTTAATTTTATGCACCAGGCTGGTATGAGATGGTCCTTGGTTGATTTATAGAATGCTCTTTTCACTTCACTTATATCTTTTGAGTATGGCTTTATAGAATGCTTCATGTGCTTCACTTATATCATTTGAAGTTTGGATTGCTTGTTTCTCTTTACATAGACAACCGCCATTTGTATAATGCTCTTTTGCTTCACTTATATTTGTTAGAGCGTGGGCATATATTTTGTAGAAAGAATTAAAACTCTCTTGCTTCACTTATATCTATTTAGAGAGATGACAGGAACTGTTCATTCACATGGTTAGTCATAAAATCCTACATAAACTTGTAGATCGCTGAATATGATATGTTTGATTCCTTGCAATAGTTTTGCCATATAAAGATGGTGATATTAGAGTCATGCTAGTTGAGAAATTGTGAAATCGATAAATACTTGTGTTGAGGTTTGCAAGTCCCGTAGCATGCACGTATGGTGAACCGTTATGTAACGAAGTCGGAGCATGAGGTGTTTATTGATTGCCTTCCTTATGAGTGGCGGCCGGGGACGAGCGATGGTCTTTTCCTACCAATCTATCCCCCTAGGAGCATGCATGTAGTACTTTGTTTTGATGACTAATAGATTTTTGCAATAAGTATGTGAGTTCTTTATGACTAATCTGGAGTCCATGGATTATACGCACTCTCACCCTTCCATCATTGCTTGCCTCTTCGGTACCGTGCATTGCCCTTTCTCACCTCGAGAGTTGGTGCAAACTTCGTCGGTGCATCCAAACCTCGTGATACGATACGCTCTATCACACATAAGCCTCGTTATATCTTCCTCAAAACAGCCACCATACCTACCTATCATGGCATTTCCATAGCCATTCCGAGATATATTGCCATGCAACTTCCATCATCATCATATACATGACTTGAGCATTCATTGTCATATTGCTTTGCATGATCGTAAGATAGCTAGCATGATGTTTTCATGGCTTGTCCTTTTTTTGATGTCATTGCTACGCTAGATCATTGCACATCCTTGTACACATCACGGAGGCATTCATATAGAGTCATATCTTTGTTCTAGTATCGAGTTGTAATATCGAGTTGTAAGTAAATAAAAGTGTGATGATCATCATTATTAGAGCATTGCCCCATCCAAAAAAAAGGGAGGCCAAAGAAGCCTAAATAAAAAATGGGGCCAAAGAAGCCCGCAAAAAAAGAAAAATAAGAAAAATAAAATAAAAAGGGGCAATGTTACTATCTCTTTTTCCACACTTGTGCTTCAAAGTAGCACCATGTTCTTCATATAGATTGTCTCCTATGTTGTCACTTTCATATACTAGTGGGAATTTTCATTATAGAACTTGGCTTGTATATTCCAAGGATGGGCTTCCTCAAATTCCCTAGGTCTTCATGAGCAAGCAAGTTGGATGCACACCCACTTAGTTTCTTTCGTTGAGCTTTCATACACTTATAGCTCTTAGTGCATCCATTGCATGGCAATCCCTACTCCTCGCATTGACATCAATTGATGGGCATCTCCATAGCCCGTTGATTAGCCGCGTTGATGTGAGACTTTCTCCTTTTTTTGTCTTCTCCACATAACCCCCATCATCATATTCTATTCCACCTATAGTGCTATGTCCATGGCTCACGCTCATGTATTGCATGAAAGTTGAAAAGGTTTGAGAACGTCAAAAGTATGAAACAATTGCTTGGCTTGTCATCGGGGTTGTGCATGATGTGAATATTTTGTGTGGTGATGGAGCATAGCCAGACTATATGATTTTGTAGGGATGAGCTTTCTTTGGCTATGTTATTTCAATAAGACATAATTGCTTGGTTGGTATGCTTGAAGTATTATTATTTTTATGTCAAAGGATAGACTATTGCTTTGAATCACTCGTGTCTTAATATTCATGCCATGATTAGACATATGATCAAGATTATGTTAGGTAGCATTCCACATCAAAAATTATCTTTTTTATCATTGACCTACTCGAGGACGAGCAGGAATTAAGCTTGGGGATGCTGATACATCTCCGTCGTATCTATAATTTTTGATTATTCCATGCCAATATTATTCAACTTTCATATACTTTTTGGCAAATTTTTATATTATTTTTGGGACTAACATATTGATCCAATGCGCCTCTATCATTGCATGTTTTGATTTCAGAATATCCATATCAAACGGAGTCCAAACGGGATAAAACGGACGGAGCTTATTTTTGGAAAATATGGAAAATTTGGAAGGAAAATCAACGCTAACCAGGTTCGAGGTGGTCACGAGGCAGGCGCGCCGCCTCGGGCGTGCCCCTACCCTCGTGAGCCCAACGAAGGTGGTTGAAGCTCTTCTTTTCCCCAAAAAGCTAATATTCGGAAAAAATCACGGCGAAGGTTTCAGGCAATCGGAGTTACGGATCTCCATATATCGTGAAACGGTGAAACGAGCCGTAATGTAACGCAGAAACAGAGAGATAGATCCAATCTCGGAGGGCTCTCGCCTCCCAAGCCAGGGAGCCAAGGACCAGAGGGGAAATCCTTCTCCCATCTAGGGAGGAGGTCTAGGAAGAAGAAGAAGAAGGGGCCTCTCTCCCCTTGCTTCCGGTGGCCGTGAGCGCCGGGGCCATCATCATCACATGATCTTCACCAACACCACCGTCATCTTCATCAACATCTCCATCACCTTCCCCCTTCTATGTTCAGCGATCCAATCTCCCGCAACCCGCTGTACCCTCTACTTGAACATGGTGCTTTATGCTTCATATTATTATCCAATGATGTGTTGCCATCCTATGATGTCTGAGTAGATTTTCGTTGTCCTATCGGTGTTTGATGAATTACTATGATTGATTTAATTTGCTTGTGGTTATGTTGCTGTCCTTTGGTGCCCATCATATGAGCGCGCGCGTGGATCACACTATAGGGTTAGTTGTATGTTGATAGGACTATGTATTGGAGGGCAAGAGTGACAGAAGCTTCAACCTAGCATAGAAATTGATGCATACGGGATTGAAGGGGGACCAATATGTCTTAATGCTATGGTTGGGTTTTACCTTAATGAACGTTAGTGGTTGCGGATGCTTGCTAATAGTTCCAATCATAAGTGCATAGAATTCCAAGTCAGGGATGACATGCTAGAAGTGGCCTCTCCCACATAAAACTTGCTATCGGTCTAGTAAGGTAGTCAATTGCTTAAGGGAAAATTTCGCCACACCTACCATCACTTTTACACACTCGCTATATTTACTTTAGTTGTGTATTTACCTTAGCAGCCCCTAGTTTTATTTTCGTGCTCTTTACTTTCTTTCAAGCCTATCCGAAAACACCTACAAAGTACTTCTAGTTTCATACTTGTTCTAGGTAAAGTAAATGTTAAGCGTGCGTAGAGTTGTATCAGCGGTCGATAGAACTTGAGGGAATATTTGTTCTACCTTTGGATCCTCGTTGGGTTCAACACTCTTACTTATCGAAAACTGTTGCGATCCCCTATACTTGTGGGTTATGAACACCCCGAGCGCAAAGACCGGGGCTACAGTCAAGGAGGAGGACGTGGTGGCGGACGCTGGGATGACCGTAGCCCGCGCCAGGAGTGGCGCGACCGGCCTCATGAGGACCGCTGGCAGGATCAGTCTCGCGAGGGCGCCTGGAGGGATCAGCCTCGTGAGGATCGTCCTCAGGGAAACGCCGGTCTCCCTCCACTACCGGCACCACCAAGAAGGAATGACGACCACCATTAGGACGAGGGGGCTGGGGGCTTCCAGGAGCCGCGTGCCATCGCCTGCATCTTGGGCGGAGCTCAAGCTCCAGCCTCACAGCGTATCTTCAAACAGTTTGCTCGTGAAGTGAATGCAGTCCTCCCCAAGCTCGAGGCCACGCACCCGCTCAGACAGTCCAAGTGCGCCATCACATTCAGCTTGGCAGATCAGCTCAAGTGCACGGCTACCGCTGGCGCCCTCCCGATGCTCTGTTCACAAGTCATTAGCAACGTGCAAGTTACCAAGACTCTCATCGATGGCGGCGCAGGGCTCAATGTCCTGTCCGTCGACACGTTCGACAACCTCCAATTGCCGTATGATCAGCTTCAGCCCACCAAACCTTTCTCAGGAGTGACCGGCAGCTCCACCACCCTGATCATGCAGGTCCGCCTCCCCGTCACCTTTTGACAGCGCGACAACTACCGCACCGAGCTCATCGACTTTGACGTCGCCCACATCCGTCTGCCATACAATGCGATCCTCGGGTACCCAGCCTTGGCCAAGTTTATGGCCGTGACCCATCACAGCTACAATGTTCTCAAGATGCCAGGAAGCGGCGGAGTCATCACGGTCCCGTGCAAAGAAAGAGATGCGGTGTGCTCGCTCGAGCATGCCTTCCAAGCTGCAGCAATCGACGACCCCGACGGCAAGGGCGAGCGCCCTCCTGAGGCCACCCCCAAGAAGAAGAAGCAGCTGCTCCGCGCAGGGCCTCAAGCAAGCGGCGCCACGACCGGATCGGCGCCCGCACCTGGGGCGCCTCCCTCCGTCGCATAGGAAAGCGCGCCCGGTGCCCTTCTCGGGCAGGGCTCGAGGGCTCTCTTCTGGAGGGCCTCGGACCTCGCCAACATCACGAGGGAGGCGCTCGGGCACCATCTGGAGGCGTTCTTTGTGGCACGTCACCCTCAGGAGGACACAAGACGAGGAGCGCCCAGTGCTTAGGAGTTCATTACCAGGACCACCCAGGAGCTGCAAGATGCAAGGGCCATGCGCGGCGATCGCCGTTCACCTGGCGTAGCCTCCCATCCAGGCAAGGATGCCGAGCTGCACGTCTGCATCAACATTCCAGGGCTCAACAGAGCCACTCTCAGGGGCCCTTCTGGCCTTCGCGTGTGGGACGCTGGGAGGGCCCACCGCACAGCTACGTTCGCATGCCTTTTGGCCTGCCGAGCGTGGTGTCTATCTATCACCGCAACCTGCGGCGCGCCCTGGTGACTCAAGAGGCCAGGCGCCACACCATCCTTACGGAGATGGAGACGGTCCTCAAGGAACCCCTGGACCCCCAGAGCCTCCCGAGGCTCAGGGCCCCGGTGGCTCATGAGGAGCGACCCCTTCGCCGCGTACCTTCAGCCGCCCCAACTCTCCTTCATCAACAGAATCAGGTGACATTTTCCAAGTTTATTTAGCTGGGAGCGCCCTCAGGGCTGCATCATTCCCAGGACGCGTGGGTCCGTCCTTGTGGCATGTGTCCCTTTTTATGTCTTTAGCTTACCTCGCTAGGGGCGCCCCTCGGGCTGCATCATCCCCAAGCTGCTCGGGCCTAACCCAGCGGCATGTATCTTCCCTGCATTTACCTAAGCCAGTTTGCTTTCGATGCTTAATCTACCTATGACCATCACCTGCTTGATTCTCACCCGCCACGGGGGCTACTCATGCTGGCACGACACTTGTGCATGGGTCCGTCCCTGCAACATCGACAAACTTGAGCGGTCGAGCTCTGGCTCGCGGCATGCCCCGTGCACGTCACCTCACCAGGCCCTTAGTGCCTTCATCTCCTCGCGGAGCAACCAGTGGCGGACCAGCAACCGTAATGGCAAACTGTGTCTCTCCTTGTGCTGGCTTGCAGGAATCTCCTGAAGGCAATGACAGGCGGAACCGCGAGCTCCCTCTTCTCCCATGCAATCCGCTTGCGCATTAAAAGGGGGGCTCCTGAGCATCGCGACTTAGGAGATCTTACTGGCTCTCCAGCCCTCACCCCCTGGCCTTGACCATGGCACACGACACAGCATACCGGCAGTGGTGAGCTCGCTCGAGGGCGGGACACGAGGATCTGAGCGAAGGAGAGCATGGAGAAGGGGGAGGCTCGCATGGGCTTGGCTTAGCTATGCTTCGGACGCCTATGCACGAATCTGGCGCATCATGAGGAATTGACTCCGGACCGTCAAGATAAGTCCCGAGCCCGGGTTGGCTAAACCGCTAAGGACTAAGAACCATACTAACCGCAGCCCTGCTGCAGCAACGTCACCCCCCTTTATTAGCTCTCGACGGCTGCTTGAGAGCTAAAGGGGGCCTCCTGAGCATCGCGCCTCAGGAACTCTTACTGGACCTCGGGCCGCTCACCTCCTGGCCTTTACCACGGCACGCGACCTGGCATACCAGCGACGGCTGCATCCTGCCTGGGGACCGGGACCTGTCAGCGTAGAGCGCCAAGTCGTCGCGAGGTCGGAAAGGGAGACCGAGCTGAACTAGGACTCGCGCTCGCGCAAGTTCATAATAAGGACAATATTGACAAGAGACATTACAAAACCTTTACACACCCCCATGGGGCATTTCTTGATTCCTCGCAGGAAACAAAAGACAAGAACTTAGGAAATCCTAACAACGCGTGCCCCTGTGGATGAAGCCATCATCAACAGTGGGCCACCAGAGGCCGGCGCCAACCTCATCCAGATCAGTGGCGACGGCGGCCTGACAATGCACCCTGCTCCGGGCTCGGCGGGAGCTTGGGGGCACGTAGCTGTTGTCGCTCGTCTCCTGGGTCTCGTAGAGCTCGGGAGAATTGCTGGACTCCCAAGTGTCGCTGCTGCTTCCAGTGGAGCCGTTGGCGACGCGGGCAGCAGACCCTGCCCTAGCTGCGGTGCCAGCCTGATGACCCCACCTGGGGCAACACTCCAGACGGTGTCCTTCTGCGATGAAGACCTTGAAGAACAGCGTGGAGGCACCGTCGTACACGAAGTGGATCGCGAGGGCGCCCTCCGCACGATACACTCGGGCGACCTCACCCCAACCTCGGGTCATGAAGATCTTCCCCGAGGAGACGACCTCAACCTCCGCTCTAGTCAACGGCGTGTCGCAGTCGGCGTGCTGCAGCCAAAGCTCGAGGGGCCCCCTCGGCGGCATCTCGGCTGAGAAGAAGGAAGGGAAGTGGATCCAAGTGCTCGGGGGCATCGCCGCCCATAGCACGAGCTCGCGCGAGGAGTCCGTGCCATGGACTCCAGGGCAGCGACGCGCGCCACCGCGGCACGACGACATGGCCACGGCACGCGCGCCGACGCTCGTCGCCTCTCCCTCCTGAGCCCCAGCTTGGGCGTACAGGGGTAACGGATACCCGGGAGGAGGCCGCTCGCACCAAGGCCTCGTCACCACCTACATCATCGCCTCGTCCCGGCGGTGGGCCGGCCTCTTCTTCGGCGGGAGCGACACCAGCCCGTCGAGGGGAGTCTTTCCTTTCTCCGCCGCGGAAAACCTTTGGATGGGCGCCATTGGTGGCAGTGATGGAGCAAAGGGGGAGAAGCAAGCAGAATGGGAAGAGATGGGCGATGGGGGCCCCGCCCCCTCCCCATTTATAGCAGGAGAAGGCCAACCAGCGCCCCCCACGATCACAGGTGATGGTTTTTCCTTGCATGTCGCAGGGACTTGTCAAGTCGGGCAGTTGCCGAGGCAGCGTGGGGAAGCAGAGATGCCCACGTCCAATCAACTGCCACGCGTCGACCAAGGCCGCAGGATATTGGGGCCCATGGCGCTTGTCGGTGTCAAAACCGGCGGATCTCAGGTAGGGTGTCCTGAACTGTGCGTCTAAGGTCCATGGTTACAGGAGACAGGGGACACGATGTTTACCAAGGTTTGGGCCCTCTCTATGGAGGTCCTGCTTGATTAATCTTGATGAATATGAGTATAACAAGAGTTGATCTACCACGAGATCGTAATGGCTAAACCCTAGAAGCCTAGCCTGTATGACTATGGTAATGAGTATATCCTTTCCGGACCTCCGGTTTATATAGACACCGGGGGGATCTAGGGTTACATAGAGTCGGTTACATAAGAAGGAATCTTCATAGTTGGTCGCCAAGCTTGCCTTCCACGCCAAGGAGAGTCCTATCCGGACTCGGGTACAGTCTTCGGCCATCGTGTCTTCAGAGCCCATCAGTCCAGCCCATTTGATAATAGACCGGACGCCTGAGGACCCCTTAGTCCAGGACTCCCTCAGTAGCCCCCGAACCAGTCTTCAATGGCGAGGTGTTCGGCACACAAATTGTCTTCGGCATTGCAAGGCGGGTTCCTCCTTTAATGATTTCCAAGTAATGTATTCGGCCGTAGATTCAATGTCTCCCCTCGGATTCTGCGCGTTAATAACCTCGTCTTCCACGTGTCGAGCGAATGCGGGGGGTTAGGGTATTTTTGCAATTAACACCCCATTCAGGCCAGGAAAAACGCCTATTTAAAGAGATCGGATCTTAGATCCATTCAGTATCCCGCGGAGAAAAATCCCCAAAGACTATTAGGAGAAGCCGTTCCAACATGGCTAGCATTCCCAGTTCCTCCTTCGACTTAGAGATAGGTGAGTGGGAGAGGTGCTCAGTGGCCCACAACCAATTAGAGAAGCTGCAAACGCAGGGATTTCTCCCCATGCAGATATGGTCCCTGTTCGAGCAGGGCTAGCTTCCCTTAACGGTGAGACCCAGGCAGAGGATTTTCCCAATCCATCCGGGGGGAGCGAGTTTTTTCGTCCCTTATCTGCTAAGGGGCGTTGGGTTTCCAATCCATCCATTCCTCCGGGGGCTTCTGGAATACTATGGCCTTCAGCTGCATAACTTTACTCCCGCCTCCATTCTCGCATATTATGGGCTACGCCGCTTAAAGCGAACTGTTCCTGGTCATTGAGGCCCATTTCAAACTATGGAGAAAGTTGTTCTGCCTCTTGTCGCGCAACCACCGTAGAGGTCAATATTTGAAGTGGTAGGAGAAGCATGGCGCGTCACGATCGGATACCTGTCCCAGACACCAAGGAAGGCATCTAAAGAATGGCCTTAGAATGGTTTATATAGAAGACGTTGCTCTTCCGACCCAGTTCGCAAGGGTCTCCCGAATTCATAAGCGTTCATTGAAGAAACATCACAGTGGCGCCCCAAGTCTTGAAGAGGAGGACGGTGCGGAAGTTGAGCGCCTCCCGGGCAAGATAAGGATGCTTGCCCAGTCTGGTTTACAATAGTAGAGGTAATGGCGACCTCCATAGTGCAAGGGGTTCAGCCACTTCAATACAGAGGGATCCCAATGTGGCACTACAACGGGAAGATGATGCCTCCCGTTGTGCTCGGAAAGGTCCGGACACCCCCGCCGCTCTAGCCAAGATACTGGCCGAGCTATTCAAAGGGGAGGAAGAAGAATTTCTCCACATCAATCGCAGAGACGGCTACTCCATGTACAACCCTCCCAGCTGGGTAAGTCCTAACCCCTTTGCTTTTATTCACTCGGCTCTTAGCCATTTTTATGAATTCTCAATCCATTTATTTTGAAACAGCACTGGCGGAAGGTAACCGAGGGGCTTAATAGCCCTGCCCCACAGCCGGGGAACCACAACCGGGAGCTTGATCATGGGTTCAAAGAGGACCCGGATATATTCGTGGTACTCGCGGAAGGGGTGTTTTACCAGGCGAGCTATGATGGCACGGAAGTGGCCATCATCGCTGATTATCCTGGTCTTCTTCCGGCTTCCCACGTAAGTAATCAGGAGAAATCCCCCTCGAAAGAGTTTCCTCGCACTGCCTCACCCACCGCACTATCTCATGCTTCAAAGGGGAGGCGTTCGGCACGTAATGCTACGCCGGGGATGACTCCAAGAAGAGCGGCTCCCGCGCCGAGCAAGGCCTCGAAAAGGAAGGTCAGCGAAGACAAGGCCGGTCCTTCGTCGAAGAGGTACAGATTTGAAGGCATGCTTTAGCAATCGTATCCAACCATGATTGTTATGTTGGTCATGTATCAGGAAAAAGGTTCGCCGGACTATGTCCGGGGATCCGGCCGGTCGCACTCCCAACAACCGGAATTTAGATTCTACTGGAGAGGTGGGGCCGCTATGGGGACAACGCCGGACTATCCTTCGGCCAAGGGTTCGGAAGACATATCCGTTACCAACTCGGAAGTAGAGAGCGCCATGAATCATCAGTGTTGCAGGGCAGTCTTACAAGACCCCAAGTTCTCGGGAGAGGCATTCAATGCCTTCAGCTCGGCTGACGCATACATCCGAGCTGCTCTAGATGGGCTTAGTAAAGCCACAAAGCAGCATTTAACATATGTGCAGGTAAGTTTTCTTTGTCCGAAAAGGATAACCATATGCCCGTAAGCCCCGAGATCGAAAGCAGTTGGTACAACTAATTTAAGGATCGATGTATAACCAGGTCCTTACAGAGAAGAATGGCTCGCTAGCCCAAGAGCTGGAGCGAAGGTCGGGCACAAGCTTAATGCTGCTATCATTTAATCGAAAACTTCAAGAAGGCTCTCCGTAACATTCCCTCCGCTGAGGAACAAATAATTGTATACCAACTATACTAATACTGTTGCTGATCGCAAAATAGGATCCGCAGGTCAACTTGAAGAAAAGTTGAAGGTCGCCCAATGATACGTCCATTTTGCATCATGCTTTTATATCAATATTTATCGCATTATGGGCTGTTATTTCACGTTATGTCACAGACTTATGGCTATTCTCTTATTTTACAAGGTTTACATGAAGAGGGAGAATGCGGCGTGCAATTGGAATTCTGGCCGAAAAGGAGCAAATATTGGAGACCTATTCCATGCAACCCAAAAGTCCTAAAACTCCACGGAATGTCTTAAAATAAATAAAGAAAAAAATAGCCAAAGATGAAGGCAGGGGCCCACACCCTCGCTCACGAGGTGGGGCGCTCGGGCGCGCCCTACCTCGTGGGCCCCACGGTGGCTCTCCGACGCCCATCTTCTCCTATATGAAGTCTTTCAATGAGAAAAAAAATCAGAGGCAACCTTTGGGACGAGACTCACGCCACGAGGTATGAACCTGGTGGAACCAATCTAGGGCTCCGCAGAGCTGTTCGGCTGGGGACACTTCCCTCGGGGGGAAATCATCGCCATCATCATCACCAACTCTCCTCTCATCGGGAGAGGGCAATCTCCATCAACATCTTCACCAGCACCATCTCATCTCCAAACCCTAGTTCATCTCTTGTATCCAATTCTTGTCTCTAAGTCCGGGATTGGTGCTAGTAGGTTGCTAGTAGTGTTGGTTACTCCTTGTAGTTGATGCTAGTTGGTTTACTTGGTGGAAGATCATATGTTCAGATCCTTTATGCATATTATTACCCCTCTGATTATGAACATGAATATGCTTTGTGACTAGTTACGTTTGTTCCTGAGGACAAGGAAGAAGTCTTGCTATTAGTAGTCATGTGAATTTGGTATTCGTTCGATATTTTGATGAGATGTATGTTGTCTAATCTCTAGTGGTGTTATGTGAACGTCGACTACATAACACTTCACCATTATTTGGGCCTAGAGGAAGGCATTGGGAAGTAATAAGTAGATGATGGGTTGCTAGAGTGATGTAAGTTTAAACCCTAGTTTATGTTGCTGTTATATAAGGGCTGATTTGGATCCATATGTTTCATGCTATGGTTAGGTTTACCTTAATACTTTTGTTGTAGTTGCGGATGCTTGCAATAGAGGTTAATCATAAGTGGGATGCTTGTTCAAGTAAGAACAACACCCAAGCACCGGTCCACCCACATATCAAATTATCAAAGTACTGAACGCGAATCATATGAACGTGATGAAAACTAGCTTGACGATATTCCCATGTGTCCTCGAGAGCGCTTTTCCTATTATAAGAGTTTGTTCCGGCTTGTCCTTTGCTACAAAAAGGATTGGGCCACCTTGCTGCACATTATTTACTTTTGTTACTTATTGCTCGTTACAATTTACCTTATCACAAAACTATCTGTTACCACTCATTTCAGTACTTGCAGAGAATACCTTGCTGAAAACCGCTTATCATTTCCTTCTGCTCCTCGTTGGGTTCTGGACACTTTTACTTATCAAAAGGACTACGATAGATCCCCTATACTTGTGGGTCATCAAGACTCTTTTCTCGGGCCGTTGTTGGGAGTGTAGCGCCATTGGTAAGTGGAATTTGGTAAGGAAAAATTTATATAGTGTGCTGAAATTTCCTGTCACTTGTTACTATGGAAAGTAATTCTCTGAGGGGCTTGTTCGAGGTATCTTCACCCCATCCAGTAGAGAAAAGAGTTGCTCCTCAACCTTCTGAACCTATTAAAAATGAAACTCCTTTTGAATTTCCTTCGGGTATGATGGAAAAACTGCTAGCTAACACTTTTGCAGAAGATGGAACAAAGCATCCTGACGAGCATCTACGCTATGTGGATGATATTTGTGGACTATTTAAGCTTGCAGGTATACCCGATGATGTTGTTAAGAAGAAGGCTTTCCCTTTATCTTTGGAGGGAGATGCATTGACATGGTATAGGCTATGTGATGATATGAGATCATGGAACTATAAAAGATTGAAATTGGAATTTCATCAAAAGTATTACCCTATGCATCTTGTTCATCGTGATCGCAATTATATATATAATTTTTGGCCTCGCGAAGGAGAAAGCATCTCTCAAGCTTGGAGGAGGCTTAAATCAATGTTATATTCATGCCCCAATCATGAGCTCTCAAAAGTGTCAATTCCCCAGAATTTTTATGCTCGGCTTTCTGATAACAATCGCACCATGCTTGATACTTCTTGTGCTGGCTCTTTTATGATGAAGACTATTGAATTCAAATGGAATTTATTGGATAAAATTAAACGCAACTCTGAAGATTGGGACCTCGACGAAGGTAAGGAGTCGTATGACACTATCACTCGCATTGGATGAACATGCAAAACAATACGTACTAGCATTATTCCTGTGGTGATCACCACGTTTGCAGCAGTTTCACATGTACTCCCTCCGGTCCTTTCTAGTCTGCATACAAGTTTTGTCTGCAGTCAAAGTATCTCTACTTTGACCAATCTTATACAAAAAAGTATGCACTTTCACAATGTGCGAAGTAGAAAGGAACAGAAAGACAAAGAGTTTGAGCAGCTTTTAGCGTTCAGACATTGCAATCAAACACACAGGCCGGCAATTCATAGAGAACATTCAAAACAATCGATGATTATGCATCTCAGCGACTCACATGTCGAGGCAATATTTACTTCACAACTAAAGAATAAAGAAAAAATAATCACCCTTCGCCGACAAAGAAAGGGCGCCCCATTCGAAAATATCAAACGCATATCTTGCTAAAATCAATGAGCAAAATTTGACAAGGTTGTCCCATTCCAAAATATCAAATGCCTACGATTGTGGAATGGGCAGGGTTTGCCATCAGTTCGGACATTGACATGGCACCTCGTGCTAAATAAACCAGCTGTTCTTTTGTGCGGTTCCACCAAAATCAACCAAATTCGCGCGTAGCTTGTATGATTTCGCCCTTATATGTTGCAACGCCTTGAACTTATGGGCACCTCCTTTCTTGTGGTGGAAATGAATGATTCGATGTATTCATGAACATTTTGTGCAGTTCTGTTGAAATCAAGTGAGCACCCTGTTTGCACAAATACAAAAAGTGATTAGTATAAAGCAAACTGTACTATGAATTGATAGTTTCAACAGCACATACATGGTCCATGTAGAGCACACTTTTAGAAAAATGGAACTCACCGAGAAAGAATCCTAGAACAACATTGTACTCGCATCACAACAAAAAAATGGAGATTTGTCGGTCCTTACGAGCTGAAGTTAGTTTGGTCTTGTGGGGAGTAATGTAACCATCCTTCAACTGCTCCTTCCGATGAGAAGATAGACAGGCTTCTTCATCTGGCATAATCGGAACTAGTCACTTCATGTACTCCATATTCTTCTTCAGAGGAAGATGATCCCTGTTTTCTCGAAAAAAAGGAAAGGAAATATTTAAAACAGCACATATGAAACACTTCTCAAGGACAATACCACTTTTTCATGACAGTATCTAAATAGTAGCACAACACCAATAGAGATGACAAAGCTCAATCATATGGATGAAATCGGTGGGTGAGTACCAACATTTTTCGGAGGCTGATTGTGTAGAGCATACAGATGAAGCACTTCTCCGGAACCATCTGTTTGCTATATCTACGGGGTGGCCATGCTTACTATATACTCCTCGATTAGTTTAATGTTTCCAACATCTTCTTGTGCAGTTCCACTAAAATATATGGTATCTTCAAAGAAGATCCTGTTTGCACAAGTAGAGATAATTACGTATGGCATCAAATCGGTGGCAAAACAATTGCTCGTTCCAGCCATAGCAATAAATTAAGATGCAAAACTATATCATTACTTGTGTCATCACAGCCCAAAGGCTTCATTACAGACCGGAGTTGATTTTTGTTTTCTTCCGCTTGTTCTTCCCTTCATCACTTGGTTCAATAATGCACAAGCTTCGCCTTCAATGTAAGATTTGGCATGTCAATTAGGGAGCAAAAGTATAGTACTAAACTTAATTTTCGATGAAAGTGGCAAAATACACAGCCGGCAGTTGTGAAATATCCTTATCTTACCTCAATGGGATATTACGTGCACATACAGATTGGAAGTCTTGTCTCCATTTGTGCAGTTCACTAAAATCAAGCAACATTGTCGTACAAGTAGCACAACATATGAAAGCACACTGCAGAATAATGCGGAATTCAAACAACTCACAAGAAGAAGATCTGAATCAAATTCGCCTTAACGGATAGGAAGTAAGATCTCCTCTTGTGCAGTTCCACTAAGATCAAGCAATCAAGCAATGTTGTCGGTGTGACATTTTGGTTGAACTGCACAAAACACTCTTAAAACAAAAGTGTTTTGTGCAGTGCAACAAAAGGTCACAATGGCAACGAGGTGAAGTAGATAACCCTGTTTACACAGAGGTGCAAAGGAAACTATTAGTGGTCAATAACGGTGGATGACACAGAAGCCAACAAAAAGAAGCATCTACCTTATCTAATTGGGAAAGAAAGCAAGACAATAGCATTTCTCAAATGGTGGCATTGATTAATATTAACATAGAGATTATATTAACAATAAAATTCATTAAACATGCAATTTGCTTTTAACTGTGGCATTACATCAATTTTCCAGCGGCATTATTAGAGGGTGTTTGTTTACAGGGACATTTGGGTGTAGGGACTAAAAAAACTCCGTGTCAGTCACATCTAAACCAAACAGGAGGGACTTTTCGGGACTAAAAGTGGGCATTTGGGACTAAAGAAAGAAGACCCCGAGGGAGTCTTTTGGGACTTTTCCAACAGTTGCCCGCCACGCATCGCACCTTGTTTCTATTAGTTCATTACTAGGGGTAACATGGTCTTTATCATGTCATTTAATAACCTCTAGTCCATGTTTAGTCCCTCGAACCAAGCAGGTAGGGACAAGGGAGTTTTAACCAAACAGGCCTTAGATTAACAACAGCTAATGAGTTGCAGGGACAGTGGACGAAACCAGCACCATGTGCATCTACCGATGTCTTGTGGTCATGCACATCTGTTGCAACAAAGAACAAACAACCAAGGAGCATATTTGTGTTGGTCCTAGTTTTGTTATCTTTAGACACTTTTCCTATGTGAGCGCAGCAAATCTAGTCTGCTCAAACTCTACAGCCTTGTCCCTTCCTTTCCTTTTTGAACTAGTACTTTCGCCCCTTCCTTTCCTCTTTGAACCACGTCCTAGATTTATGCGATACAACTTTCCCCACTACTTTCCCCCATTCCTTTCCTCTTTGAACCACGTCCTAGATTCATGCTATACAACTTTCCCCCTTCATTTCCTCTTTGAACCACGTCCTAGATTCATGCTATATACAACTTTTCCCACTACTTTCCCCCACTCCTTTCCTCTTTGAACCACGTCCTAGATTCATGGTATACATGCAGCTAGAGCAATGCATGTGGAGTAAGTAAAATATACCTTAAGGTTCTTGGGGTGTGGTTCGGTGGGCGACGGGACGGCTGCGAAGAAGAAGGGGTCGGAGGCCCTCCCGCGCCACCGCTGGGTGGAAAGTGAACAGCAGCATGATGAGTGGATTCCTCCTCGCCACGGCGACAGCGTTAAGCCTCCTTCCCTTCCGGCGGACGGATCCTGCGGTTGTTTGAGCAGCAGTGATGGGGAGAGAGAGGCCAACGAAGTCTTGTTTAGATCTGGAGAGGCGAGAGAGTGTGAAGAGAGCAACTACAAGCGCCGAGGCTCCAGTGGAGAGGCGAGAGAGTGTGAAGAGAGCAACTACAAGCGCCGAGGCTCCAAGCATGTATATATATATTGGAGAGAGAGTGTGAGGCGTGCAAACCCTAGAAAACATTTTGACCAGTCAAAGAATCCTCCTGGCAAAAATTATGCTCAAGTGTAGTTATCGAACCCGAGACCTCAAGTTTGATGAGCGAACAGGCTAACCAGCTACACAACCCTCCCGTTATGTTCAACGAGAGGAAAATAACCTTTATACATTCCTGCATTCGTGTGACGGGCATGCCGTGTTTTTTTTTGTGTGTGTGGGAGTCATTAGGATTTCAATCATAATCGTGTCATGTGGCTATGGTGGTAAGACTATCCACAGTGGTGTAGAAATAATGCAGCCTTAGTCACCTTACCTCTCTCCACGTAGTATGTTGGGTCCCACCAGTGAGGGTGAAACAAACAAATTAATAAGAAAAATTAAAAGCGCCAATGTGTATCTTACTACCTCACACATCTCGCTACTGCTCGAGAACATTGTCCAATTGATCCCTCTGTTCGCTCACGTACTATTTTAAGTGAATCCTTATTATAACATGCACACAAATTTTGGGCAGTTGTATTAGACTTAAGTCAGTGTGCCACCGTATCTCGTATACTTAGTACTCCCTCCGTCTATGTGTAATAAGTCAAGTTAGAAGGTGCAACGGGACCAAGGTGTGTGCGTGTGCGTGTGTGTGTTAGAGAGTGCGACAGATCGACCTACTCCTACAGAGATATGGTGTGTAGTGTATGATTTTAGCCGCGAGAGTTGGTGCATCCTCTCGTTTCCAGGCGTGTCCGGTAGGGACATGCGGACAGCTGCCACGCCCGCTCCTCACCAGCCTGGCCCACCCAAAGCCCCTCCATCGCTCGCGCGCGCTTCCCGCCCGAAACAGTCAGCGCCGCTCCAAAGAATCGGTGTCGCATTCATGCCCGGGCAGAGCAGACGTGACCTCTCACTGGCGCAAGAGTGATGGTTGCTTCGTCCGCCAACTTCTTCGCTGGGTCTATGTGATTTGACGGCTCATTGGTCTTTATTCTTGAGGTGGTAGGACTGCTGGATGTCCCACGCTTTCGGCGAAAGGAGGTAGTAGATTACAATTTTCTCCATTCTTACAGCGGAGGAGTGCAAGAGCGGTGAAAACACGCAGCTCGGTGATTACATGGCCCACCTCACACTATCACCGCACGACACCTAACTCTTTACATAGTACTCCCTTCGTTCCTAAATATTACTAGATGAGTCCTCGCGTTGTCATGAACAGCGATATATCTCTCGCAAGAAAATTATCGATTTCATAGAACTAAAAAATCTATAACCGCATGACAAATGTGGTAGCCAAACTAAATAAACTCCCATCATCATTTAGATCATCCCACGTAAGGAAAAAAGATCAGCCAACTCCTCTGCATAATGGGATTATATTTTCTTTTGACATGTTAATGGGACTTAAAAGCTCACTTACATGCATGCTACGGTGCATGCTTGCATGCGAACATGTTGATGTGATTTAAAACCCACTCACATGCATGTGCCATATATTTCTGCATGCTTGCATGTGGCTTAGTCTGAGCCTCTCAACGTCTAGATCAGACGGCTATTATGATTGATTTACTTCATCTAATGGCTACATCAATTTTGATGATGTGGCTCAAGGAGAGGATAGAGAATTCCTAGTAGTGGGGGCTAGCTATTACTAGTAGATAAGTCTTTGTAGAGATTCCACTAGGTGAACTACATACGGAACAAAATGAATGAATCTACACTTAAAATGCATCTATATACATCCGCATGTGGTTAATGGTGAAATCTCTACAAAGACTTATATTTAGGAACGGAGGAAGTACTAGTATAGTACTAGTACGTCTTGTAATTTATCAGTGAGATAAATTTGTACAATGCTATGAAGCTTCCAGACTCTGTTACATGTATCTTGCGTCCAAGGTTGCCCATTGCAACATTTCATCAAATACAAAGGAGACTAACATGCATGCTATTGCATCTCAATGATTGATGATCATAGCAAATATGTACTCCCTCCGTTCCAAAATAAGTGTCTCAACTTTGTGCAAACTTTAGTACAAAGTTGTACTACTACTAAAGTTGACACTTATTTTGGAACAGAGGCAACTAAAAAAAACGATCCATGCAGTCCCTAGCCCTTGAACCGTGAACCCCGACCAGGCTTCAATTTGTCGGCAACGCTCGAGCTTCCTAATAAATGAAGTTTGCAACCTTTTGACCATCGGATCATTTTGTGCAGTTTCACCAAAATCGAGATGAGCATCCCTGTGGCAAAGAAATTGAAGAAGCGTGATTAGAATAAGATTACTAGGACTAGTTGATGAGACATAAACTCATCACAAATACTGATGCGTAGAAGCCAGTAGAGATATCGGTATGTGGGGCAAAGAAGTAGAGAAATATCCACAGGGAGTGATGTGGGCAGTGGAGCGATGGTGCAAGCCGGCTCAGAAGGGAGTTGTACCTGAGGGACATAGCTCAACCTTGAGGAGGGCGGCGGGAGGCGGCAACTGCCCACGTCGCGGCAGTGAGCAAGGTACGAAGGCAACCTCACCGGCTTTGTGAGAGAGAACGTCGGGGACCCCTGATCGGGACGTGCCAACAGTGGGTTTTCACCGCCGGCGATGGCCACCGCATCTACACTAAGCATCCACCCCTTCCCCAAGTGGACGTGATCCGCCGGGATGTTAGAGATGTGGCCACAGTCGGTTTGTGCGAGAGAGTGTGAAGAGAGCAACCCCAGCAAGCAACCGTGTAGGATGGCCCGTCCTGACTATGTATATAGTGGAGAGGTTTCCTTTTCTCTCCATATGAACCTATCATAGTGTGTACGTGCCACTGAAGAAAAAAATATTTATAAATGACGCGGCACCTACTAACCTTGCGCTTGGCATCTCCAAAATATTAACCTTGTGATTGGCTCTTCGCCTCTTTGGGGAGTCGAGCAATAATGGTAGTGCAGTATATATCGTTCTGGCTATATGAGACCGAATGAATTGTTGCATGTCCACCACGTGGGCGAGGGTCGAGGGGCAAGGGAGAGTGCTACTACATACGGAGCAAAATGAGTGAATGTACACTCTAAAATACGTCTATATACATCAGTGTTTGGAGTATGTACTAGTAGTTCATATTGAAATCTACTAAAGGACATATATATTCCAAACAATATGATATAATCTCTATAACCAAGGTAGTAGGGACGAGGAGTAAACGGAGGAGTAGTAAATTTTCTCCTCGTCCTGCGAGCCACCGCCTGCATGGGCGAGGGAGGAGCAAGCTTCACCTCATCATGCGAGCCACCACGCCTGTGGGGGGGGAGGCGGCGACTAAGCAAGCTTCTCCTCGCTCATGAGTTGACGGACACATCAAAAGTACTCCAGTGTATAGAGCCTTGCCTCTAAGGTAGGCCCCACATGGTTTGCCTCTTTTTTAATTTAACATAACGCGTCAAGTCGCAATTTGTTTGTTCACCCGTGGTAGACGATCCTCCCTCCACCAAGTGGACAACCAGTACACGTGCCAAATTACCACGTGGGCTGCCTTTTTCGAGATGAGCTCCACCGTGTACCCGCGCGGGTGTGCTTGGGAAAGAGACGGGAGTACGTGCGCCGTGCATGCACCTCTTCTCTTCGTGCACGTCCCCCACCTACGTGGGTGTGTGTGAGAGATACAAACCGTGTTCGTGAGTGTTTTTTGTTTTGTGGGGTGGGGGTTGATTTCGTGAATTATTTGTGGGAATATGTGTCGATGACATCTCAAACAAAATTTAGCATGCAATGTGTGTGAAATGGAGGCCTATCCATATCATACATAGAGGGTCGGGCAATCCATGAGAAGAGAGGGAGGGGTCATAGCTATCGATAGAGTCGAAGAGAGGATCAAGTGGATGGGTGCGAGATCGATGAAGAGAGCTATCAAAATGTGTGTGTGTGTGTGTGTGTGTGTGTGTGTGTGTGTGTGCAAGTCAAAGATATAGGGTGACTGGCCTACCGGAACGTTAGAGGGCACATGTCAAGTTTGTGTGTGGCAGGGAGACATGACTAGAGCGCTTGATGTATCGGTGTGTGTGGGGGAGGGGTGGGGGAGGGGTAGGCAGAGGCCTAACTATAGAGGTAGAATGACTCATATATGTGTTGAGAAGGAGATACCCAGCTATGTCTTGAGGGAGATCGGTCGACATCCATACATAACTGAAGGACGGGAAATATGATGGGACAGGAGAGAGAGAGAGAGAGAGGGAGGAGAGGGAGGGAGAGGGGTAGAGTGTCGGATGGGTGATGGAGTTGCTTCTCGGGGATGTTGGGAGAGGCCTACTAGACAAACTGAGGGTGGAACTGCAATGTTATCAATAAGAGTGAGGATGTGTTTATGTGTGTGCACATGCGTGATAGATCTGTGGGACGCATCCATTGATGATGAAGGGGAACCATGTGTTTGGTAAGCAAACCTAACTAGATCGGTAGATCAATTGTTGTTTGTCGGAGGAAAGGAGAGACACAACTAATGAGGTAGATCGATTGATGTGTGGGTAAAACGAGTTATAAGGACCTAGCTGGCTATATGTATAGCGAGAGATCGGTCGATGTACGCCCATTTGTTAGAGGCAAATAAGGCCCATGAGACGGATAGACAGAGAGAATGGAGCTAGGAGGTGGTGCGAGAGGCCCAACTACTAGCTAGATAGGGGAGGAGTGTGCGGTTGTGAGATCGATGAAAGAGAGGCGAGAGTTTACACGTGTGTCCACCATATGAGAGACACGAGGCAAGGACACATAAAGGAGGAGATTGAAGCTGTGTGTGTATGTTGTAGGCAGGCATCACTGGAGAGGTTTATCGATCGGTGTGTGTCGGAAAGGATTTGTGGAGACTCGGGAGAACGACCTAAAGAAAAAAATGAATGTGCCCGTGGATAGAATGCCGAGGGAGGAGGAGGGCGAGGAGGCGTGTGCATGCACGAGAGAAAGTTAGTGGTAGCTACAAAGGCTAGAGGATTGTGTGGGTGTAAGAGACTAACAAAGATCATAATTTGATATGAAAGCGGATTCATATATTTGAATAGGAGATCATAGTGTTTTAAACATTGCATGCATGAATATAGCGGTGATACACGTGTTGTGCACATGTTATACCATAATGTGATAATGCATGGCGTTTGCAACTCACAGCTAAATGTCGAACAATCTAAACCATACTATACATCAAACAATCTCACATTTTATTTGAATTTATGATAATGTATGCGTTTGCAGCTTACAACTAAATATCGAGCAATCTAAACAATACTATATATCGAACATTCTCACATTTTATTTGAATTTGTGGTAATGTGTGGTGTTTGCAACTCACATCTAAATACTTGTAGGCGTAGGGGGCGGGGCACCATACATAATGTGATAAACACATTATACATATGAGACATGGTTTAGATTATGAAGATCTAGCTAGAGCTAGAAATGTAATGTGATTTGAAATCAAAATAAAGTGGATTCAAAAATCTAGTTCGAGTTCATATAGTACACATAGTTCATATGTAACTCGAGACTAATCATGTGGTGTGCTGTGAAGATAATACACAAACGATGGTTTAACTTGACAATAATGATGATTGTAGATCTTATTAAAACAGAGAAACGAATTCAAATGCTTTGACTTCACAACAATCATTCTGTAGATCTTATTCAAATTTAGTTCATATTGAAGCGGTAGTATATACGCTTGGAATGCACTAAAATATTCATTTGAGTAGTAGGTTGCATGCATTATACACGTAGCGAAATATTTTAATTGAACATAACATGAATTCAAAGTTTTGAATGACATTTGTAGTGCGCATTGATTTGGTACAATTACATGTTAGGCTTGTCCGAAATTTCAACCCGCGCTTTGTTAGCCCGAAATATTTAAGATATATATTTGTCTCACAGTTCGACAACTCCTCCATCTCAACCCGCGCCTTGCTATTCCGAAATTACAACGCGAAAACTCCCACCTCTGTGAAATCCCGACACGTGAAATGCCCGTGGTACCCTCGAACCAAAGAACCGCCTCAAATCGGGGGGGTACTTTCGTAACTTACCCCACATTTCGGACAAGCGCGTCTCTATGCCATGGTTCCCCACCGCCATCCCATCCGCCCACCCATTCAGACACCGAGGCCGCGAAAACCCGCGACGAAACCCCACACCTGCTCCGTCCGCCACCGGTAGGAGCCTCTTCCCCGACGACGTCGTCCACAACAACACCCCGACGTCCCTCATCCACCGTACCGGATGAGGATCCGTCGTCGATCTCATCATCCCGCCGGTTCAGCCACCCCGTCCTCCACCTCCAAGGAGCTGCCCCGATGTTCCCCTCGTCTTTCGCGCCACCTCCATTCCCACACCGCCGTCTTCGCCTGCACCACCGGAAGAGCATCATCATCACCATTTCCTCGGATGAAGCTGCGGCCTAATCGGCGCCACCAAATAGGTTGTACACTAATCGCCGCATTTTCTTCTTGATTCGATCTCACGGTGCTATCGGCGCTCGGTCCCGAGCCGACACGGCGAGGCTCCATCCACGGCGGCGTCGCTGTCCGCTTCCTCCACGGCGTCGCTCCCTCGGCGGCGACGCCCACATCGAGAGGAGTTGTTGCTGCTTTAGCTTCGCCGCGCTGCTGCTCGCTCTTGCTCTTGGTCCCCGCCTGGTCTGCTTGCTATTGCTCTCGCGCTCGCTGCTGCTCTCGCTCTTGCTCTTGCTTGCGATGCTGCTCGATTTGGCTACACTTGATCGATCGAATCGACTTTTGGGTCATCGATTTTCAAGGGTGGGCTCATCGGGTGAAGGAAGAACCAACCGCAGCTGGGAGGGGGGCTCCCGGAGAGGTACCCCACTATCTATCTTAGGGTTCAGGATGGGGGCCGTGGTCGCCGGCGGTGGCGGGGCGTTGGCGGGGCGGTGGCGTGGGGATCGCCGGAGAAAAGCTCGCACGGGGGCCTAGAGGATGGCCGGGCGGCGGTGGACCGGCGACGGGGAGTGTTTTTGGGCGGCAGAGCGGCGCACCGCCGCCACGGCGGCGGGGCTGCTGTTTGGCCGGTGGTGGTGGCGGCTCGGGGTGGAGGTTGAAGATGAACCGCAGCCCTTGATTTCGTATCCAACGGCTGCAAAATAGACTGACCAGAGATGAAAAAGTCATCGACCGACGTAGCCTCACCTTGCTAGTGCGTTCGGGCCGACAAAATTCAGTTTCGATTGCAAAATTCAGTTTTGACAGATTAGGTTCAGCCGACGATTAAGTTCAGTTCCGACGGTTAAGTTCTGTTTGACAGCTTAAGTTCAGAGATGAGAGGCTGATGTATTTTACATCTAGCACTTTGTGGTTATGTATTTTACGTCATGTATTGGAGATGCTATTAGAATTCCACTCAGTTAACGTTGTTCGTTGTCTCTCTTGTCCCGCTTCACCTCGACATCGTACAACTCACCGGAGCTGCTCCAACGATTTAAACCCTCCATCATAGCGGAGCAGTACTCGGGCTCCATCTCCAGACGCCTAAGATCTTCTTCCCTCCTCCGACAAAGCAAAGTCACCGGAGCATCCTCACCGCCAACCCAATCACGCTGAGATCGACATGGCTTCGCCAAAGAGGTTGTACACTTGTTGCATCTCTTTTTACTCTACATGTTATATATATTGTCCACTGAGCACACAGATTTGTTCCTTTAGTGTCTCCTTGAAAGAAAAAACGTAGGAATTTTAATTTTCACTTGTCCTCCTTTTCAAATTCCTATTCATGAAGCACTTGACTAAGAGATAGTAGCATAATAGCATTATAACCGTACATTTTCTTGTGATTTGACTTAATCTCACCATGCTTCTTTGCATCCTGTGATCTTCCAATTGTTGTGAATCAAACACCCAGATTGGCAAAAATCTTGTGTTTTTAAATTCTCTGTTTTGCACGTGCATTCCTATCCTATTCCTGTCTATTTCCTATCCCTGCATTGTTGGAATCCTCCAATTCAAACGAGCCCTTGCAGAATTACTTCTCTTACAGATAGTTGTCAAAGAAAATCTTGCGTGGTTTGTCCCGCCTCGCTGCGCCGTCGTCCACCCCAGCTCACCTGCTCCAACGATGTAAGGGTCCAAAGACAGCAGGATCCGCCTCGGACTGTCTTTCGCCGCCTCGGATCTTCTTCCCTTACCGGCAGCCATGAAAACTGCATTACCATCATCAACCGAGCAGATGACCTCGAGGACTACACGGGTCCGCAAGAGAGGTCGCACTCTTTCGTGTCTGCTCACGTTATGCATCGCTTAATATTACATGCTACTTTATCGTCCTGTTCACCGATTAGACTCTGAGTCAGCTCCAAACTAATGGTCAAACTTGAGTTTTTAAATGGTTGTGGGGTACATATCGGGCCGCTATCAATAGTATCTATCTACTATCTGGTTAATCTCCGGTGTCTACTATGAGTTTCATGTTGGGTGGGAAACAAATAGTAAAGAAGCCATTATCTGTATTTATTAATCAAGCCATTATCCGCTCGCTATTATTGGTTTTGGGTCTATCCACAAAGTTGCTACCATCACTCTGGATTTTGCATGCACTCCTTACATAATCTCACTATGTTTTATTCCTATGCATGACAATTATTGTAAACAATGGAACTGAACATGTAGAGCAAAAGAGACGAGCCTTGCGTGGCAATATAATTTCATGCAGATGTCGCTCCATGGAAGGCGCAAAGGCAGCCCCCCCCTCCACGCATTTCGGATTGTAATCGAGAGGAAGATATCTTATCTGAGGGGGATTCGTATGAGAAGATAACTCCTATTTACCCCCGAGGTCTTCGCCTAACTTGGCATCTTGATGTTGGTTATATCATGCATATGGTGTCTTGCATTGCTTACTTTATACATCAAATATGTCATCTGCTTAGTTTAGACATCCTTTGTGCGAATGCCATCTGTTTAGTTTATTCATCGTTTATGTGAATTATGCAACGCCGCCTTGTTTAGCCAGGCATCATATATGTGAATTTTGCAATGCCATCCCGCTTAGCCAGTCATCTTATATGTAAACTATATCAGGACATCCTTTTTTTTCGTTACATATTACATTTGTCAACAATGTTAGTACATTCAACTGCTCTTCGTGTGCATCAGCCATTTGACATGGTGATGGCAAATTCTGGAGTGAAAACAAGGTCTTTTGAGCAGACTATGCTATCTGACAAAGCGCATATCTCGCTGGTTACGGATAGCTCCTCAAAGGACGATTGAGAGACAGATGACCAGTCCTATTCCCCCCCCCCCCCCGAGGTGTATGCTCTAACTTGGCAGGGTTATGTTACTCATATCGTGCGTGTGGTGTCTCGCATTGCTATGCCATTTGATTAGTTTAGACATGCTTTGTGTGAATGCCACCTGTTCAGTGTCTAATTACCATATATGTGAATTATGCATTGCCATCTTGTTGCAAGACATTATATATGTGAATTATACAATGCTATCTTGTTGCAAAGGCATTATATATGTGAATTATGCAATGCCATGCTGTTTAGCCAATCATCATGTATGTGAATTATATCATGCTATCATTTTTTTGTATTACGTGTTCCATTTGTCGACAACATTTGTATATTCAACTACTCTTCCTATGCATCAGCCATTTGAAGCGGTGATGGATGTATCTGGAGTGAAAACAAGGTATTCAGAGTAGACAATGCTACCTGCTGAAGCAAACATCTTGGTGGCTACAGAGAAGCTCCTCAGAGGAGGATGTAGAGACTGATGACCAGTCCTATTTCCCCCCTGAGGTCTATGCTCAAACTTGGCAGGGTTATGTTACCCATGTCATGCATGTTGTCTTGCATTGCTTAGTTTTTACATCATATATAGATTGCCATCTGCTTACTTGCTTACTATATAAATAATATATTTGAATTATATCATGCCATCATGTTTACATAGTACATACACATCATCTATCTGAATTATGGCATGGCAACCCATTTAATAAATACATCATATAGTTATATCATCTCATCCTGTTTAGTGTTTACGGTCATCATATTTAGAATTATGGCATTCTATCCATGAATGTATGTGAATTATGGCATGCCAACCTATTTAATAAACACATTATATAGTTATGTCATGTCATCCTGTTTACATAGTCTCATACTTTGAACTATGTCTTTCCATGTTTTTTAGTTAGCCATAATAATGTGAAATCGTGTCATGCTATCCTGTTTAGTTAGCCATCATATATGTGAAATTGTGTCATGCTATCATGTTTCGTTAGACAACATAAATATGAATTATTTCATGCCCTCTTTTATTCCCCACTATCCATTGCACCTGTCTATCATACAATGTCTATACTTTCAATTACTTTTCTTGTTTATCAGCCATTTGAATTGGAGAGCGTGATGGCGATATCTAAGGGAGTAACAACACGGTCTTCGTAAAAGATAGTGCTACCATTGATGCAGATAGAACCACGGTTGTACTTGCCCAAGGACCAGATCCACCACATAACCCAGACTCGCAGATTGTACCCCTACCGGTTGGACAGAGAACCAGCTACACCCCTTCTAACCCCAACCCCGGCAGATAGTAACCCAGCCCAGTTGACACAAGACCTGTCTCCACCACAGAGCACCCAAACACGAGCGATTAGTAAGGAACTGCAAAGGCCCAAAGCACGAGGACCACCACTCAATCCCAACTCAACGCTTAAAGGAGAAGAAGATTTGTTCTCGTGTCAGGTTACAGTAGCTATGGTTCATACTCCTTTGCTCTTGCATTATCAGATTTACTCATACCAACTATTTTCAAATTTGAAGGATGGAATTGAAACTCCAATGGCGCAACAGTATGTTTTAAACCTGTTTCTTTAACTGGTTTGTTGTTGTAACCTGCTCTATGTTGATTTCAGTTTCAATTGAATAAACAGTTATGTTCTCATGTCATGCACATTACAAGTGTTGTTATTGCTCTATAGTTACCCACACTTATATTCTGTCTATTCTCGCTTTGTCTTGAACAAATATTATTTGAACTGTGTCTCTATCTTGATTTGGCAACAAAACTAGAATGATATAGACCATAAAGTGACCATGGTACATAGATATATCTTTGTTTCATGTTGTTATCCTGTCCACTTTACTCTTGAACTCATTTACCAAAATGAGTTTCATATACAACATGGTAAACATGTGATGTGTCTCGCTTGTTTCTCTTTTAGAATGCGGGCAAAATATTGGAGAACAGAGACCGCGTTATCCAATGGTAAAGGAAGTAATGAGATAAGGTTCAAGATAGTGAGACATCCTGTTGGTCTCCAAGAAATCTGATAAAACTATCTTGACGACGGTGAGGGAACCCAAAAGTCCTGTCTTGATGTAGTGTTCGAGTTATCGCCACTCATCGCTGGCACAAGCTCTTGAACTCGCTGCTGAATCAGTTCGTCTTCTTGAGTCTCAACTTCAAGTTGAAAGACATCGATCGATGATGTCATGACAGAAGTCAAGGACCGAGGAAGTCCTGCGGAATTCAAATGCATATTTTCGGTGCCTTGACAATATTTGGAGGATTTAAGCGCCAAACAAGAGAAAGTTAATAAGCTTGCTAAGCATCTTGCCCGACATTATGGGTACCTGTGATATTGTTTCTTGAGATCTTCAAGTGGTTTTAGTTCGGATTTGTTTTGTCTGCGGTGTTTATTTGTGCCGGTCGCCAACTTTGACAACCAAAGTGTATATGATATGTCGCTTTGTTCCCTATATTTGCACCGGTGGCTAACTTTGATGCTCAAATGGATGTAATATGTGTAACAGCCGTGATAGCCTAGCATAAGTTTCTTTCTTATTTATTTCCTTGTTGTTTTGTTTATTTGTTTGCTTGTAGTCAGTGCAGTTCTTTTAAAAACTAGGCCACAATAACCATGGGCTAATATTTACTGTAGTGACACTGGGCCTCCTACGGACCGTAGAAACAGTGGGCCTTCTATGGGCCATAGAAATAGTAGACCTTCTACGGGACGTAGAAATAATGGGCCTTCTACGGGCCATAAAAACAATGGGCCTTCTACGGGCCGTAGAAACAATGGGGCTTCTACGGGTAGTATCATCAATGGGCCTTATACGGGCCGTATGACCATAACGGGCCATCGTTAATAGGCCGTATTTGATGACGCTATGAAAACGGCCCAACATATTAACGGACCACAAACGGGCCAATGTAACCACGGGCTGAATTTGGCCCACAAGCAAAAAATGACAGTAACGGGCCGTAAGTAAACGAATGCTGGAAATGATCCCAAGAATAAATGGGCTCTGAGAAGGCCGAAGATAACATTTGCCGGAAACGCCCAATCGAATAACGGGCCCTTAATGGGTATAAAGTGATATATCGTTCATTACGGGCCGTTCACCATGGGCCGTTAATGGATGTAAAGTGATACTTTGTTCATTGCGGGCGATTTCACCACGGGCCGTTAATAGGCCAAGAGTTACATAGGGCCTCATATGGGCCGAAGATGTCATGGGCCATACATGGTCCGAAGCGAAAACGGGCCGAATCATATTGGATGGCCCGGATGACGCCATCGGGCCTAATTCGGATAGGGCATAACGGGCCTTGGTTAGCGGGCCGTAAATGGGCTATATGCGAACAGCCGTTAACAAGCTTTCCATGGGCCGCCCGCCACCTTTGACCAAGTCAAACGGGCCGCCTTTTCACAGAATGGGCCTCTGTTGCTCGCCACGCTTCGACGTATCATAGGCGCCTTACGTCCAATGAGTGGATGACATCCGTCCCAACGATGAGTCGACACGTGTTTCCTCCGACCAATGATGATTTTACACGTGGAGAATCCCCATTGGTCGGGTGTTAACGGGTTATCGGATCCAAAACCCGACCCGATAGCTTAACGGCGTTCGTTACGGTGGATGCCACGTGTCGGTCACCCTTGACGAAAGCACTTCTATGACGCGATTTATCGTCATGGAAGTGGACACTTCCGTGGTGATAATTTTGGTAATGTCATGGAACACTTCTACGACAAAGACAGTATGACTATCTTGATTCTGTCATAAATTTGTCATGGATGTACATGCATGACAAAAAACGCGACCTACTGTGACAAACACGTATCATCACGGAAGTGTATTTTTTTTGTAGTGTTCGTGCCAGTTTTCGAATCTTGAGGGTTTTGCCGGAACCCGAGATCCGACAAAGTATATATTAAAAAATATTAAAAAACTAGAATTTAGGACAGAATTCGAACTCAGGTCCTCGCGTTGCGAGCATCCGGCCCGGACCAGTACACCAGGTGTTTGTTGTGGACGATGCAAGAGATAAACCTTTATAGCAATAAGCCGGTCCGTTGCGACGGATCCAAGGTAGAATAATATGTATTCACAAATTTGAAAGAAAACAGTTTAGTTTTGATATACATATCACTAAAAATATCTTATGTTTCACTCCAAATATATTCTTTGGGCTGTTTTGATGAGGTAAGGAAGGAATGTGGTTGGTTTCAAGATACTGAGGGGTTTTGTGTAAACTAGAGCAGAGAAGTGGGAATTGTTGCAAAAGGCCACAACTTACATCACAGCCATTAGATGCAGATCTAATGGTCAGAAATGGTGGATGGCAGACACACCATCATCACCAACTAAGCCTTTTATAGGAGTAGAGAAAAAACCGAGTTGGTCATGATGGTGTGCCTACCATCTTATAATATGGACCGTCTGATCTATATCTGACGGATAGAAAGCAAACTATGACAATTTTACAAAAGATACCCGCACCTCTCTCCACATTTACAGATAAGGCCTTGCCTCGTTCATCCTTATCTCCCACAACCTCATTGCTGAGCATGGTCCAGATATCATTTTTTTGATGAAATGGTCGAGATACCATTTTTCCGATAAATTCTCGAGATATCGTTAGTTTTTACACATGGGATTACTCCTGCATGGGTTAATCACAACATGTGTTTTGTAAAAAAAATGCATCTTGATGTTCCGTGCAATGCACGGGCGTCTTGCTAGTTTTTTTGCATATAATTCCAAACACCACGTAGACACGGTCTTTGACCATTTTACAACTATGTTAGTATCTGTAACAGCCTGGATTTTGGCCCTTTTCTTTTTCTTCTAATTTAATTTGTTTTTGCTCTGTTTTTCTTTTTTGGAGTGGTTCTGTGGCCTTGTCACCTGGGAAATCATCTTCATTTCCTCTCCCAAGTGACTCATGATTCTCAAAACCTTGCCAAGACCATGTCACTCCACTGCTTGACCAAACCCTAATTTCTTTTTCTAGGGAAAATCCCTTTTTCTATTAAAGGAATAACCCTGTCTGCCCTAGGCTGTGAAGCAACCTATATTTCTGTCGTTCCCAAAAATCTCAATTAATTCTCATAATTTCTTTGGGTCATATATTGCTTAAATATGCCCAAACTTTCCTGTCCTAGCCCAAGAATAATCCCCCAATAATTAATCTTCATTTCTGTCCAGTGTGCCTTTCTATGAAGGAAGTGCCACCTATCCTTTCCTGATTGCTCCCAAACCTTTTGGGGATTTGATTATGTCCAAATCATCGCCTCATGCCAAAATTCAACTTTATTTGCCTAGCTAATCTTCCTCAGCAATTTTTCAAACTTTCTGTCAGGCAGAAGGCATTGTGAAGGAAGTACCATCTAGGGTTATCCAAATGAGTTGAAATTTTGCATGACTCTTAATGTGCTCATATAATTACCCTCCTCCAAATTTCAGACCCATCCAATCATCTATGTGAGCACAGGACCAAATCTTTCATTCTGTCAATATTTTCAGGTTGTGAAGCAAGTGCATTTTATATTGCTTCATTAATTCTGAGAAAATACCAGTTTGTTCTCCTACCCAAATAACCTCTCTACATCAAATTTGGCACCATTTCATTGAGCCAATATTTCTCTAGAATTCTTGCAAGTTTCTGGACAGGGAGAATAGCTGTGAAGGAAGTACCATTTTGGTGAATCCAATTGGTATGAAATTTTTACAGCATCTTACTATTACCAAATAACTAAGCCTTGACAAATTTCAGCTCAATTTGCCTCACCATGTGAGTGCATCATCCACATTTTGCTTCTGGACCAGTTTATGTGGTTGTTAAAAAACTACATTAAATCTTGATCCAAATCTTCTCAAAGTTACGTGGATGAAAGTCCTTCTTACCCTAAATCTCGCAGACAACTCCATTGCTCCCAAACTCCTTCCTGTTGATCAACAGTTCTCATCCAAGTTTACTGCAGTAAATTTCAGAGGTTACTTACCATTTAACCAGAGCAGTTTTCATCGATCTACCACCGTAGTTGAGACCTACCCTGAAAGAACTTACCCGTAGACAACAATTTCCAGCCCATCTCCCCCGCTACATGCAAGTGCACACAGTGACCGCAATGATGGCGAGCATGTGCATGCGCTCTGTGTGCAGTGGCCGCGTCCAATGACCGTTTGTGCTTCAGCACTTCCTCCTCTCGTCGCCTTCGCGTACGTGACCGTGTCCATTGTCTTCATCTCATCGTCATTCCCCTGGACCCCTCTCCTCCTCCGTCCGTTTCCTCACCGACGCTCGCCCACGGAAGCACAGTGCGTCGACCGTCGTCTTCATCCTCGTCTCTTCCTCCCTACGCCTCCTTTGGCCTGCTCCTTCCCGTGAGCTCTCCCCTGTACCTCATTCGTCGCCTGCCTCCAAGCTCATGCGCGCGAACACGCGCCCGCGGCGACGACAGCTCGGCACCTCGCCCCGCGCCTATATACAGGCCTCCCCCGAGCCTTTCAAGCACACCAGTAGCCTCCCCGCACTCCACTACCCCTCCCCAGCCTCTCATTCGAGCTCGAGGAGCTCTCTGTGTCCACCATCGCCACCATGGCCGTTGCGGTGCTCCGGCTAAATTCGGATGAGCCGAGCCTCCTTACTCCATTCTGCCGCCACCACTCTCTTCCCCACTCCTCGGTGCACCTCTTCCACCCCTCGCCCACTCGCCGGAGTAGCAGAAGCCTCCGTCTTCAAGTCCAACTGCCGCCGGAGCCGCCTCTGTTCCCCTTTCCTCACGGTCGTCCCGCCCCTCCCCGGTGCCGGCTGACCTTGGGGACGGGTGCGGCCGGTCCTCCCGAGCCCACCGGTGGCGTCACCCCCGCCGGAGACGGCCGGAGCTGGCCGGCCCGTCGCCGGTGATGCGCCCTCCCCTGCCTCCTCTGTCCCGTGCGGGAGCAGGACGAGGAAGAAGATAGAGGCCAGGCGGTCCCTCTTCTCCTCACGGGCCCCGTGTGGCAGCCTCAGCCCCATTGACCCAGGTACGCTAACGTGGATAAATGGAGGCATAATCCATTAATTACGTCTTCGCTTCCGAAAGCGTAGTTTCGTCCTTCTTTAGAACAGAATGCGCTTTCACTAATCTGAAAGCATATTTTCTTTCTGTTTCAGCATGGAATACGTTTTCCAGAAGAGAAAGCGTATTTCTGCCAAGTGCACGTTCTGTTTTTCCGGCTGAGGGCCTGTTTGTGATGATTTTATTACAAATAGGTCCCTGGCAGAAAAACAACTATAACTTTTTGCTCCCAACTCCAAATGAGGTGATTCCAAAGCCCACTTCTTCGTTTCGTCGAGCCCGTTTTGTTGGTATAATTTCCACCAGGTGTTAACATTATGAAAATGACCATTTTGCCCTTATGCTTAACCAGCCCCTCTCGAGACAGAAGTGTTTCCGGTGAATCTTTCTGCGATGTTTCCGCACTTCTCCCCGGTGATTTCTTCCACCCCAGGAAAGCCACAACCATCATTTGCATGATAGCCATGCAGTAGCAGTTTTCAACTTGAATCTTTAATAACTGTATGCTTGTTTTGCTACTGCTGTCGTTATTTCGGTTATGCTTATGGATCGGTGGTTACCGTCATGCTACGTTTTCTTGCACGCTGTTATTATGTTCTACTTGCTAGTATTACTTTCATATTGCCATGCTTGATAATAGTACATGTTGGGGTTGGTTATGTTCTTTGGTGCATGACCAACGTCGGTTACCGAGTACCGTTGATAGGCATTTTTCCTTTGTTGTTAATTGGTTAAGTGCTTACTCGGTTATGGTATTGATGTGTTCTTGCATGATATTCATTGTTGATGCTAGTGATCATGTTAAGGTGTGAGTAGTGTTGTGCTTGTTATATTCATGCTCATCTTTATAGTATGCTCAGTTGGATATGATTCATTGATGATATGGTGGATAGTTATGTTGCACCCCATGCTTATGTTGATATCATGCTCAGGCATTGTAATTGCATCATGTTATTTTATCATGGCTCAGCATATCTGCATTCAAGTTTAACCGGATTAAATTGAACTTGAACAACTGTTGGCTGAGTCATGGTGCCACCATATCGAGCTGCCAGTGTAACCACGCTTACCTTTATGGGAAGGTCCTAACTAGGTCTATTGTCGTGCCTCTCGCCGGTGCCTCCAAGTAGGGAAGGTTATGGGCGCGCGCTACCCTGATCAGGTAGGCGGACATAAGCCTTGTGTGCCCGTTGTTGTTGTTGTACCCGGGTTGTCCCTGTTTGGGATGGTTTATGTTTGGCCACGACGGTGGCCGTTTGTGTCTTTGGTAGACACGGGGCACCCAGGACTAGCCCAGTGGGGAGTGAGTCGGAGTGGCCGGGAGAGTGTCATGGCAGTAGATCGGTTTTGTCGGAATGCCGTTGGTCCCGAATGGGAGTGCGAGGCCATGGGCTCCGTGGTGTGGGTATAGTGTACTAACCTCTTCAGAGTGTATATTACATCTATCGATAGCCGCGCCCGCGGATAAGGGCCCAGTTCATGTCGGTCACACTGTGAGTCAACATTAATAATAATAATGTGATCAATAACAACCCCGGTTCGATGAGGAGATAAGTTGGTTGTGATCGCCGGAAAGATCACCATTTGAGACCAAGTGTTGGTCATGGTTGTGATCGCCGGAAAGATCACCGTTTGGTTACAAGGTAACCCGTTGAACCAAGAGTGGTTCCGTTCGTGATCATGAGATGATCACCGTGGTATCGAGGATACCGAGTTGTTGGATATTCATGATGTTGTGCGAGAATCGTGGGTAAAGATCAAGCTCCTTGTGGTCATTTAATGATTACTACGGTATTGTTTATACCAAGCTTGATTTGATCCTGAGATGATCGTGTGATGTCCGAGGTTGGTAAGTGATGCATGTGATGGTAATCCGAGCAGAATAAGTGGTGCATATAGTGTCATCATGTTGCATGCTAGTATTGACAGAGTTATATGTTCATGACATGCTCATATTGTTCTAGCTGTATCATGTTCATGCTGTTCATGCACTGTTATCCTGATGATCGCATGATAATTCCTGCTTAACCTGTAATTGACATGCTGTTGTTTGTCTTGAATGCTTCTGGTAATTGTGAGCTTGCAAGTACATTCAATGTACTGACCTGGCGTGTCATGCCAGCTTGCAAGTCATGCCGGATTTGATTGCTTGCTTGTCGTGGTTTCCGTTTGTGCGAGCTAGGATAAGCGTTCCAGACAGAGTCCCTGCGGAGTGGAGTTCACCACCATCGTCGTTGTTCCGCTGCTAGAAGTTTTTTCCGCTGCTCCGAGTTGTTCTGCTGCTTGCATAGAGCAACTGAGGATGGCGTAGTGTCGTCGTGCCGATGTTATTCCTTGTAATATCGGAGACCTTGTAATTCATATTCGTGTAATAATAGAAAGCTGGTTTGTTCTATGCTAAGTAGTGCCATATTCCAGAAGACGTCTCCTCGATCTCTGGGCTGGAATACGGGGCGTTCCGGTTTCTCTGAGCCGGGGTGCCACATTATCATTGTTAGTGGACAACCGGTGCAAGTTATAGCCCCGGGTGTTTTAACCTTTTTTAGTAATGATATCTGGCAATTGTTCACCACGAGCTCAATCCTGGCGAATCCCACGTAACCGTCAGATTTCCATCCGACGGTGGCATGTTTTTAAGCCATAGTATTTGACAAAAACGTCACCCTTACACACGTATTGTAACTGCGTCGCGGGCGTTTGCAACTGCCATGTCTCCCAGTGAACATTTGCTGGGGTTTGGAGTTAGCACCGATGGCAGTTCGTAGTCATTCCACACTCGGGCATTGAATTTTGTAACTATTTTAGATTAGAATATACTACTTGTCTGGTGCTAGTAGTAGAGCAGAGTCCTAATCAACTACTCTATATGCAAACTAAGGCATAGTAGTAGGTACTATAAGGAGTACTAGTACTGTGATCACTCAAACAAGTTGTGTGGCATCGATATGACCCTACACTGCTGGTATGTGTCTCCTGAGTCAAGCGGCATGCTGTAGTCATCATCACATGTCCAATTCTCGCAGCACATATTTTCTTCTCCATCTTTGTCTGCACATAATCGTCCAATCTTCCATCCCCGCTAAGACGCCTCCCCCCTCTTCTGAAACCCAAGCACTAATAATGGCAGAACCGAGCAGCGTCCGCCGAAAGAGTGGCTGGAATTCGCTCCCCACAGAGGTAATCAACCTCATTGTTTCATGTGTGGACAATCTCAGTACTATGCCGCTCGCTGCGTGCTCGTCGGGGGTGTACCATTTACTCAAAGCCCTCAGGTCGGAGCATTTTAAGCCAACTCCTTGCTTGCTGATGCCGCTTGATCTTCAGAAACAGCGTGTTACACAGCATAACGATCGTAGGGTGGCGGGCATCAACCCCCTTGACTGCGATCCGATCCCCGCAACCCTCAACTACATTAACGGTATGTACTGGGTCGGCATGAACACGTCTTGGATGGTGCTAATCGACGGTCGTAGCAGCTGGACTCATGGAGGTCTACACCCGGCAATTAATCCCCCTTCCTTCGATTAACACTACACTACTTTGGCACCGTGGCCCAGAATACTCGGAATCTTACAGTAGCCAACATGATACCAAGTTTGATTTTCTCAAGGTTGTAATCTGCCAAGTACCCACAAGATCTGCGAATTATAAAGACTTCGGGCTAATTGTGTTCTTCAACCGCGGTCTCACCTATCTGACAGTTCACTGTGGTAAGTGGATAAATCTGCACGTCCATCACAGGATCATACATCCTCCATGGTTCTCTGATGCCATTGAACTCACGGGCTTCATTTACGTTGTCGACTCCTGCTATGGCTAGACGTATTGCTGGCCTACTCAAATATCGCTACAAGCGGTCATTATAAACGAAGATGTTACTTTCCTATGATATCATGATGGCTTGCTTATATTACTATCAACATTTACTGAAAAAATATTCATGCTCATAACATGTTGTTCTTAAGATTGACTACATTAAGAGCCCTTTTTTATTTCACTCCAACTTGATATGATGTTGTAGGACGCCTGGTGTCCCTACCCTTCATAATCCCAGAACCTTTCAAAGAAAAGCGGCATGACGATTGCGGGTGGTTCTGGCTCGATCGGATGACTGCGAACGATTGATGATCGTTCGCACGCATCGACGAGTTGTTTCGCGGAATACAATCACGATCCACCGCAAGGTCTTTGGCAGATCCCAGCTTCTCTGGGCCTTCGTGATTTTTTGACCGAGGTGGTAAGTAGCCTTGGTACACGCTCTACATTTCATGGATGAATTATCCGATTAACGAGGAGATAACCGACGGCAAGGATCATGATGGCTGCGCGGTTTCGTTCATCAAGAAAAACTTTGTGTACACAGCATACCATGCGTCTCTGCATGCACCATACCCTAATATGTGCCGCCACTCTGCAGCCCAAAGTAGGAGAGAGGGTCGCAAGTATCGACTTCGACTTCTTTGGTGGAGTTTCCCGTCAGCACCCATCTAGTTCAAGCCGTCACCAATCTCCGCAGCTTAATAACTAGTAACGTCTAACTGAGCCAGTTAGTTAGATGCATACACTTGGTGTAGTAGGATCTTTATTTATTTTTGATGCATACACTCATTCTTTTTTGTATCCCTTTTGTAATGATGGCTGATGTTTGGTTTGGAAGAGAGAGTTGCGTCTTTACTCTTTTGGCCTACTTACTACTTCTGTTGCACCCTTGGCCCTGGTTGCTGCTGATGTTTTCAATGTACAATCAGTAGTATATTTCATCTATTGGTTGAATAAATGTGTTGTTAGAACGACAAACATAATGTTTTGGAAGTCGTTGCACAGTCCGATCCTTTAGTGCCCCGTACCGTACGTAGCGCATACTATTTTTGGTACGGAACACATTTTCCACTTGTCGATAACATGTAGCCCACTGATGATGGCCCAATAGAGGAGCCCATAATTAACTGGAAGGGAGGCTCTCACATGAATCCGGCCCAGGTACATGCTCATGGTCCCCTAAACATAAATAAGTAAATAAATAAATAAAGCTAAATGCTCATGCACCAGTTCTTTAAATTCATGATTTGAAAAGTCAAAGTTTGATAAGAGGATATCATTTCCTATGATAGTGTCGTTACAATCAGTCGATATTATTCTTAGGCAAAGATAGCGACCAGTCTTATTTCTCCCACCATTTTCTCCCTCCAACCAGCGGACCCATGCAAATCATAGTCAACGTCGTAAATAGTTCTGGTCCATTTTTATTTTTCAATAAGAATTTCCAACCACATTGGCGACATCACTTTATCCTCCGCCTTGGTGCGCTCGCCGCGGCGCCGCTGCCCGGCCCTGTCAACATAGTGAATCGGGAGAGGATTGTAGTCGTGAGTATGACAGTACTGACCCACCAGGTCCACTCCCAAACACAAGCAAGTGCCTCTTTTACTACTCAGACGCACCCCTCGTTTTTTTACTCTAATCTACCATGCTGATATCTAGGACCCACATCATTGTCAACGTATAGTCAATTAACGATAGAATTGCACAACTATTTTTTGAGGATTTGTTCGGAGGAGCAGGCTATAAACTGGGTTGTGCGGTCTCTGTGGCCCGTCTAACAACATGACCAACCCAATAGTTTTTTCTTTGGGAAAATAGGTAGCCCACTATTTCTTTTTGAAAAATACCCAAGCTAGGCCTATTTGTTTTCTCCGACTTACCGGGCTGCAAATCTTTCAAGACGAGGAGGGATGCATTCCGGCCTGGCCAAAGAGTATGGTCAGTATATCTTAAAAGTAATATCAAAGGGGTTGAAAATTCCAAAAAAAATATAGCAAATGGCAAATTAGTTTCTCTTTTTGTTTTTGTTCTTGACTGATATTTTATATTTCATTGGATTTTAACATGAGATAGTACTAATTTATTTTTAAATTTTTTTTAGTATGGCTACTAATTTTTGGATTAAGAATGTTTTGTTCCCCGACAAAAATTTGCGAATTTTTAAATTTTCGCACATTTTTAGTTCAATTTTTTAACCCTGGTACTGACCAGAAAATGGGCAGCAATTCTAAAAATGGAAAATGGGCTGCAATAAATTCCATATGACTTAGAAAATGAGTAAAAATTATAAAAATAATAGCGAATGAGCTGTACACGCCATACATTTCGAGGCTGACTTGTTTACGCAAGGCTTTGTCAGTCAACACACGATTCTAGCATCAGTGACTGTTGGATGTCCATGCAATGGCCGACGTGCTTTCTTCAATCTCTAATCTTCCGCTCGGCCGCTTAAACCAGCGCCGCCAGGAGGCTCGCTGCTCCTCCTCTTGTGGACATTTGTGATGCTGCCAGAGCTTCACCGCCCACCCTACTCCCTCCCCTGGCCTGGCCGCAAGCAATCAACTGCCTCCTTATTATGCAAAAAAAACGATTCCTCCCACTGACATCTGGGGCAAACCGGTTCGGAGGCTGACCTGTGGGCCTACTAAGTTGACGCGTACGTAGGGATTTGTCAACTTAGTCAACAACGATTCTAGCAGCAGTGACCATTGGATTTGAATCAAACAGTCCTGCTGCTTCTTCAATCGCTGATGTTCTTGCACCAGCCGCCCAAACCAGTGCCATCGAGACCGCCTGCTCCGGCCTCCAGTGGCCGGTTGTGCTGCCGCTAAGGCCTCACCACCCCTACTAATCCCACCGCTGGCAGGCCCTGCGGTGACGGCAACCTCACACCGCAGTCGAACCAGTGAACCCTCGTACCCCACTCCGCGTGGGCATCCACTACCGCTTCTTCCTCGGCTCTGCATCATTCCCTTCCTAGGCCTCATCGTCGTCCACCGCCTTGGTTTTCTCGGCGCGGCGTGGTCAATGTGGTCAAGGAATGACTTCCATCGGAAGAGTACTATACGTGGAGAGGCTGACAGCTGGGTCCACGACCGCAGCAAGGAAGTGCCTCCTTATTACGCGCAAAATAATGATTTCTCCACCTGACAGCTGGGACCCATCGGAAGGGCCTCTGTATTTCGCGAAAAAATGTTACCCCCGCTGACAGCTCGGACCCACTAGCTATATCTTCGCATGCAAGGAAGTGCCTCCTTATTACGCACAAAAAATGAATACTCCCCCTGCTAGCTAGGACCCACCATAGTGGGAGGCTGACTTGTGGGCCTACTAAGTTGACGCGGACGGAGGGCTTTGTCAACTAGTCAATATGAATGATTCTATCACCAGTGACCGTTGTACTGTTAACATCCAACGGTCGTCCTGCTTCTTCAACCTCCGATTTTCTTGCTTCCCGTGGCCGGCTGTGCTGCCGCGGAGGCCTCACTGCCCTACTAATCCCATCGCTGGCTAGGCCCTGCGGCGACGGCAACCTCACACCGCAGCCGAATCAGTGAACCCTCGTACTCCTCTCCGTGTGGGCATCCACTGCCGCGTCTTCCCCGGCTCCGCGTTGTCCCCTTCCTAGCCCTCGCCGTCGTCCACCGCCTTGGTGCTCTCGGCGCGGCGTGGTCAATGTGGTCAAGGAACGACTTCCATCGGAAGAGTACTGTACGTGGAGAGGTTGACAGCTGGGTCCACGGCCGCAGCAAGGAAGTGCCTCCTTATTACATGAAAAATAATGATTCCTCCACCTGACAGCAGGGACCCACCGGATGCGCCACCATATTTCACAAAAAAAAATGTTTCCCCCTAACTGTTGGGACCCACCAGTTACATCTTCGCATGCAAGGAAGTGCCTGACAGTCGGGACCCACCTGGTCGAAGCGTACGCAGTGTTGTCATTCTGGTCGCGATGTGTACGTGCATACAATCGGTCTGTCTGCAGGCTGCAGCGATGAACTATGGCCGTGTAAGGAAGGGCACGTGTCGTAGTATAGGCGTGCATGTGTCGTAGTAGAGGCACGCACGTAGCATGTCATGCAGCCCCGTTAATATCGTGTACACGTACGTACAACTAGGGTGCAAGAAAGTAAATACGGCCACGTACGTACATACGGGCGGGGTCTCGGAGGCTTACTCGCGCATACGTATGGCCAGGGCTCGTGTACATGGCTGGGTTGGAACGGAGAAACTGCGTCATTGTGTTCATCGGGAGCCAACCCGCTTGGACATAACAGTCGATCGAAATGGGGCCTGGCGTACCGCAGAAGGGAGGAAACGGCCTTGAGTTCGACCGGCACGGTCGAAATGGGATCCTGTTCATCGGGAGGGGTCTGGCGTACCGCAAAACGGAGGAAACGGACTTGTGTTCGAGTGCCTACGGTCGAAACGCGGTCCTGTTGATCGGGAGGGGTGTAGCATACCGCAAAACGAAGGAAACTTACTTGTGTTGGAGCGCTACGGTCGAAATGGGGGTCCTATTCATTGGGAGGGGTGTGGCGTACCGTAAAACGGGACTCCATGGGCTACTGTTCATCTCCACCGTCGACCTCCTCCAGCCTCCATGGGCTACTGTTCATCCACTGTCGACCTCCTCCAGCCTCCACCTACGACTGTTCATCCACGGGCTCCTCTTCATCCAGCCTCCACCGCCCCTCCACGGGCTACTATTCAACTAGCCCTCTCCACGGGGCCTGTTCAACCACCCCTCCACGGGCTACTATTCATCCAGCCCTCCACCGGCTACTGTCCAACCAGCCCTCCACGGGTTCGTCCTGTTCATCCAACCCTCCACAGGGTCCTGTTCATCCACCCCCAACTAGCTCGATCGATCAGGCTCTTGTTCATCCAGCGGCAACACCACGGGGTCCTGTTCATCCAACCCCCCCCCCCCCACCGGGAACTGTTCATCCACCCCCCCCCCAACAGCGCTCACTGTTCATCAAGGAAGGAGGCAACAGGTTCGATCGGCTTCAGTTAGCAGCAGTAGCAAAGAAATCACTCGGGTTCAGTTAACAGCAAGGGATCGATCGGGGTTCAGTAACATAGCTAGTGCAATCACTCGGGTTCGGTTAAAGCCAAACGCCTCGCTCGGGTTCAGTTAGAGTGTAACGCCTCGCACACACACGCGTACGTGTACGAGAGAAATGCGCAAATCTCGGTGCATCGCTCGGCCCCGACCACCCACCGTAACCGGGAACTCCCCGAAATTTTCCTCGCCCTCGCTTCTACCATGGTTTTTTCCATCATGGACGGCCCAAAGAATGTCATCCAGTCGCTTCTCTAGCTCGCCCATGACGAAAATCCCATTTTCTGTCATGATGTTTTGTCATAGAAGTAGGAGCCCACCACATCTATGATGATACTGGGTTTGCATGACAGGAAAAAAATTCGTTTGGCCCCAAATGTCACGGATGTTTCTTTTTTTGTAGTGATGATAAAGAATTGCCTAGTAAAGATGAAATTATTGGTCTTGCTTCTATTATCGTGCCTCCTACTGATCCTTTAGAACAATATTTGCTAGACCATGAAAATGATATGTTTATGAATGAAAGAAGGGAAATAGATGAAATATTCTTTAATAAAGGGCCTTTTTTGAAGCATAATTTGCATGTTGAAATCCTTGGGGATCCTCCTCCACCCAAGGGCGATCCCCTGTTTGAGCTTAAACAATTACCTGATACTCTGAAATATTCTTATCTTGATGAAAAGAAGATATATCATGTTATTATTAGTGCTAACCTTTCAGAGCATGAAAAGAAATTATTGAAAACTCTGAAGAAGCACCGTGCCGCTATTCGATATACTCTTGATGATCTTAAGGGCATTAGTCCCACTCTATGTCAGCACAAAATTAATTTGGAGCATGATGCTAAACCAGTTGTTGATCACCAATGACGGTTAAATCCTAAGATGAAATAAGTGGTAAGAAATGAAATACTAAAGCTTCTGGAGGCAGGTATAATTTATCCTATTGCTGATAGTAAATGGGTAAGTCCTGTTCATTGTGTCCCTGAGAAGGGAGGTATTACTGTTGTTCCTAATGATAAGAATGAGTTGATTCCACGAAGAATTTTTATAGGTTATAGAATGGTATTGATTTCCGCAAATTGAACAAATCTACTAAAAAGGATCATTACCCTCTACCTTTTATTGATCAATTGCTAGAAAGATTATCCAAACATACACATTTTTGCTTTCTAAATGGTTATTCTAGTTTCTCTCAAATACCCGTGTTAAAGGATGATCAGGAAAAGACCACTTTTACTTGCCCTTTCGGTACTTTTACTTATAGAAGTATGACTTTTGGTTTATACAATGCACCTGCTACCTTTCAAATATGTATGACTTCTATATTCTCTGATTTTTGTGAAAAGATTGTTGAGGTTTTCATGGATGATTTCTCCGTTTACGGAACTTCTTTTGATGATTGCTTAAGCAACCTTGATCAAGTTTTGCAGAGATGTGAAGAAACTAATCTTGTCTTGAATTGGGAGAAGTGCCACTTTACGGTTAATGAAGGTATTGTCTTGGGGCATAAAATTTCTAAAAGAGGTATTGAAGTTGATAAAGCTAAAGCGGATGCTATTGAAAAGATGTCGTGTCCTAAAGATGTCAAAGGTATAAGAAGTTACCTTGGGCATGCTGGTTTCTATAGGAGGTTTAATAAAGACTTCTCTAAAATTTCTAGGCCTCCCACTAATCTCTTGCGAAAAGATGTTCCTTTTGTTTTTTATGATGATTGTGTAGAAGCATTTGAAATACTTAAGAAAGCCTTGATTTCTACACCTATTGTTCAACCACCTGATTGTAATTTACCCTTTGAAATTATGTGTGATGCTAGTGATTATGCTGTTGGTGTTGTTCTAAGGCAAAGAGTTGATAAGAAATTGAATGTTATTCATTATGCTAGTAAAACTCTAGACATTGCCCAGAGAAATTATGCTACTACTGAAAAAGAACTTTTAGCAGTTGTTTTTGCTTGTGATAAGTTCAGATCTTATATTGTTGATTCCAAAGTAACTGTTTACACTAATTATGCTGCTCTTAAATATCTTATGGAAAAAAAGGTGCTAAACCTAGACTTATTAGATGGGTTCTCTTACTACAAGAATTTTATTTGCATATTATTGATAGAAAGGGAGCTGAGAACCCCGTTGCAGAAAACTTGTCTAGGTTAGAAAATGTTCTTGATGACCCATTGCATATTGATGATAGCTTTCCTGATGAGAAATTAGCTGTCATAAATGCTTCTCGTTACTCCATGGTATGCCGATAATGCTAATTACATTGTTGCTAAATTTATACCACCTACTTTCACATACCAGCAAAAGAAAAATTCTTTGTGGTTTTTAAGACATTACTTTTGGGATGACCCACACCTTTATAAAGAATGAGTAGATGGTGTTATTATACGTTGAGTACCTGAGCATGAACAGGAACATATCCTACTTAAGTGCCGCTACGAGGCCTACGGAGGACACCACGCTGGAGATAGAACTGCACATAAGGTATTGCAATCTGGTTTTATTGTCCTACTCTCTTCAAGGATGCTCATATGTTCGTCTTGTCTTGTGATGAATGCCAAAGAATTGGTAATATTAATAGATGTTAGGAAATGCCTACGAATTATTCACTTGTTATTGAACCATTTGATGTTTGGGGCTTTGATTATATGGGACCTTTTCCTTCCTCTAATGGGTATACACATATTTTACTTGTTGTTGACTACGTTACTAAGTGGGTAGGAGCTATTCCAGCTAGTAGTGCTGATCATAACACTTATATTAAGATGCTTAAAGAAGTTATTTTTCTGAGGTTTGGAGTCCCTAGATATTTAATGACTGATGGTGGTTCACATTTTATTCATGGTGCTTTCCATAAATTTCTTGCTAAATATGATGTTAAGCATAGAATTGCATCTCCATATCATCCTCAAACTAGTGGTCAAGTAGAATTGAGCAATAGAGAGATAATTGATTTTACAGAAGACTGTTAATAGATCTAGAAATAATTGGTCTAAGAAACTTGATGATGCATTATGGGCTTATAGAACTGCTTATAAGAATCCTATGGGTATGTCTCCGTATAAAATGGTTTATGGAAAAGCATGTCACTTACCTCTTGAACTAGAACATAAAGCTTATTGGGCTATTAAAGAGCTCAATTATGATTTCAAACTTGCCGGTGAGAAGAGGTTATTTGAGATAAGCTCGCTTGATGAGTGGAGAACCCAAGCCTATGAGAACGCCAAGTTGTTTAAAGAAAAGGTTAAAAGATGGCATGACAAGAGGATACAAAAGTGTGAGTTTAATATGGGTGATCATGTTTTGCTATACAACTCACGTTTAAGATTTTTTGCAGGATAACTTCTCTCTAGATGGAAGGTCCTTACATTATCGAGGAGGCCTATCGTTCCGGTGCCATCAAAATCAACAATGCTGAAGGTACAAATCCGAAGGTGGTAAAGGTCAAAGAATCAAACATTGTATCTCAGGTACTCACATAACTGTTGAGACCATATAATTGACACCGTAACATCGGAGGAGTACATAAGGGACACTTTCCATAATGTTTCAGACTCCGAAAAGGAATAGGTATGTGGTATGGTAAGAAAACTGACTCCAAAACATTTCCAATGATATTTTTTTCTCTGTTTTGGAATATTTAAAAATTTAGGAAAATTAAAAGTAGTCTGAAAGTTGCACGAGGAGATCACAAGGGTGGAGGGCGCGCCCTACCCCCTGGGCGCGCCCCCTGCCTAGTGGACACCTCGTGTGTAATCCGAAGTCCATTTTCTTGCACAATACTTCTTTTGGTTGGTAAAAATTCATTATATAATCTCCCGAAGGTTTTGACCACAGTACCACGACAATATCTCATGTTCTTATTTCAAGCTGTTTTTCTTGACAGATCTAGATCACCATGACGTCTCCAAGCGCCCCCAAGGACAAGTTTTTTGAGAAGATCATCAACCCCTACCTTGCAGAGGTGTCGCGACACCCTCAAGCCACTGAGATGCGTGAGGGGTGCTACACATCCACGATGTTGAGGGGCCGAAGAACACCAGAAGTGTGGAGACAAGACTCGAAGCAATGGAGCAATAAGTTTTCAAGTGCCAAGGGATGGTGGAACGTGGACTCAACGCCAATCACATGATGATCGTGGAGTTCACCAACAATCACAAGCTGGATTCCAAGAACATTGAGGAGGCCATCTTCAAGCTTCATGAGAAAATCGAGCATCTCCAAGCCTAGATCTATGACCTGCAAAACCAAAAATGTGAGTATGAATACAGATTTAAGAGGATGATCTTGGCTGTAGATTTGAGGATCTCGGAGACTCGTTCATCTTTCTATGATGGTGAGCCTATGCCTTGGAAGATGGATGACAAGCCTACTTCATCAACAACTCCATCATCACCATCGCCCCCGAAGAAAGAGACATAAATACATGGGTATGGGTACTCCCCTTGGCAACTGCCAAGCTTGGGGGAGGTGCCCCGGTATCGTATCACCATCACACCTTTACCTTTATCGTTTTTCTTAGTTCGATCCTTTTGGTTATATCTTGATATAGTAGAATAAAGTTTTAGCATGATCTAGCTTTGAGTTTTGTTTTGATCTCTATCTATGTAATCGAGTCCGTGAGTTATATATAATAAAGAGTAGTTTTGAGTTGAGGGCTTTGCTTTCTTGCTATGATCTTGAGGGAATTAAATAAAAGAAAGAACAAAAAGAATTAAAAAGATCATATATTGATCTTATAGAGAGTAATGACTTGACATATAAAGAGTATGATGAATAAAATTTGTTGAGAGTTGACAAACATAGTTTTGGTCATTGTTGCAATTAATAGGAAGTAATAAAGAAAGAGAGGCTTCACATATAAATATACTATCTTGGACATCTTTTGTAATTGTAAGCACTCATTAAAATATGACATGTCAAAAAGTTGATGTTGGACAAGGAAGACAACATAATGGGTTATGTTTTCTTATATCCGAATAGAAGTTATATTGTCATGGATCCTCCAACATGTCGAACTTGCTTTTCCCTCTCATGCTAGCCAAATTCTTTGCACCAAGTAGAGATACTACTTGTGCTTCCAAACATCCCTAAACCTAGTTTTGCCATGAGAGTCCACCATACCTACCTATGGATTGAATAAGATCCTTCAAGTAAGTTGTCATCGGTGCAAGCAATAAAAATTGCTCTCTAAATATGTATGATCTATTATTGTGAAGAAAATAAGCTTTATACGAACTTGTGATATGGAAGAAATAAAAGCGACGAACTGCATAATAAAGTTCTTTATCAAAAGTGGCAATATAAAGTGACGTTCTTTTGCATTAAGATTTTGTGCATCCAACCATAAAAGCGCATGACAACCTCTGCTTCCCTTTGCGAAGGGCCTATCTTTTACTTTTATCTTCTACCCTTATACAAGAGTCATGCTGATCTTCACATTTCCTTTTTACACCTTTTCCTTTGGCAAGCACTATGTGTTGGAGAGATCCGTAGATATATATCCACTCGGATGTGGGTTATCATAAAGTATTATTGTTGACATTACCCTTGAGGTAAAAGGTTGGGAGGCGAAACTATAAGCCCCTATCTTTCTCTGTGTCCGATTGAAGCTTTGAACCCATAAGTATCGTGTTAGTGTTAGCGATTGTGAAAGACTAAATGATAGTTGAGTATGTGGACTTGCTGAAAGCTCTTTTATTGACTCTTTCCGATGTTATGATAAATTGCAATTGCTTCAATGACTGAGATCATAGTTTGTTAGTTTTCAATGAAGTTTCCAATTCATACTTTGCCTTGCGAATGAATTGTTACTTTAGAATAAGAAATTATATGACAATGTATGTTGTTGTTCTAAAGATGATCATGATGCCCTCATGTCCGTATTTTATTTTATCGACACCTCCATCTCTAAACATGTGGACGTATTTTCCAATTTCGGCTTTCGCTTGAGGACAAGCGAGGTCTAAGCTTGGGGGAGTTGATACGTCCATTTTGCATCATGCTTTGAATTTGTTGCATTATGGGCTGTTACTACACATTATATCACAATACTTGTGCCTTTTCTCTCTTATTTTATAAGGTTTACATGAAGAGGGGAATGTCGGCAGCTGAAATTCTGGATTGGAAAAGGAGCAAATATTAGAGACCTATTCTTCATAGCTCCAAAAGTCCAAAAACTTCACGGAGAATATTTTTGTAATATATAAAAAATATTGGGCGAAGAAAGCACCAGAGGGGGGCACCTGCCATTCACAAGGGTGGAGGGCGCGCCCTACCCCCCCTGGGCGCGCCCTCCGGTCTTGTGGGCCCCCTGGCAGGCCCCCGATGCCCATCTTTAGCTATATGGTGTCTTTTGCCTTGGAAAAAATCAGGAGGAAGCTTTCGGGACGAGGCGCCGCCGTCTTGAGGCAGAACTTGGGCGGAACCAATCTAGGGCTCCGGCGGAGCTGTTCTGCCAGTGAAACTTCCCTCTGGGAGGGGGGAAATCATCGCCATCATCATCACCATCGATCCTCTCATCGAGAGGGGGTCAATCTCCATCAACATCTTCACCAGCACCATCTCCTCTCAAACCCTAGTTCATTTCTTGTATCTGATCTTTGTCTCAAAACCACAGATTGGTACCTGTGGGTTGCTAGTAGTGTTGATTATTCCTTGTAGTTGGCGCTAGTTGGTTTATTCGGTGGAAGATCATATGTTCAGATCCTTAATGATAATTAATACTCCTCTGATTATGAACATGAATATGCTTTGTGAGTAGTTACGTTTGTTCCTGAGGACATGGGAGAAGTCTTGTTATAAGTAATCATGTGAATTTGGTATTCGTTCAATATTTTGATGAGATGTATGTTGTCTCTCCTCTAGTGGAGTTATGCGAATGTCAACTACATGACACTCCACCATTATTTGGGCCTAGGGGAAGGCATTGGGAAGTAATAAGTAGATGATGGGTTGCTAGAGTAATAGAAGCTTAAACCCTAGTTTATGTGTTGCTTCGTAAGGGGCTGATTTGGATCCATATGTTTCATGCTATGGTTAGATTTCTCTTAGTTCTTCTTCCGTAGTTGCAGATGCTTGCGAGAGGGGTTAATCATAAGTGGGATGCTTGTCCAAGGAAGGGCATCACCCAAGCACCGGTCCACCCACATATCAAATTATCAAAGTAACGAACGTGAATCATATGAGCATGATGAAAACTAACTTGACAACAATTCCCATGTGTCCTCGGGAGCGCTTTGTTTTATATAAGAGTTCGTACATGCTTGTCCTTTGCTACGAAAAGGATTGGGCCACCTTGCTGCACCTTGTTTACTTTTGTTACTTGTTACCGTTACGAATTATCTCATCACAAAACTATCTGTTACCAATAATTTCATTGCTTGCAGAGAATGCCTTGCTGAAAACCGCTTGTCATTTCCTTCTGCTCCTCGTTGTGTTTGACACTCTTACTTATCGAAAGGACTATGATAGATCCCCTATACTTGTGGGTCATCAGGGCTTGATCCCTAGTATCCACTATGTTCTGAGATTGATGTTGCTATGGCTTTCTTATGCTTAATGTTTGTCACTAGGGCCCGAGTGCCATGATTTCAGATATGAACCCTTTATGTTTTCATGAATATTTGAGTTATTGATCCTATCTACTAGTTATATGCACTTGTTATTGTTCTGATCCGTAGACACCAAAGTGACAATAGTTGGGATACTCTCTGATGCGGCTTGAAGCTACGTTGGTAGTTCCCCAAAGAGGAAGGGATGATGCGGCACAGAAGCGGTAGGTATTTCCCTCCGTGAAGAAACTAAGGTTATTGAACCAGTAGGAGAACCAAGCAACACTATGTAAACAACACCTGCACACAAATAACAAATACTCACAACCCCACGTGTAAAAGGGGTTGTCAATCCCTTTCGGGTAATGGCGCCAGAAATTGGCAAACAGACGTGAGAGAGTAGTAAATATTGATAGATCGAACGCCAAATAAAATAAAGTGCAGCAAGGTATTTTTGTATTTTTGGTTTAATGGATCTGAAAATAAAAGCAAAGGAAAATAGATCGCAAAGGCAAATATATTAAAGAAGAGACTCGGGGGCCATAGGTTTCACTAGTGGCTTCTCTCGAGAAAAATAGCAAACGGTGGGTGAACAAATTACTGTTGGGCAATTGATAGAACTTCAAATAATCATGACGATATCCAGGCAATGATCATTATATAGGAATCATGTCCAAGATTATTAAACCGACTCCTGCCTACATCTACTACTATTACTCCACATATCGACCGCTATCCAGCATGCATCTAGTGTATTAAGTTCATGGAGAAACAGAGTAATGCAATAAGAACGATGACATGATGTAGACAAGATCTATTTATGTAGAAATAGACCCCATCGTTTTATCCTTAGTAGCAACGACCCATGTGTGTCGGTTCCCCTTCTGTCACTGGGATCAAGCACCGTAAGATCGAACCCACTACAAAGCACCTCTTCCCATTGCAAGATAAATAGATCAAGTTGGCCAAACAAAACCCAAACATCGGAGAAGAAATACGAGGCTATAAGCAATCATGCATATAAGAGATCAAAGAAGACTCAAATAACTTTCATGGATAAAAAGATAGATCTGATCATAAACTCAAAGTTCATCTGGTCCCAACAAACACACCGCAAGTTACATCATATGGATCTCCAAGAGACCATTGTATTGATAATCAAAAGAGAGAGAGGAAGCCATCTAGCTACTAACTATTGACCCGTAGGTCTACAAAGAACTACTCACGCATCATCGGTGAACCCCTCTATGATGGTGTCTAGATTGGATCTAGTGGTTCTGGACTCTGCGGCGGTTGGAATTGATTTTCGTCGACTCCTACAGGGTTCCTGGAATATTGGGGTATTTATAGAGCAAATAGGCGGTTCAGGGGGCACCCGAGGTGGGCACAGCCCACCTGGGCGCGCCTGGGCCCCCAGGCGCGCCCTGGTGGGTTGTGCTCCCCTCGGAGCACCCTCCCCCAGTGCTTCTCCGCCCATCGGATGTCTTCGGTCCAAAAAATCTCCAAAAGTTTCATTGTGTTTGGATTCCGTTTGGTATTGATTTCTGCGATGTAAAAACATGCGAAAACAACAATCGGCACTTGGCACTATGTCAATAGGTTAGTACCAAAAATGACTATAAAATAATTATAAAACATCCAAGAATGATAATATAACAACATGGAACAATCAAAAATTATAGATACGCTGGAGCGTATAACTCTCTGGGGATGACTATAATTCGAGGAGTTCATGTATTCACCATGTGTAATGCTTTGTTCCGGTTCTCTGTCAAAAGGAGGCCTTAATATACATTAGTTTCCCTTTGGACCCTGCTGCCACGGGAGGGTAGGACAAAAGATGTCATACAAGTTCTTATTATAAACACGTATAAAAATATGTTCGCATTCGTGGTTGGCTTCTTGTAGTTATACTCTCCGCCTTCTATAAAAATATGGTACGCTATTGGCGTACTCTTGAAAATAATTATAAGCACGTATGACTATATACTGAATACATGCCTACATGACATTGATGAATTGGAGCTACTGTGTATCACTCTAGGTTATGACTGTTACATGATGAATGTTATCCAACACAAATATCCATCACTGATCCAATGCCTACGCTTTTCGCATATTGATCTTTACTAAGTTACTTTTGTTGTTGTTGTTACAATCACTACCAAACCGATTTTGTTATTGTTCTTGTTACTGTTGCTATTGTTCCCGTTTCTATCAAACTATCATACTACTGTGCTACTAAACACTTTGTTATGGATATTTAGTTCTTCAAGTGTGGTTGAATTGACAACTCAACTGTTAATACTCATAAATATTCTTTGGCTCACCTCGTGCCGAATCAATAAATTTGGGTGAAATACTACCCTTGAAGATTGTCACGATCCCCTATACTTGTGGGTTATCAAGACCTTTTTCTGGCGCCGTTGCCGGGGAGCACAACTCTATTTGTTGAGTCACTTGGGAATTATATTTGTTGATCACTATGAAGAATCTAAAGGACGCTAAGACCAAGATCGTACCCTCTAAGACGAGGGAAGGTAAGGAACTGCCATCTAGCTCCGTGATATGTCCATTTTGCATCATGTTTTTATGTTGATATTTATTGCATCATGGACTGTTATTTCACTTTATGACACAATTCTTATGCCTTTTCTCTCTTATTTTGCAAGTTTCACATAAAAGGGAGATTGTCGGCAGCTGGAATTCTGGACCGGAAAGGACTACATCGGAGGCACTTTTTTTGAACATCTCCAAATGAGCTGAAAATTGACATAGAATTATTTTGGAATATATTAAAGTTATTGGTGAAAGAAATACCAGAGGGGGACCCACCAGGCAGCCACAAGCCTGGGGCGCCCCCCCCCCCCCCCAAGCTTGTGGCGCCCCTAGCAGGCCTCCGGGGCCCATCTTCTCCTATATGATGTCATTTGCCCTAGAAAAAAATAGAAGGAAGGTTTGGGGATGAAGCGCCATTGTCTCGAGGTAGAACCTGGGCAGGAGCAATTTTGCTCTCTGACGGAGAGATTCCACCGGGGAAACTTCACTCCTAAAGAGGGAAATCGAAGCCATCGTCATCACCAATGATCCATTCATCATGGGATAACCAATCTTCATTAACATCTTCACCAGCGCCATCTCATCTCAACCCTAGTTCATCTCTTGTATTTAATCTTTGTCTCAAAACCTCATATTGGTACATGTGGGTTGCTAGTAGTGTTGATTACATCTCGTAGTTGATGCTTGTTGGTTTACTTGGTGGAAGATCATATGTTCAGATCTTTGATGCCCTATACTTGTGGGTTATCAAGACTCTTGTCTGGCATCGTGGCCGGGGACTGAAGCGCCTTTTGTGAGTGGAATTTGGTAAGGAAATATTTATATTACGTGCTGAAATTTACTAGCACTTGTTACTAAGGAAAACAATCCTTTTAGGGGTTTGTCCGGGGTATCTTCACCTTGACCGGAAGCACAAAGACTTGCTCCTCAACCTACTGCACCTACTAAAAATATTTACTACACTACAAAGAAAAGACACATCCGTGACATTATGGCCCAAACGATTTTTTCTGTCATGGTTATGACACTTCTATGACGATAATTGTGACAAAAACACGTATCATCATAGATGTGGTGGGCTCCTACTTCTATGACAAAAAATCATGACAGAAAATCAGCTTTTCGTCCTGGGCGGGCCGGGGACGCACCTGCATGACATTCTTTGGGCCGTCCATGACATAAAAAATCATGACCTTCTGTTGGCAAGTTGGATCTGCGGGCAGTGAGGTGTATATTTCTTGATTATGCATCTAGCCAAAAGGGATATCAATGTTGGGGAGAACCGAGGACGAGGAAATTTTCGCGGAATTCCCGGTTACGGTGGGTGGTCGGGGCCGAGCGATGTATTGTGGTTTGCGCGTTTCTCTCTCGTACGCGCGTGTGGTGCGAGCCGTGTCGCTATAACTGAACCCGAGCGAGAGGTGTTCGCTTACAGAACCCGAGCGATTGCCTGCTACATACTGAAGCCGATCGATCAATCCCTTCGCTACTAACTGAACCCGACCAACTCCTTCACTGCTAACTGAACCTGATCGATCGCTGTTGCTTCTTACTGAAGCCGATCGAACCCCCGTGCGAGACGTAGCTAGCCGGTTGGGTTGCCTCCGTATGAACAGTGCATGTTGCTTTCGCGCGCATGATACATAGAACGAGTCGAGACGTGGTGAGTTCAGCCGGTTGGTTGGCTGTGGATGAACAGTTCCTGATAGGGGTTGGATGAACAAGACCCTGGCCGTGTGTAGGCGGTTGCTGCTAGATGAACAGGACCCCGTGGTAGTAGGTGATACGTCTACGACTTATCTACTTTTCCAAACACTTTTGCCCTTGTTTTGGACTCTAACTTGTATGATTTGAATGGAACTAACCCAGACTGACGCTGTTTTCAGCAGAATTGCCATGATGTTGTTTTATGTGCAGAAAACATAAGTTCTCGGAATGACCTGAAACTCCACGGAATACCTTACAATAAATAATAAAAAAATACTCGCCAAAGATGAAGACCAGGGGGCCCACACCCCGTCCAAGAGGGTGGGGCCCCCCTAGGGCGCGCCCCCCTACCTCGTGGGCCCCCTGGAGACCTTCCGACGCCAACTCCAACTCTATATATTTGCTTTCGGGGAGAAAAAAATAAAAGAGAAGAAATCATCGCGTTTTACGATACGGAGCCGCCGCCAAGCCCTAAAACCTCTCGGGAGGCTGATCCGAGTCCGCTCAGGCTCCGGAGAGGGGGATTCGTCGCCGTCGTCATCATCAACCATCCTCCATCACCAATTTCATGATGCTCACCGCCGTGCGTGAGTAATTCCACCGTAGGCTTGCTGGACGGTGATGGGTTGGATGAGATTTATCATGTAATCGAGTTAGTTTTGTTAGGGTTTGATCCCTAGTATCCACTATGTTCTGAGATTGATGTTGCTATGACTTTGCTATGCTTAATGCTTGTCAGTAGGGCCCGAGTGCCATGATTTCAGATCTGAACCTATTATGTTTTCATGAATATATGTGAGTTCTTGATCCTATCTTGCAAGTCTATAGTCACCTACTATGTGTTATGATCCGCAACCCAAGTGACAATAATCGGGACCACTCCGGTGATGACCATAGTTTGAGGAGTTCATGTATTCACTATGTGCTAATGCTTTGTTCCGGTTCTCTATTAAAAGGAGGCCTTAATATCCCTTAGTTTCCATTAGGACCCTGCTGCCACGGGAGGGTAGGACAAAAGATGTCATGCAAGTTCTTTTCCATAAGCACGTATGACTATATTCGGAATACATGCCTACATTACATTGATGAATTGGAGCTAGTTTTGTGTCATCCTATGTTATGACTGTTACATGATGAACCGCATCCGGCATAATTATCCATCACTATCCGGTGCCTACGAGCTTTCCATATACTGGTTTACGCTTATTTACTTTCCCGCTGCTATTGTTACAATCACTACAAAATACCAAAAATATTACTTTGCTTTCATTACTCTTTTGTCACCGTTACCACCACTATCATATTACTTTGCTACTAAACACTTTGCTGCAGATACTAAGTTTCCAGGTGTGATTGAATTGACAACTCAACTGCTAATACTTGAGAATATTCTTTGGCTCCCCATGTGTCTAATCAATAAATTTGGGTTGAATACTCTACCCTCGAAAACTGTTGCGATCCCCTATACTTGTGGATTATCAGTAGGCGGTTGCCACTGGATGAACAGGACCCAGAGGAGGCCGCCATACACCCCAGCCAGTTGGGGGTGGATGAACAGGACCCCGTGGAGGCTGGTTGAATAGTAGCCAGTACAGGCTGGATGAACAGTAACCTGTGGATGATCAGTGTCTGGTGGAGGCTGGAGGAAGCCGACGGTGGATGAACAGTAGCATGTTGAGGCTGGAGGAAGTCGACGGTGGATGAACAATAGCCCGTGGAGGCTAGAGCGAGGTAGTAGACGGTGGATGAACAGTAGCCCGTGGAGTCCCGTTTTGCGGTACGCCACACCCCTCCCGATGAACATGACCCTGTTTCGACCATAGACGCTCGAAGAGAAGTCTGTTTCCTCCGTTTTGCGGTACGCCACACCCCTCCCGATCAACATGACCACGTTTCGACCGTAGGCGGTTGGAGAAAGTCTGTTTCCTCCATTTTGCGGTACGCGACAACCCTCTCGATGAACAGGATCCTGTTTCAATCATAAGCACTTGACCAGAAGTCCATTTCCCTGTTTTGGGGTATGCCAGACCCCGTTTCGGCTGTTCCGTCCAAGTCGGCTGGCTCCCGTTGAACAGGACGCATTCCGGCCCAGTCGGTTGCCTCCCAATGAGCATGACGCTATTTCTCTGTTCGGACTCAGCCGGTGGGCGGCCGATGAAGAGGACGCCATCGTTGTACGCGTTCGAGACCACGTCCGTATGTACGTATGTGGTCGTCATTTTTCAGCATGGCTATACTTATGTGTACACAATTTAGAGGGACTGCCTGAACAGCTACCGCTTCTTACTGGGCCACGGTTTATCGTGGTAGACAAACCAATGAACCAGTATGTACGTACACATTTGCGACCAGAATGACAACGCTGTGTACGCTTCGACCAGGTGTGTCCCAGCTGTCAAGGAGGATAAGGAGGAACTTCTTTTCGTGCGAAGATATAGATGGTGGGTCTGAGTTTTCAGGGGGAGGATTCATTTTTTGCATGTAATAAGGAGGCACTTCCTTATGTGCGAAGATGTAGCTGCTGAGTTGTCAGCCTCGCCGCATACAGTCCTCTTTCGATGACTGTCGTTCATTGACCATGTTGACCACGCCGCACGGACAGCACCCAGGGGTGGACGACAGTGAGGCAGGGAACGACGCGGATCTTGGGAAGAAGCGGAGGGTAGTACGAGGGTTGACTGGTTTGGCTACGGTGTGAGGTTGTCGTCGCCGCAGAATAACAGGGGGTGTGGGTGAGTAGAGGGATGGCCTGGCCAGTGGTGGGAGTAGGAGGGGGTGAGACCTGCGCGGCAGCACAGCCGACCACGAGAGGCAGGAGCACGCGGTGGTTTGGGCGGCTAGAGCAAGAAAATCGGAGCTTAAAGAAGCAGGACAACCGTTGGATGTTAATAATCCAATGGTCACTGCTGATAGAATTGTTTGTTGACTAAGTTAAGAAAGCCCTGCGTGCGCATCAACTTAGTAGGGCCACAAGTCAGCCTCCAAATCAAGTGGGTCCAAGCTAGTAGCGGGAGGAATCATTTTTCTTGTGCGTAATAAGGAGGCACTTTCTTGCGTGCGAGTAGCTAGTGGGCCTCAGCTGCCAGGGGGAGGAAACTTTTTTCTAAGTAATAAGGAGGCACTTGCTTGAGTGTGGAGATGTAGCTGGTGGGTCCCACCTGTCAGTGGGAGGAATCATTTTTTCACGTAATAAGGAGGCACTTTCTTGCGTGCGGCCATGGACCATGTGGGTCATTACTGTCAGGCGCTCCACGTACATCGTTCATCCGATGGCTGTCATTTGTTGATTACGTTGAGCACGCCGCGTCGACAACACCAACACAGTGGACGACGGTGAGGCCTAGGAAGGGAACGACCCGGAGCCGGGGAAGACTCGGCGGTGGTTGCCCACGCGGTGGGGAGTACGAGGGTTTACTGGTCTGGCAGCCATCGCCGGAAAATAACAGGAGGTGTGGGTGAGTAGAGGAATGGCCTGGCCAGCGATGGGAGTAGGATGGGGCGGTGAGGCCTGCGCGGTAGCACAACCAGCCACGTTAGGCGGGAGTAGGCGGTCCCACCGGTGCTGGTTTGGCGGCTGGAGCAAGAAGATTAGATATTGAAGAAGCAGCACGACCGTTGGATTAACATCCAACGACCAGTGTTGCTAGAATCATTTGTGGACTAAGTTGACAAAGCCTTGCATACACGTCAACCTAGTAGACCCACAAGTCGGCCTCCCAATCTGTCGCAAACAACATACATCCGATATTTCTAGCCAAATTCAAATTAATTTAAAAATTAAACATACCTTAATTTAAAATCCAATGAAATTTTACCCGCACAAAACAATGAAATTTAAAATATTAAAATCTGAAAGAAAAAAATTAATTTGGAACTAATTGTCTGTTTGCTGTATTTTTTGAATTTACAACCCATTTCTTATGACTTATACCCATTTTCTCGGCAAGCCGGATGCATCCTTCCTCGTTTTGAAAGATTTCCGGCGCAGCAGTGTGTAGAGAAGCAAGTAGGCCTTCGTTGGGTATTCTGCAAAAAAAAATAGTCGGGCTAGCCATTTTCAGAAAGAAAAAAACTGGGCTGGTCATGTGGTAAACATATGAAATAAAAGCCTGGGCTAGACGGGCCATAGCTCCCGCACAACCCAGTTGATACCCTGTTCCGTCCCGAAAACAAAACAAAATAATGCTCGAGCTGCTGGGTCCCGAGTGTCAGCCATTCCTTGTGCAGTTATCTCGCTTAGACTATGTTGACAGTGGTGTGCGACCCAGATGTCAGGAAACTATCAGGAGAAACCATTTTTTCTTGCAATAATATAAATGAGGCACTTGCTTGCGTACTTCCATGATTCTGGTGGGTCCCTACTGTCATCCTCACCATGTACACTCAGCTCCTTATTCCTCTCGGTTGTTGACCATGTTGACAACACCGGAGGATGGGGCCGCGGCGCGCGTACCAAGGCGAAGGATGATGGTGAGGCCTCGGACGGGAACGAACATGAGCCGGGGAAGATGTGCAGAGTTTTAGGGTGCGATGTGGCTGTGATGCGTGCATGGTAGTACAACCAGCCGTGGGAGGCGGGAGCAGGTGGTCCCGCCTGCGCTAGTTTGGCTTTGGCGGCTGGAGGAAGGAGAGACTAAAGAAACACGACAGACGTTGAATGTCAATCCAACGGTCAAGGTTGGCACAATTGTTTGTTGACTAAGGCGACACCATATAGCATACTTTTTTATAGGAAGAAAAGAAAATATGTGCTCGTTCGCCAGATAACATTCCCTAAACTGACACCATTTGATCTTGCCTCGCAACTAAAACTACCAGAAAAATGCATTCATTTGTCTTCCTCCTCCCAGAGAATGTTCGCAAATAACATTCACGAAAATCAAAGACTTGAGAAGGCATACAGAACATTCCATGTCAGCTCAAACAACACCTTGCTTTGATAGAGAGAAAAACTAGGGTGTTCTGTGCAAAGGAACAACCAGACCGGCGTTTTTTTTTTTGCAAAAAGGCGTGGTGCAGATACAAAGGTGATCCAGCCTGCATATTTCAGATCCAACGGCGCAGGTTGGGGTTTCCAAGTTTCTAGTGAGAAACGGTTTCCATAGGATACTTTCTCGACCTAACTAGAAACTCATTAAGCTATCAATGCAGTCATCCCGATGCAGCCACTCACAGGTTCGTTTTGGGACTTTACAAGCGAATTCACACACTGTGACAACCGACGTGTCGGGTGATTGAATGCCCCATTTACGAGTACCTAGCTACTTCTCTCGCACCTTTATTTTTTACCACATCGCGTAAGAGCATCTCCACTCGCCTCCCTCCCCAACAGGCCCCCCAGGATGCCTTTTTAAGCGTCGGCGGCAAAAAATCGGCCCAGTCACGCCCCCAGGTCCTTGTTTATCACGGGTTTGGGCCGAAATAATAGCCGGCGAACCCGAGCCGAACCCAGCCCCCTGGGGGCGCCTGGGGGTGTCGGCCGAAGAGAAAAGGCGCATGGGCCCGATCTAACGGCAACAAACAGGCCTTTTCTCGTTGTTTTCCCCCTTTACCTCCATTTCCTCATTGTTCCCCCTTTCGCCCCGCCGCTCCCTCCATTCTCCTCCCGTGCCCCACCATCCGGCCGCCATGCCGCCAAAGAAGCATTCGACCCCTCGCCCCGCTGCCGCTGCTGATTCCACCTAGCCGAAGAAAAGGAAGCCGAGGGTGCCAATGGCAAAACCATCATGCATGTCCAACGCCGAGTGGAGGGCGAAGGTTCAGCGCCGAGAGACTGTCACCACCTACCGGCAGAACGGGATCAATGTCAAGAAGGCCAGGGACGTGACAGCATCAGCGGTGGCGGCGTCTGAGTAGAGCAGAGGCGTCTCACACGGGGATGATGAACCCGCCCGGCCAGTGCCCGCAAGCTACATGGGGGAGCCAACAGAGCGTCGCGTCGCCAGCCAACTTCTCGTTGCCGCCGCCCTGGGGGTACGCACCCTCGCCTGGCTACTCCGACGGTGACGCGCATGGTGGTTTCAACCCCAAAATTACCTTCCCGCATGGCACGCCGCCACATCACTGACACTTATTCTTCGGCTGCGCAGATGGTTCGGATGTTCAACATGTATCGCCAAGACAGCAGCGACCAAGAGTTCAAGTTCCTTCACGTGTTCTCTCAGATCGAGTCGTGCGAGAAGTGGAGGGAGGTCCGACTCACCCTCACCAAGGCCAAGGAGACGTACAAGCCGGACGCGCCCGCCCCGGGGGCAGCGGATGGGCGCCCTGATGGCAACAAACGAGCCAAGACGGCGAGGGACGCGGCACCGGCTGCCGAGAGGCTGCAATCATCGATCGAGCAGTGCATCACCGACGCCAAGAGCAGCACCGCAAAGAGGAAGGATAAATCTGACGCGTGGTGGTCGGCATTGATGACGAAGCAGGACATGAAGCTCGACCTTCTCAGGACCAACGTCGTCGCGAAGAAGAGGAACACCGACCTGGCGCTCTTGATGGTGGTGGACATGTCGACGATGGACGAGCAGGTCAAGGCATGGTACCTGGCGGAGCGCGGCCTCATCTTGAACCAGATGCCCGGGCCAGCACCGACCATCGCCCCAACGCCCACGCCGACCGCAACGCCGACGCCCAGCCCGATCGTTGAAGCGGTGCCGATGCTGACCACCAGCCCGAGCACAAAAGCCACACCGACCACCAGCCCGAGCACAGAAGCCACGCCGACCCCGGCCAGTCCCACTCCAGAGGAGCCCGCTGTTTGATACGCTCCGCGTCTATGCTTCCTTCCTTTTGATCGTCGAATTTCAGGCATGTTTGCTCACCGAATTGTGACATGAAGATTGTCGACTTGTGGCATAGTGATCGCCGAACTTGTGGCCTTTTTTGGCAGCTGGAAAGACAAGTTTGATTTTATTGGGTGTCTGGGGTCGAAACCTGGGGACGCGGCTGGGAACTCGATCGCCCCCAGGTCGAAAAACCGCCGGGGCAAACGCAAAAAACTCATTCGCCGGGTGCACTATGGGGGTCGAACAGTGGAGATGCTCTAAAGGTTGTTACGTACTTGTTCACCGTGTATTTCGTCGAAATTTTAATCGTCCAAGTGCAGTCTTACTGCTTTTGATTAGAGAAGATACTACAACATAATGTGCTCTCTTCAATGATTTATTCTCAGAGCCACTCCATGCATACAAGACTAGCATTAAACATATAAAAATTCTTAAAGAACAAACCTCAGCAATCAATTCTGAATTTGACCGTTGTCTCATCGCCATGGTTTTTGCACGAACTGTTTTAGTTGAGCCCGGATCCATCAGCAGATCTGATGTAGGAATCATATCCTTTCCAAATAGCACCAGCTATAGTTTGAAGAGGTGGCTTTTATCAGCAACTAGGTATGAGCTGCCCCGCCTATTTCTCGTCTTCGCTGGATATGGGATGTTGAGGAAGATGAACAGTAAGCTCTTGGAGGGGATCCTTGCTCCTTTTGGTTCTGGCAATGGAGGGAATGCCACGCTGGATGTAAAGCATAAATGGCCTAGCTCTAACATGGAAGAGAGTTAATGAATTGTGCCCCTGTTCTGTATTCTAATGCTCACCATGCACATATATTAAATGACAATGCACACTCCCAAACTGTCCACATGTACGCGTCGGTCAGGTATTCACATATGAGAAACCATTTTATCAAATGATGCATATATCCCGAGCTAGCACAGGAGCGGGGGTGATTTCAATGTGCAGCGTCGCCGAGTGCTCCTAGCCCGCTTCCGTAGATTCACTTATTTTGTTTCATATGTAGTCTATATTGAAATATCTAAAAAAAACTTATATTTAGTAACGGAGGGAGTATATCCAGAGAATAAATGTTGTATCCATCAAGTCAAAGAACTTAACTCAATATTTTTTGCGAAAAGTATCAGATCTATTATAAAGATCCATCAAAAGTAAAAAACATCTTAAATATAATAATAAAAATTATATCAAGGTTCATGGACCACCTAACGACCATTGCCGCCGCCAGAACAAGCCGTCAACGCGTCGCTGTCGCCAATCTCATACCGGAACCGGCCTGACCTTGTGGATGACAGTTGGGAAGTCTTCGTGCACATGCCCCTAAGGACCAGCGCGCCAGAGCCGCACTCTTCGCCGTTGAATCCTTGAATCGATCTGAAGAACCCAACACCAAATATCACCGTTGCATATGCACGACGAGAAACCTTAACATCACCGCTCCGAGGAGCTTGCAAGCATCTACACCGGAGCTCCGTCTAATCTGTCGCAAAGGACAAACTTATGGGGATCGAAGCCCGGAAGACTGACTCGAAGAAGAAGCGCCGCCATCCGTCCAAACGCTGCCCCTGCGAGGACTAAAACCCCTACGGCCCTACCTATCCACTGACCGGATCCGAGGCACCCGAAATCCCCTCCCCGCCACCGGTCGCCGGAGCGGCAGGCGAATCTACGGGCTCGTCGGTGAAGATCGAGGGGAGGAAGGCTTTTACACTTAGCACATCCATTGTTAGGTGCGTTATAACATACATTCGACATCCAAAGATTCAATAAGTCCAAGGTGAGAGTTCTTGGAAGAGAACAACCTAGTTGAAGCAATGAAACATGGCGTATTCATCATACATTCAAACGCGATCCGTCGAGTAGGGATCTCTTAGTTCCCGAAACTTTGGCAATTTCGTACAGACAACAAAGAATTACAAGCAATTTCGAATTCACTGATGCTGCTTACTCACTTCCACTGGACTGCGGAGACACGGTCTGCTGCGACTGCAGCTGCTCTTCCTCCACCGTCTTGACCACGGCGTGGGTCACGGCGACGCTGCCGCAGCCGGCGACGTTGACGCGGCGGCACCGGTCGCCGCTCACGGCGCCGCACCGGCTGGCGTCGACGGCCCTGCACATCTGGACCTCCAAGCTGCCGCACCAGTCGGCGCGCACCCCCTTGCAGCGCGCCAGGCGGACCTCGCCGAAGCTCTCGACGTCGGCCCGCCTGCAGCGGGTCGCGCGGAGGAGGCCGCCGCCTCGGAGCCGCGCCTCCCGGCACCTCTCGACCGTCACCTTGCCGGCCTGCTCCGCGTCCAGGGACCGGCACCGCGAGACCGACACCTCCCGCGCGCCGTCGACGCGCGTCGCGCCGCACTGGACGAAGGACGCGGACCCCACGCCCTCGGCGGCGGCGTCGCCGCACAGGGTGAACACGACGGCGCCCCCTCCCCCGCCGCGCACGACGACGCTCCGGAGGCCGTCGGCGGAGAGGTTCCCGGGGCTGGTGACGGTGACCTTGCCGGGACTGCCCTGGAGCGTGCCCTCGTGGATGTCCGTCTCGACGCCGTCGACCACGACGACGAACATGTGGTGGACGGCGACCGCGGAGGAGGATCCGCCGGGCTTGGGGCCGACGAGCTCCATCGCGATGTGGTGCGGGCTTGCCATCCCCTTCTGGTTGTTTTGGTTGGTGAGCTATCGAGTAAAGCGACGTTTAGTTATGAGGTCCATAGATGTTAAGAGGTGTGTACCCTTCTTCTCAACTGCTGCCCACTCCCAACTGTCAATGCTGCTCTTTTCTTCGTTTGCACTGTTGCACATCCCATACACATCGTTTCCTCAATTTTTATTTTTTATATTTTTTCATAAAAAACATCCAATCTATCATAATCAATCATGGCAGTACTGAGAACTAGAATATATTTTTTTCATAAAAAACTTCTAATCTATCAATAATCAATCATGACAGTACCGTTGGAACGGTGGTCTAATGTGTGAGACATTATTCATACCAAGAAACATCGCCGCTGCAAATGCCCCACCGGCGCGCAACCCTACCGAAGCCCCAAAGAGAGAGAAATTAGAGCTCCATCCAGTAGATAGGGGCATCCCCACACTCCCACACCGACATAGAAGGGGGTGATGACCTGCAGGCGGAGGAGGATTGACGACGTGGGATGCCCAGAAAATCTCCTCTCTAGGATTATTTGGAGAGAAGATGACTGAGGGATCTTACAAACTTATTAGTACCTGGCCTTATATAGCAACTTAATAACGAGCCACTTCATCAACACATTCGCATTTAACAAAATACTAGATAAACTTCCTGAAAGAAAGAGAGGATTAAGAAAGTCCTATTGATTGCTGCTTTCTTCGGACCGCCAGGAAAAGCATAAAAAAGGCTTGAATTGTACAATCCCTCCGTCACCCTAGAATGAACCCTGTGCGTTGCAATAGGGGCAATTTTATTCTAGTGGTCCAACGTAGATTTCTTTTTATTTGAGTTGAAATTGAGATATGTTGTGGGAAGGGAATCCATAGGCACAGATAAGGAAGGATATGATGTGGCTTGAGTTGACTTTGTTGTTTTACTGCAAGTAATTTCTTTTTATTGGCGATTTGTTTGATTTTCATTGATTGCTTTGCAAGGGATTTCTTTCTTCAGAAAGATGGAAGTGAAGGGTCGGTTAGGTAAAAACTTAATGACGGTTATTGCCTGGTTTGAAAGAAAATTGGTGGGAGCGGGTGAAAAACGATGAAAGCTAAACCTTGCTATGTACCCAGTTATTTTTTACTTTCACTGGAAGGTATTGTACCAGTTGGCTCGGCAGCATGGCTACCTCCGATCCGAGATGACTTTCATCCACGATGGGCAACACTCGAGTAAGTGCAGTAGTGACAGCATAGATGATCTTTGCCTTCTGTATTTTTGTCGATATGTATGGTTCACCAAAAACACCAAGCTCGTACACTCAAAACGTTCCAATGCAAACGAAATCGCTGCAGCGCGATCTCAGCAAGTTCTGATTCTACTCCGTATTCGGTAAACTGAGCTTGAATATCATGGTACGAGATATGATTGAGAATAAGCTCAAAACACTTTTATTAGATCCCCGAGTAGCAGGAATAGGTGTCCAATAAGGTAATCTTTCATCCCTTAAAGAAAGCTTAAGCATCTGCTTCCAGCTGCGAAATGATGCTTACAAACACCTGAAAGCCTTGGGCCATATCTGAAAACAGACAATACTCGTTCTTCGCGTGGTACGTCTTCAGTAAGCCTGCAGCGCATCGGTACCATTGTATGAGCACTTGAATACACTAAAAGAGTGCAGCTATCTCAAGTAAGCTGAGATAACCGGACGATAAATTAGGGCACCCAATGCAAATCTAGGAACATGATATCTGACTGATATAACACAATAACATGACCAACAGAAGTCCAGGAACCTCTGTTCTGTGCTCAAGTGCTTACCATATCCAGCAGTTTGAACATCAAATCCTTCATCCTGTAAAAGTGCCATCATGAATTTGCTTTAGTACACACATATTGCATCAAAAAGACGACTGTGTATGTTAGTTCTTGCTCAAACCTGTAATTCACGAATCAGAGGCAAACTCCCAGTGATTGAATATGGCTCTAAGTATCCGACTATTTCCTCAGTTGCTTTGCATAATGCTTGAAAGCCCCGAGACTCGAGATTACAGGCCACCCCATTCATCACATCTCCATCAAAAGCGATTTCAAGCCTAGCACATTCAAACAGTAAACAATGAAAACTATGCCCTCCATCATGAAGATTACTGGTAAAAGTCATCAGTAAAGAAAGATTAATTTACCTTCCTCGCAGATTTTCATCAGGAAGAACATATTTGGAAACTGGACCACGAGTAGGAAGCTTTGTTTCAAGTCCAGCATTTATATCATCTACATACTCTTTTAACTTCTGAACTACAACACTCGTGCTGCATGATAATAGCAGTAGCAACTATGAATTTAACACATCATTTAATAGCCGTAGAAGCCCATCAAGAAGGAATAATACATATTGCACACATAAAGATGGACTTACCTATAGAAAGGAGTCAACCTGCAACATCGAAAGAACCATATGGTCAGGAAACACTCAAAACCCATGGGGTCTCAATAATATAAACAAATAGACAACCTTACTACAGTAGCAAAAATAAATAAAAGGTGAACATGGATTATATTTTCTTAGTGGAGTCTTACATACATAGAGATATGCGACCAGTGCAAGTCCATCACATTTTCTTTCTTTTTTTACTCCTATGTAAACACTCTACTCTATAAAGCATTCCACATTCAATTTCAGTAAGTGTTAAAAACATTCAATTTCAGTTGTTCCTCCAGCACTAGTAGGTACTCCCTGTGTGATCTAAACGATCTTATATTAGTTTACAGAGGGAGTAGATATCAAACTAAAAGTTAATTGAATCATTTCATCTCAAGTGCGATTAAAGAGAATCTAAGAACCTCAGGGCAAGAGTTGAACCTTATATCGCCTGAAATTGTACATTCTCCAGGAATTTGGTTCAGACCCCCACCAGGATCTGCAAAGCATCACATGTTAGGACCACACCCAATGATATTTTTTTCTTTTCTACATATTATAAATACACTGTCTCTATAACATACTTAAAATAAAGGTACAAGGGGGACTTACAACTCCACTTTGTTGGCTTCATCGTAGATGGAGTAGCAAACTTGTAGAGCTTCTCTTTCTCGTGTGCAGGGAAGTCATTGTAAAACCGAGTTTGGATTTCTTTAAGTGCATCCATATTTAACTCCATCGAATTTATGGCCTTTGGCAAAAACAAAAAACAGATACGGAGTCTTCAGAATTCAAAAGCACTTTTATACTTTGTCCCCGACAGCAAGAAAAGGTGAAAATGCTATATTTGGACTTCTTTGCCGTGTGAACTACATGAATAGCTCTTTCCATAACATAACAAAGACATGTCAAATAAAGATGTGCCGAAAACAATCGTATAACAGCAGAGTTGATTACACAATAAGTTATACCAGTCATGTATCAACAATCACTTGCTTTATACTTAGTGCGTTACTTTGTTTTTGATCCCATTATTCATAGTTACGTTGGTACTTTGGTACCAATCGCAAGGATGCTAACTTATTCTAGCAACTATACGATTTAACAGATCATATCTATAGAATATTTACTACTCCCTCCGCTTCACTATGATTATCACCGGCTTAAGAAAAGTGTCTAAAAATATATCCACTGAAGGAATCAAGAGGTAATGCAATATTTTCACCCTCTTACTTTAATAGGTTGAGAAGGTTATATGGTTGTATGATATCATTTATTATGTATGGTCATTTTTCATTAACTCTCTTAGATTTTGTGTCTATACAGTTATATAGATTAAAAAGGAGGGAGTGGCAGCTGAAGTGCTGAACATTGTTCTGATGAGTCCAAATGAGTACCTTATGTGCAAGGCCACTGTGAAACAGCTTCCCTGTTGCCTTTAGATGCCAAGGGATCATCCCACCGGTACCAATGCATGGCTGCTTATCCGCAGTATCTATCCAAAACCTTCACAATACCACACATATGTCCAACTAAATCAGCAAGAATTCCCCACGAACGACACATTACTTGGCCATTCCATCGAGGCAACAGAGAGTTCAATACTCACAAGGGTCCAGTCTTGAGCTTATCCAGCAAACCATCCTTGACAAGACCATCAACACCAATGCCAGTGACCGATGAATTCTCTTCATTGGCAATAAACACCGCAATGACAGAATGCTTCAATGGTGGTTTCACCTCACCAAGCCGCCGCATGAGCTGAGTCACTAGCGCCACATGACCAAGGCAGTCCGTCGTCCCACGGCCCCTAAGCTTTTCCTTGTCATCACCTTCAAAGGTTAGTGAGAAGGGATCGAAGTCCTGCAGGAGTAGAAGACCCCAGTCCACTGATTAGTGATTATAACCAACAAGAGTAACAGAAATTTGACGAACAAATCAAGAGTAAATTTTGAGGTACAACTTGTTAGTAATCACTAAGTCAATTTACGATGCGACAGAAATAAAATAAGCGAAATCAAACAGCACCAGTGATGAAAGGTAAACATTAACAGTAGATACAGCAATTAAGCCACTGAAGTACTAACTTGAATCACAACACTCCACAAGTCCACGAGCCAACACTGCACCGAAACATGCATCTATTCCAAGTAGAACAATCCAGAAGCCACTAACAGATCAGGGATGGGTGCAGTTTGGGCGACAAGCTAGAAAGACCCCCAAATCAAGCAAACCCTCGAATCCTTCGTCCAGGAACCCTAAGCCTCGAATCAGCACTCACACATCCAAACGAAATCTGCTAGGAACTCACCCATTCGCTAGGGTTGGCCGGAACGACGTCCATGTGCATGCCGACGAAGGAGACGACGCGGCCGGGGACGGTGCCGGGGTACTCGACGATGACGTTGCTCCGGCCGTCGGTGTAGCTCACCTTCCGCACGACGAGCGGGCCGCCGCCGGTGTCCGTGGACACCGGGCGGAGCGCGTCGACGACGTGCTGCGCCACGAGGTCCTCCTGCGGGACGAGGGCCGGCGGGTCGTTCTGCAGGCGCTGGGACTCGCCGATGAGCTTGGCGAGGAGGGCGACGAAGGGGTCACGGTCCAGGCCTCCGACGGCGTCCTTGAGCGGCGGCGCCGGAGATGCCATCTTAGACGCGGCGGCGGATTGGGTCAACAGCGAAGGGAGTCCAGTCGAGGTCGAGGAACTCTCTGTGTTTGAGCAACTCTGGATGGATGTACGTACGATGTGCGCATATGATGTGTCCGTGTCGACGACGGCACGGAGATGCGTGCCGTAGCCGCTGCAGTTCTTCAGTTTCTCTTCTCTTTCTTTATTTCTTTTTTTTGAAATTCTTCTCTTCTCTTTTCATTCAACACTCCTAATTTTCATGTAAAAAACACCTTATCATTTTATAAAGAGCAAAGTGCTTTTTCGTCCCTCAACTAATCGCGAAATGTGGCTTTCGTTCTGAACTCTTTTTTTGATATAACCTTCATCCCTCAACTCTACTAGGTATGTTTAATCCTCGTAATGGTATTCCTCGGCCAAACCTTGTTTTGACTTGATGTGTCATTGTTTTGACCACATCTTGGTGCAGCTTCTCCCATCACCGGCCTCCTAGACACTGGCGGAGCTACATTAGGGACAAACCAGGCCATGGCCCGCCCATCTTTTATGTAACATACAAATCAGTAGGTAGGCCCAGCCCACGTACTGCAACAAAGGTCAGTAGCACCAGCCCAGCCGTAGCAGATGATCAGGGCCTCTTTGATTCACAGGATTCTGAAAACGCGGGAATAGGAAAAACATAGGATTGGAATGTCATGCTCATTTCCATCCTATAGGATTTTGGGTTGCTTGATTGCACCATAGGAAAAATAAAGGATTCCTTCAAAGAGGTTTGAGTGAATGCAAGAAATCCTATTGAAAGTAGTACAAAGAAATCCTTAGAAAAAGTTCGTGTAGGATTCAATCCTTTGAATCAAACAGCCAACATAGAAAAAAATCCTAAAGATTATGATCCTCCAAAAGACCTGTGTAAATCCTTTGAATCAAAGGAGCCCTTAATCTGACCCGGTCATAATTCTGCTTGTAGCTCCGCCACTGCTCCTAGAGTACCATCACAATCTTTCTTGCTGCATCACACAGTGGATATTTTAAACGGCTAGAGATACTCTTGTCACTGGAGCAGCCAATGGGTCGGTGACATGAGAGAGAGACATTTCTCTCAATGACATGCGGCTCTATGCCACCTTACAATGACGATATGGCCAATACCATGTCACATAAGGTCAAAACCGTATTTGATTGTTGAATACCGCTGCAAGGGGCTAACTATACTGATATTAAGACTTGAGAGACGAAAGTTGTACTGAAAAAAGTTTAGGGACGAAAGCTACACTTCGGGATAAGTTGAGGGACGAAAAATGCACGTATCTCTTTTATAAAAGGAGAAATGACATATATTAAAAGTCAACCAACACGTATAGGATCATCTTTAAAGAATCAAAAAATTACTCACAAGATCGTTGGAAAAATCAACATGTCTTCCTCCTACATTCTCGTTGGCGGGGCCCTGTGAGCGAAGCTCGATGTCACCTCCGGACCTCCAAAACACCATCGAAGTTAGTGAAACGTTGTTGACGCAGTAGCCAAATGAGAAGACGCATGCAACAATGACTTGAGAAATAGATCACTGCCACGAAGAAGAACGCGATGAAGAGGGGGGCATGTGGCCTTGCTGGCAAGGAATGGTGGGATAGCCTCATATTTGGAATAGAGTTGTGTTATCTCCTCTCCCCCCACCCCTCCCCCCTCCTTGTTGGAAATATGCCCTAGAGGCAACAATGTAAGGGCTTCTTCTGCCTTAGGGTTTTGGTGATGATGACAACACACGTGTGGACTAATCGTGCGCCATAGTTTTCTCAAGTACGCATTGTGTGGCGCAAGACGGTTAGGTTTTCCCTCTATGCGAAAAAGATCAAAGACAGAGTTTCCGACGTTTTTATTCCTTTGGTCGTAGGATATCCATACTATTAAGAGGGAATCCACATCGGAAGGTATTGGGTGAATCACTTCACGTACACATTCTCTGCACCCACCATATACCCTCAGTTCGAGGAGAGAGAGGTTCCCCGTCCTCTGTCATGTGCAGTTCTGCCCATGGCGGTAGTACCGCTCCCTTGAGCGGTTGTACCGCTGGCCGGTAGTTCCGGTCTCACCACCGCTCCAAGTACCACTCAGGGGTGACTCCCTTCTATACCGGGTACGATGGTAAACCGGTGGTGGAACGGTAGTTCCGGTTTGTCTTGACAAACCGGTACTATCGGTGCTCAGGGCGGTAGTACCGCCTTGGACTCCACCACCCAGGGACTGCTGGCCCAGCGGTAGTTCCGGCCCAACCTCCGCTCCAACTACCGGCCTGAGGGGTTTACTTTACGTATGTGGCACGGTAGTCGAGCGATGGTGGTGCGGTAGTTCTGGTTTATTCCGGTAGACCGGTACTACCGGGTGCGCCACCGGAAGTACCGCCCTGGTGCCCTAGCAGGGGTTTCCCGCATTCACCGGTTGTACCGGTGTCTATTGCGGAAGTACCGCCCCTATGCGTTTCTGCACATAACGGTTGGATCTGTGGGGGGCCTATTTAAGGAGGTGCTTCTCCTACCTCCGACCTACCTCTTGCCTCTCTCTCTCCTCCATTACTGCCACTAAAGCTCTCTTGCCCGATCTCTCTCTCTAGCCACTCAAACTCATTGATTTGCTAGGGATTGAAGGAGGAGACCTAGATCTACACTTCCACCAAAGGATATTTGATTCTCCCATACTTTCTTGTGTGGATTTTGTTACTCTTGGGTGCTTGGGCGCCCTAGACGGAAGAGGTCACTTCGGAGCCACATTCCATTGTGGTGAAGCTCCGGGGTTTCGTTGGGAGCCTCCAATTAAGTTGTGGAGAGAGCCCCAACCTTGTTTGTAAAGGTCCGGTTGTCGCCTTCAAGGGCACCAATAGTGGAATCATGGCGTCTCGCATTGTGTGAGGGCGTGAGGAGAATATGGTGGCCCTAGTGGCTTCTTGGGGAGCATTGTGCCTCCACACCGCTCCAACGGAGACGTACTTCCCCTCAAAAGGAAGGAACTTCGGTAACACATCCTCGTCTTCACCGGCTCCACTCTTGGTTATCTCGTGCCTTTACTTATGCAAGCTTATTTGTGCTATATCCCTTGCTTGCTTGTGTGCTTGTTGTTATTGCATCATATAGGTGCTCACCTAGTTGCATATCTAGACAACCTACTTTGATGCAAAGTTTAAATTGGTAAGAAAAGCTAAAAATTATTAGTTGCCTATTCACCCCCCTCCCTCTAGTCAACTATATCGATCCTTTCAATTGGTATCAGAGCCTCGTCTCTTTATTAAGGACATTGTCGTCCGAAGAGTATGGTTGACACCGTAGACGGTGCGGAGGAGCACTCCGGTGTGAATCCGGTCTCGTCTACGGCCGATTGGGGAACCGCAGTCTCTCATGAGGAATTCAATGTGGCTTTGGACACATTGAAAACCTCCATGACGGCCGAGGTTGAAAGCATGTTTAACAAATTCTTAGAAGGGCTTAAACTATCCACCGCACTGATGAAAGTGGGTGGTCTCACTAACAAGGTGACAGATGCTAACTCCGATAAGGGGGGAGCTACTAGTGAAAAGGCTCCTTCATCTAGGGGGTAAAAATGGTAACGGCATCTTTGCCCATGTGGAACCTTCGGTTACTTATGGTGGATCGATTCCTTCCACTCATTTGAATCATGCCGGTCCTCCCCCTAAGATTGTGAAAAATGAGGACTTTGATGCTTGGGTATATCGCTTTAAACGTCATTTAAATCATGTTAATACTAACCTTTGGAGAATCATTGAGCAAGGTTTCTATCCTCATGACCCAAGAAACTTCACCCCTAGAGAAGCCGCGGATCATCAATTCAACGAGAATGCTCTCTTCATCATCCAAGATGCAATACCTTCCGAAGATCTTGCACATCTCCGACCTTTCACCATGGCCAAGGAAGCATGGCACCATGTTGTTTCCCTTTACAAGGGAAGTGCAAGCATTCAACGCTCCAACTATGAAGTGGTGCAAGATGAGGCCGATGAGTTTGCAATGAATGAAGCTGAAGAACCTCGTGAGCTTTACCGGAGGTTAACCACTCTCGCGGTCTCTCTCCGAGATCATGGGAGCAAGGATACGGATGACAATTGGATCAAGGGCAAGTTCCTCAAGGCCATGATGCCTTATCACAAGGCCATGTCCTCCGTCATCCGTCAAAGACCGGACTTCCACACCTTGTCCTCAAGTGAAGTCTTGGATGAGTTTGTGGCAATGAGGATCTTGGACAAGACCACCGATAATGCGGTGTTGCGCTCTCAAAGAGCTAAGAAGCCCAACATTGCTTTGAAGGCCAAGGTTAGTGTGGAAGAAGAGGATGAAGAGGAGAAGAGGAGAGCAACCCCGAAGATACAAAATATGCTTATCATGAGCACATGGCTCTCGCTTCAAGGCAATTTTGGAGCAAGAAGAACTCAAGGCCCAACTTCAACAAGAACAACTCAAGTGGCACAAAGAGCAAGCAACTAGTGAGGAACTGCTACAATTGTGGCAATGTGAGTCACTTTGTTGTGGAGTGTCCCTATGAAAAGAGGGGAGACAATGGTGGCAAGCTCATCCGAAAGGACAAGGCCAAGTCCTTCCCCAACAAGAGCAACTTCACCAAGAAGACTCCTCCCAAGGGTTTGGTGGCACAAGAAGAGTACAATGAGGATGATGATGAAGATGAAGATGGTGAGACGGTTGCCATGGCCTCCGTTTCCATTGCGACAACTCCACGGGTGTCTCTATTTGACTCACCCAATGAGAACATCACCGCCAAGTGCCTCATGGCTAAAGCCACCAACAAGGTAACCCCCAACATCAAAACTACCATCATTACTAATCCTTCGTTGACGGATTGCATTGATGAAAGTGAGGGGTCCAATGTGGAGGAAAATGAATTTGAGTCTTTTATGAATAAGCTCAAGGGTAAGTCCAAGAAGCACTTCATTACTCTCTTGGAACAACTTGGTGAAGCCAATGACATGATCGAGGCTCATGAAGATACCATCTCTAAGATGGAGGGGCATAGTCGTGACTATGCCGATGAGATTTCGGATCTCTCCAATGCTCTTGAGGAAGAGCGTGGTCATCCTTTGGCTCTTGAGGAGTCAGACAACGAGGACCATGCTAAATTGAAGAAAGATCTTGATCATGCTCTTGTTGTATCTCGTGTGCTAAACTCCGAGAAAGCCAAGCTTGGGGTTGATCTTGCTAGACTCAAAGAGGAGTTTGATGTAATTGACAAGGCTCACAAGGTCTTGAAGGGTGCACATGCTAGCCTCAAAGAGTCTCATGATCAACTCCAAGTAAAGCTAACTAAGGGGAAAGCCACTTTTCCTCATATGGTCTTAATTGATAATGCAAATGCTACTAACCCGTGTTGTGAGCATGTGCATTGATACGTCTCCATCGTATCTATAATTTTTTATTGTTCAATGCCAATATTATACAACTTCCATATACTTTTGGCAACTTTTTATACTATTTTTGGGGACTAACATATTGATCCAGTGCCCATTGCCATTTCCTGTTTGTTGCATGTTTTTGTTTTGCAGAATATCCATATCAAACGGAGTCCAAACGGGATAAAAACAGACGGAGAATATTTTTGGAATATTTGGAGAATATGGGAAGAAGAATCAAAGCGAGACGGTGCCCGAGGGGGGCATGAGGCAGGGGGCCCGCCTGCCCCCCTGGGCACGCCTGCCCCTCTCGTGGGCCCCCCGTAAGGCGGTTGCTGCTCTTCTTTGGCCGCAAGAAAGCTAATTTTCGGGGGGAAATCTCGGTGAAGGTTTCAGTCCAATCAGAGTTACGGATCTCCATATATATACGAAACGGTGAAAGGGCAGAATAACAGAACGCAGAAGCAGAGAGAGACAGAGAGGCAGATCCAATCTCGGAGGGGCTCTCGCCCCTCCCACACCATGGAGGCCAAGGACCATAGGGGAAACCCTTCTCCCATCTAGGGAGGAGGTTAAGTAAGAAGAAGACTAAGGTCCCCCCTCTCCCCTTCTCTTCCGGTGGCGTCGGAACACCGCCGTGGCCATCATCATCACCGCAATCTTCACCAACAACTTCACCGCCATCATCACCAATTCTTCCCCCCTCTATGCAGCGGTGTAACCTCTCTCTTACCCGCTGTAATCTCTACTTAAACATGGTGCTCAACGCTATATATTATTTCCCAATGATGTATGGCTATGCTATGATGTTTGAGTAGATCTGTTTTGTCCTATGGGTTATTTGATGATCAAGATTGGTTTGAGTTGCATGTTTTATTATTGGTGTTGTCCTATGGTGCTCTCCATGTCGTGCAAGCGTGAGGGATTCCCGCTGTAGGGTTTGCAATATGTACATGATTTGCTTATGGTGGGTGGCGTGAGTGACAGAAGCATAGACCCAAGTAAGTAGGTTGTTTGCGTATGGGATAAAGAGGACTTGATGCTTTAATGCTATGGTTGGGTTTTACCTTCATGATCTTTAGTAGTTGCGCATGTTTGCTAGAGTTCCAATCATAAGTGCATATGATCCAAGTAGAGAAAGTATGTTAGCTTATGCCTCTCCCTCAAATAAAATTGCAATAATGATTACCGGTCTAGTTATCGATTGCCTAGGGACAAATAACTTTCTCGTGACAACAACCCCTTTACTAAAACTAATTTAGTTGTGTCTTTATCTAAACAGCCCCTACTTTTTATTTGCGTTCTCTTTATTATCTTGAAAACCTATCCAAGAACACCTACAAATTAATTCTAGTTTCATACTTGTTCTAGGTAAAGCGAACGTCAAGCGTGCGTAGAGTTGTATCGGTGGTCGATAGAACTTGAGGGAATATTGGTCTACCTTTAGCTCCTCGTTGGGTTCGACACTCTTACTTATCGAAAGAGGCTACAGTTGATCCCCTATACTTGTGGGCTATCATGCATCTTGTTGAGGAGAATGCAAAGTTGAAGGATCAACTTGAGAAAGGCCTTGTGTCATGTATACAAGGTGAGAAGAACCTCAACGACCTTTTGAGCAACCAAAAGGAAGTTGTGGCCAAGGAAGGGATTGGGTTCACACCCAAACCCAAGAACAAGAAGAAGAATGACAAGGCCAAACGACCTCCTCCTCTCAAACAAACCTTTGTGAAAGAGGGAGAGGGCGCTCCTAAGGAGAAGAAGAACAATGTGAAGGGTGGTGGTGTCAAGAAGGGCAATGCCACCCCTTCCAACAAAGCCGGCGACTTTAACCCTTCCTATGTGTTATGTCGTGCTAGTGATGGGCATGTTTATGCAAAATTTGTTGGTTCTCCTTATGAGTACATTGAATGGTCTATTTGGGTGCCTAAGACCCTTGTCACTAACATCAAAGGACCCATTACAAAATGGGTACCTAAAACCAAGCATTGATCTCTTGTAGGTGTTTGCTTCCGGTGGAGGATCATGGTTGCTCAATAGTGGAGCCACAAATCATATGACCAGAAGCAAGGACTTGGTGGTGGACGTGCACAAGATTTCATCTATGCCCACCAATGTCGAGTGGGGTGACGCCTCATCCTATAAGGTATTGGGACTTGGCAAGGTTGTCATTTCTCATGATCTCACGACCGAGAAGGTCATGCTTGTTGAGTCCCTCGCATACAATTTACTTTCCGTTTGTCAACTTGCAATCATGGGCTTTGCCACTTTCTTTGATATTGATACCGTGGCCCTCTTGTGGAGCAAGACTCTTAAAGTAGCCTTTGTTGGGCATGTCGAGAACGGTCTCTATGTGATTAACTTTTTGGAGCGACCCACTAAGACCGCGACATGCCTAATGGCTAAAGTTGACGTGGGGTGGCTTTGGCATCGCCGTTTAGCCCATGTCAATATGAGATCTTTGCAAAGTATTCTCAAGGGGGACTATGTCCGTGGACTAACAAATGTTAGTTTTGCTAAAGATCGTGCTTGCAGCGCTTGTATCGAAGGAAAGCTACATGAAAAGGCTCACCCTCCCACGACTATCATTTACTCGAAGAGGCCTTTGGAGCTCCTTCACTTGGATCTATTTGGGCCTCCATCCTTTGGTAGTCTTGGGGGTAGAAAGTATTGCTTGGTGATTGTGGATGATTATTCAAGATACACTTGGGTATACTTCTTCAAGAGGAAGAGTGAGACCCAACAAACCGTCATTGACTTTGCAAATGAAGCTCAATGCCAACACAATGCAAAGATCTTGACTATAAGAAGTGACAACTACACCTTGGATGAGTTTCTTAGTGATGAGGGGATCAAGAATCAATATTCCGCACCTTACACCCCTCAACAAAATGGTGTAGCAGAGAGGAAGAACCGGACGTTAATGGATGCGACAAGGACCATGATGGCGGAGTTCAAGTCTCCATACAACTTTTGGGCCGAAACCATCAACACCGCGTGTCATGCATCCAATCGGCTCTATCTCCGCAGGGGCTTGAACAAGACTCCATATGAGATTCTCACCCGTAACAAGCCCAACCTCAAGTACTTTCGAGTGTTCAGGTGTAAGTGTTTCATTCTCAAGAAAGGTGTTCGCTTGTCTAAATTTGAGGCTAGTGCTCAAGGGGGCATATTTGTTGGTTATGCTACAAACTCTCATGCTTACCGTGTCCACAATAAGTCCACGGGACTTATTGAGGAGACATGTAATGTGGAGTTCGATGAGAATAACGGCTCCCAAGTGGAGCAAAGTGGTACTTGTGATGTAGGTGATGAAATTCCTCCCCAAGACATAAGAAGAATGGGTGTTGGTTTTATCCTACCCAATGAGGAACCCCTTGTGGCCGAAGAAGAAGGACAATGTTCCACTCGAGTGGAACCATCACCAACTCAAGACCCACATGTTGGGGAACGTAGTAATTTCAAAAAAATTCCTACGCACACGCAAGATCATGGTGATGCATAGCAACGAGAGGGGAGAGTATTGTCCATGTACCCTCGTAGACCGTAAGCGGAAGAATTATGACAACGCGGTTGATGTAGTCGTACGTCTTCACGATCGACCGATCCTAGCACCGAAGGTACGACACCTCCGCGATCCGCACACGTTCGGCTCGTTGACGTCCCACGAACTCACGATCCAGTAGAGTGTCGAGGAGAGCTTCGTCAGCACGACGGCGTGATGACGGTGATGATGAAGCTACCGGCGCAGGGATTCGCCTAAGCATTACGACGATATGAACGAGGTGGATTATGGTGGAGGGGGGCACCGCACACGGCTAAGAGATCAATGATCAACTTGTGTGTCTATGGGGTGCCCCCTCCCCCGTATATAAAGGACTGGAGGAGGGGGAGGGGGCCGGCCTCCTAGGCGCGCCCCAAGGGGAGTCCTACTCCCACCGGGAGTAGGATTCCCCCCTGTCGGTGTCAAAACCGGCAGATCTCGAGTAGGGGGCCCCGAACTGTGCGTCTAGGCGGATGGTAACAGGAGACAAGGGACACGATGTTTTTACCCAGGTTCGGGCCCTCTCGATGGAGGTAAAACCCTACTCCTGCTTGATTAATAGTGATGATATGGGTAGTACAAGAGTAGATCTACCACGAGATCAAAGAGGCTAAACCCTAGAAGCTAGCCTATGGTATGATTGTTGTTCGCCCCACGGACTAAAACCCTCCGGTTTATATAGACACCGGAGAGGGCTAGGGTTACGAGTTGGTTACAATGGGAGGAGATCTACATATCCAGATCGCCAAGCTTGCCTTCCACGCCAAGGAAAGTCCCATCCGGACACGGGACGAAGTCTTCAATCTTGTATCTTCATAGTCCAGGAGTCCGGCCGAAGGTTATAGTCCGGCTATCCGGACACCCCCTAATCCAGGACTCCCTCACCCCCCTTCCCTAGTTGGATTAGGAGAGAAGGAAGGGGGAGGAAGGAGGAAGGAAAGGGGGGCTGGCCCCCCTCCCATTTTGGATTGGGCTTGGGGGGGTGTGCCCCCTCCTTTGCTCCCTTCTCCTCTCTCCCACTATGGCCCAATAAGGCCCATATACCTCCCGGGGGGTTCCGGCAACCTCCTGGTACTCCGGTAAATGCCCGATCTCACCCGGAACCATTCCGATGTCCAAATATAGTCATCCAATATATCGATCTTTATGTCTCGACCATTTCGAGGCTCATCGTCATGTCCGTGATCATATCCGGGACTCCGAACTACCTTTCGTACATCAAAACACATAAACTCATAATACGATCGTCACCGAACGTTAAGCGTGCGGACCCTACGGGTTCGAGAACTATGTAGACATGATCGAGACACGTCTCCGGTCCCAGGAATTGGTCAATAATAAAGGGACCTTCCCATTTGGGCTTGATTTTGTCCTTTTTCTTGTCCGGCGGGCGTAGAACTAACTCGCCAACATTGTAAGTTTTGGCCCGTACTTCTCTGCTTTGATATCTTCGAGCCTGCTGTCGATAAAATGCGGAACGGGCTTTTGCCACGCCACGCTCCTCCTCCAAGGCGTCCAAACTGTCCTGCCGATCGAGTTCGGCTTCTCTTTCTTTGTACATGCGCACGCGAGGTGAGTCATGAATTATGTCGCAGGGCAGAACCGCCTCTGCGCCGTATACCATAAAGAATGTTGTGTATCCGGTGGTGCGATTCGGCGTGGTCCGCAGCCCCCAGAGTACGGAGTCGAGCTCCTCTACCCAGTGCGTGTTGGATTCCTTGAGGGAACGCACTAATCTGGGTTTGATGCCGCTCATGATTAGACCATTTGCTCGCTCGACCTGACCGTTAGTTTGTGAGCAATAGACTGAAGCGTAGTCGAGCTTGATGCCCATGTTTTTGCACCAGAGTTTGACCTCGTCGGCCGTAAAGTTCGTGCCGTTATCAGTGATGATGCTGTGGGGGACGCCGTAATGGTGTACGACCCCTGATATGAAGTCTATCACCGGTCCGGATTCGGCCGTCTTAATAGGCTTGGCCTCTATCCATTTGGTGAATTTATCCACCATGACCAGTAGGTATTTTTGCTTGTGGGTTCCTCCTTTAAGGGTCCAACCATGTCAAGCCCCTGCATGCCAAGGGCCGGTGATAGGTATAGTTTGGAGGGCGGTGGGTGGCATATGGCTTTGGTTAGCAAAGAGCTGGCAACCGACGCATCGTTGGACTAAGTCCGAGCATCTGCCGGGCCGTCGCCAATAAAATCTGTCACGGAAGGCCTTGCTTACAAGGACCGGGCTGCGGCGTGGTGCCCGCCGAGTCCGGCATGAATTTCAGCCGAAGATTCCGCCTTCCTCTTGGAGATACACCTTTGAAGGACTCGGTGGTGCTTTTCTTATAAAGCTCTCCTCATGGACTTTATAGGCTTTAGATCGCCTTACTATGCAAGTGTGCCTCGTTTTGGTCTGGGAAGTTCTGCTGGTTAGGTAGGCTAGGAATGGTTACATCCACGGGCAATGACCGCCATTATTACGTGGGCTGAAGATGTTACTTCGCTGGCGAGCCTCCGTTGTGTCGTATGTTCGTGTCGGGCGGTGCCGTTGGGTCCGGGCTGATATTTCGGACTCCCTTCCCATAATACGGATGGCTTGAATAGCCTCTCCAAGAAGATATTGGGGGGACGGCATCGCGCTTTGCGCCAATGCGTGCTAAGACGTCGCTGCTGATTGTTTTCCGAGCTATATGGTGAAATTCGAGCCCTTCGAACCGAGCGGACATCTTTAGGACGGCATTGCGATAAGCTGCCATTTTTGGATCCTTGGCATCAAGGTCTCCATTTATTTGGGATATCGCGAGGTTCAAATCCCCGCGCACCTCTAGGCATTGAATGCCCATGGAGACGCCATCCGGAGACCATGTAGAAGGGCCTCGATTCGATCGCGTTGTTGGAGTCCGATACATTATCCGAGTACGATTGAATCAGATTCTGTTGGGGACGTCGAACGACGCCATGACCCCTGCACCAGCCAACATTTTGGAGCCGTCGAAGTGCATGATCCGGTTGAATATGTGCCGTACTCTTTAGGGAGTTCGGCTTCATCCATTCGGCGAAAGTCGGCAAAACTTCGACTTAATAGCTCGTCGTGGCTTATAGGTTATGTCGAACGGGAGGAGCTCAATGGCCCATTTGGCAATCCGGCCCGTCGCGTCACGGTTGTTTATAATATCGTTAAGAGGTACTTCAGAGGCTACTGTTATCGAACACTCTTGAAAGTAGTGTCGCAGCTTCCGAGATGCCATAAATACCGCATATGCTATCTTTTGATGATGTGGGTACCACAATTTGCATGGAGTGAGGACAGTGGACACATAGTAAACTGGCTTTTGAAGGGGGAATTTGTGTCCGTCCGTTTCTCGTTCGACGACGAGCACTGCACTGACCACTTGATGAGTTGCCGCGATGTATAATAGCATTGGTTCCCCCATGTTAGGTGCGGCCAGGACCGGGTTTGTTGCCAATATGGCTTTTATTTCTTCGAGTCCGGCCGTGGCGGCATCCGTCCACTCGAAGTGTTCGGTGCGCCGGAGGAGGCGATAAAGAGGTAATGCCTTTTCTCCCAATCGGGAGATAAAGCGGCTTAGAGCCGCCACGCATCCGGTCAATTTTTGTATTTGCTTGAGGTCCTTTGGGATATCCAATTGTGACAGAGCTCGGATCTTGGCTGGGTTTGCTTCTATTCCTCTACCGGATACTATGAAGCCCAAGAGCTTTCCGGCTGGTACGCCAAAAACACATTTTTCCGGGTTAAGCTTGATGTCATATGTTCGGAGGTTGTCGAATGTGAGCCTCAAGTCGTCTACTAAAGTTTCAACATGCTTGGTTTTGACGACCACGTCATCTACGTATGCCTCCACTGTTTTGCCGATCTGGTTTGCCAGACATGTACGAATCATGCGCTGATATGTTGCGCCGGCGTTTTTGAGCCCGAAGGGCATTGTGTTGAAGCAGAATGGGCTGTATGGGGTGATGAATGCCGTTGCGGCTTGGTCTGGCTCTACCATTTTAATTTGATGGTAGCCGGAGTATGTGTCGAGGAAACACAATGAATCGTGTCCTGCGGTAGCGTCGATAATTTGATCGATGCGGGGAGGGGAAGGATCCTTTGGGCAAGCCTTGTTGAGGTCCTTGAAATCGACGATAGGCGCCAGGATTTGTCCTTCTTGGTACCATCACCAGGTTTGCTAGCCAGTCCGGATGTTTTATATCTCGATGAATCCGGCCTCCAGAGTTTGGCTAGCTCCTCTCCCTGGCTTGCCTCTTAGGCTCGGAGAAACGCCAAGGGCCTGCTTGATGGCTTGAATCCTTTTAGGATGTTTAGGCTGTGCTCGCCACCGGCGTGGGATTCTGGCATGTCTGAAGGGTGCGAGCAAAATGTCCCAATTTTCGCGTAGGAATTCTCGTGGTCTGGCGTCTACATCGGGGTTTAATTGCGCCCGATGGAGGCCGTTTTATAGGGTCCGTTGGATGGACTTGAATTTGACTATTTCGTCCGCCGGTTTAAAGGAGGTGGACTTGGATCTTTTATCGAGTATCACGTCGTCCCTACTCACCGTGGGCGCTTAGCGCGATCAGTTCCTCGGCCGCTAGGGTTTTGGATAGTGCCTCAAGGGCCAGCAGGCGGCTGTCTTATTTTCGGCGCGGAGTGCTATGTCCGGGTCACTAGCAAGAGTGATGATACCGTTGGGCCCGGGCATTTTGAGTTTCATGTACCCGTAATGGGGTATAGCTTGAAAAATTGTGAACGCCTCTCGCCCTAATAGAGCGTGATATCCGCTGCTGAACGGGGCCACTTGGAATGTGACCTCCTCGGACCTGTAATTATCCGGCGTGCCGAACACCACATCTAGTGTGATTTTTCCTGTACAGCATGCTTCCCGACTGGGGATTATTCCTCTAAAGGTTGTGCTGCTTCGCTCAATGCGGCTCCAGTCTATTTCCATTTTTTGAAGGGTTTCCTCGTAAATGAGGTTCAATCCGCTGCCACCGTCCATGAGTACCTTGGTAAGGCGAAAGCCGTCCACTATTGGACTGAGGACCAATGCGGCTAGTGCTCGGGCTGTTTGGAATTTAGGTTCATCACTGGCATTAAAGGTAATAGCCGTGTCACTCCATGGGTTTATTGTTGCTACTTGGTAGACTTCTGTAAGGCTGCGGAGTGTTCGTTTCCGCATATTATTTGATGCGAAAGTCTCAACACCGTTATTAATGCATCTTGGTATCCCCTGGGCTGGTGCTCTGTGGATTCTGGAGTTAGAAGCTCTTAGCCACTTCTAGCCATCTGCCGGAGTATCCGACATGCTCTAAGGCTATGAGTTGGTGTGGCGCCCTCTGTACTATGAATTTTACAGAGTCCGTTGAGCCATCCCTCCAGTACGGTTCCATGCCCTATAGAGGGTTTTTGCTTTTTGGTGTTTAACCTAGGTGCCTGGCGATAATGCACCCTTTTATTTCGGGATGGGTTGTATTCAGTACGATTGTCCCAAAATTTTATTTCGGTTTTCCAGCGCTTTCCATTGCACAAGATCGTGATTATGGTCGCCAAGTCGATTGAAGCATGTAATTTCACGGTGACTTATGGCGTTGAGGATTCCGTTGTCCGTGCAATTATTGCGAAGAATGAAATTGCGCCATCCTCGTGGCGATCCTTTATCCTGTTCATGACCGGGAGGAATCGCCCAAGAATGGTGTATCTTTTCTGCGGGCTCTTGCCGAATTTGGGATAGATCGCTTATGTTTGGGTGGGCGGGTGGAATTAAATCCGGAACTTCGCCCAATTTAAGACTCGAGGGCCAAGGAGTTTCGAACTCGGAAGCTTGGGTTCTTGGATGTTGTCCAATGAATCTAGCCCATGCCTGACTTTAGGTTCGGGGCTTGAGGACGCCTCCCTCCACGGGTATCCGGCTTGGAGAGATCGGGAATCCGGACATAACTAGTCCTTAAGGTAGATGAAGGCTTGCCGCATTGTTCCTCCACCACTACAACGAGATGGGTGACCTGGGGAGAGTTAATCTCTCTCGGATCGGGTTTAGGCCCAATCTGATCGTAGTCTGTAGCGACTCCCAGGGCGGCGATGCGATCCAAGAGCTCGTTTAAGGAGGAGAGCTCCATCGGATCCAACTGCTCGGCGAGTTCCGAGTTGACGTGAAGATTGCTTTCGATGACCCGAGAAGTCACCGTCGGCGCGGCGGCCGAACAGGCGGTCATAAGAAAACCGCCTAACCGGAGGTTTTGGCCGATAGCCAAAGGTCCTTTAGCAACAGTGCCGTCTTTAAAGACGGGATGAGGCATCCTTCCTGATGGCGACGACACAGAGGAACTCTCAATGAAAGCACCAATGTCAGTGTCAAAACCGGCGGATCTCGGGTAGGGGGTCCCGAACTGTGCATCTAGGCGGATGGTAACAGGAGACAAGGGACACAATGTTTTTACCTGTGTTGGGCCCTCTCGATGGAGGTAAAACCCTACTCTGTTTGATTAATATTGATGATATGGGTAGTACAAGAGTAGATCTAACACGATATCAAAGAGGCTAAGCCCTAGAAGCTAGCCTATGGTATGATTGTTGTTCGTCCTACGGACTAAAACCCTCCGGTTTATATAGACACCGGAGAGGGCTAGGTTACACGAGTTGGTTACAATGGGAGGAGATCTACATATCCAGACGCCAAGCTTGCCTTCCACGCCAAGGAAAGTCCCATCCGGACACGGGACGAAGTCTTCAATCTTGTATCTTCATAGTCCAGGAGTCCGGCCGAAGGTTATAGTCCGGCTATCCGGACACCCCCTAATCCAGGACTCCCTCACCGCACCCTTCCCTAGTTGGATTAGGAGAGAAGGAAGGGGGAGGAAGGAGGAAGGAAAGGGGGGCTGGCCCCCCTCCCATTTTGGATTGGGCTTGGGGGGGCGTGCCCCCTCCTTTGCTCCCTTCTCCTCTCTCCCACTATGGCCCAATAAGGCCCATATACCTCCCGGGGGGTTCCGGCAACCTCCTGGTACTCCGGTAAATGCCCGATCTCACCCGGAACCATTCCGATGTCCAAATATAGTCATCCAATATATCGATCTTTATGTCTAGACCATTTCGAGGCTCATCGTCATGTCCGTGATCATATCCGGGACTCCTAACTACCTTTCGTACATCAAAACACATAAACTCATAATACGATCGTCACCGAACGTTAAGCGTGCGGACCCTACGGGTTTGAGAACTATGTAGACATGATCGAGACACGTCTCCGGTCAATAACCAATAGCGGAACCTGGATGCTCATATTGGCTACTACATTTTCTATGAAGATCTTTATCGGTCAAACCGCATAACAACATACATTGTTCCCTTTGTCATCGGTATGTTACTTGCCCGAGATTCGATCGTCGGTATCTCAATACCTAGTTCAATCTCGTTACCGACAAGTCTCTTTACTCGTTCCGTAATGCATCATCCCGCAACTAACTCATTAGTCACATTGCTTGCAAGGCTTATAGTGATGTGCATTACCGAGAGGGCCCATAGATACCTCTCCGACAATCGAGTGACAAATCCTAATCTCGATCTATGCCAACTCAACAAGTACCATCGGAGACACCAGAGAGCACCTTTATAATCACCCGATACGTTGTGACATTTGGTAGCACACAAAGTGTTCCTCCGTATCCGGAGTTGCATAATCTCATAGTCATAGGAACATGTATAAGTCATGAAGAAAGCAATAGCAATATACTAAACGATCAAGTGCTAAGCTAACGGAATGGGTCAAGTCAATAACATCATTCTCTAATGATGTGACCCCGTTAATAAAATGAAAACTCATGTCTATGGCTAGGAAACTTAACCATCTTTGATTCAACGAGCTAGTCAAGTAGAGGCATACTAGTGACACTCTGTTTGTCTACTTATCCACATATGTACTAAGTTTCCAGTTAATACAATTCTAGCATGAATAATAAACATTTATCATGAAATAAGGAAATAAATAATAACTTTATTATTGCCTCTAGGGCATATTTCCTTCAGTCTCCCACTTGCACTAGAGTCAATAATCTAGTTCACATCATCATGTGATTTAACACCAATAGTTCACATCACCATGTGATTAACACCCATAGTTCACATTGCCATGTGACCAACGCTGTCGGGGATGTACCCCGCGGTATGACCCGGCTGGATGTATAACCTTGCCGGACTTGGCGACTCACTAATGACCCGCCCTGACTGGACGACTCACTAAGTGACCCGCCCGAGCCTGGCGACTTATGGGTGACCTGGCAAGAGGATCAGAGGAGCGACAAGACCCGGGGGCCCAAGAGGCTCAAGGCCCAGAAGGCCGGCTTATGTTATGGTAGGACGGCTTAAGAGGAAGAAAGCAAGACCCGGACTTGTATTCAACTTGTAAGAAAAGATAGACTAGTTCTACTAGGACTCCACATGTAACCCGCCCTTCTAACTTATATAAGGAGGGGCAGGGCTCCCCAAAGAGGGACAAGCAAGAAGAAACAATCTCTAGGGCTAGACACAAAGAGCCGGCTTATACGGCGACTCCCTCATGATCATAATGAGACCTAGCCACAAACAGCATGTAGGGTTATTACCGGATGATGTTTCCCGGGGCCCAAAGCTGTCTAAATCCTTGTCTTGTGTTGCGTAAATCCTTGTCTTGTGTTGCGTCTCTTGATTCCGCCCAACCCATTCAAGCTACCGCATAGATGCGTTGGCCTCACGACTAAGTCCTTGCAAGAGGACATCTGCCGTGACGATTCCACGACAGTTGGCGCCCACCATGGGGCCCGCGCACGGTGGTGTTAAGTTCTTGGAGGGATCTACCAGGGATCGACAAGCTCGTGTTTCGTTGAACAAAAAAAAGAGCCGACAGATTCATCATTCGTCCACAGCAAACACCTCGATGATCCATCAAATTCGACAGAAGATTCAATCTTTGGCTATTGCGTCGCGCAAGTCGCTGGTCCGACAAAAGAAATTACTGGAAAAGAGAAAATAAGATTAGATTGGTCAAAACGACAATGACTCGGAGAAGGATTCACGTGTGGGATGAACCCAGATTCGTGTTTCGTCGCCTCTGAGCCCCCGCGGTCTTGTTTATCGCCTCGAGCCGCCCCCGCAAGCATGGCGACCATGGGTTGACTAATGCGCCAAGCCGCCGCCACTGTCGCAGCTTCGCGTCGTTGCTAAGTCGGCGCGCCGACCGCCTTGGGCCGCCCTGGTTGAGCCGCTACCGGGCCTCGTCTCACCATCTTCGTCGAGCCGCCTCAACGCCTATGAATCGCCTCCGCAGAGCCGCCGTGGCTCCCTTCACCGCGGGCTCACCTCCAGGTCGCCGCCCTGGTCCGCCAGGTCGCCGGTCTCTCACCGGAGTGGCTCCACGTCGCTGCCTCCATCCTGAGCTGCTTTCGAGCGCCTCCTCTGTCCAGAGATGTTGCTCCGAGCGCCGTTCTCGCCGTGAGCTGCTGCAACCGGCCTCGTCACTTCAACTGTCATCGTTGCGTCCGCAGCCGCCATTGTGCCACGGCCTCGCCAAACCTCCAAGCCGTTCCGCGACCTCACTGGAGCAGGCCTCGAAACCCCAGCTGCCACGTTGTTGTGGCCGCCTCTCCGGCCTTGCCTCCGCTCGGATTTGCTCCGAGTTGCCGTCACCTCTTCTGCTCTGAGTCGCCATCGGGCCTCTGCAGCCAACCGCGCTACGACCCTCACTTTCGCGCTAAGCCGCCTCGACATAGTGCTCGAGCCGCAGGGCCCATCTCTACTGCCCTAAACCGCCTGCGCTGGCTGACCGCCGCCTCCGCGATCAAGACGCTGACCGGCTCGCCGACCACGCTGGCCTCTGCAACAGGCCAGTACCGCTGACCAACTTCAAGTCGCCTTCATGCCGCCAAGCTTATTCTGCCTCTGTGGCCGCTCTGTCCTCGAGCCGCCACTACATCATCGAGTCGCATGGCTGCCTCCGAGAGCCGCCCTTACCTCTAACATCAGACTGCTTCGGCGTCAGGCGCATGGCCTCCCGGCCTCCTCGGATTGGCTGCTATGGTTTTTTGTTGAGCCGCCTGTACTCCACGTTGACTCCGGGAAAATTCATCACGGCTGCTTTGACCTGGATTGACCTCAAGCTGTCTTTGCTTCCGCAAACCATTAAAGCAGTCTTTCCTTCAGTTAAAAGTTATCCAAAGCTACGAACAAGAGTCAGACAAGGGAGTTCCATGGACTAGTGCTCACAGTTTTCACATATATACGTGGTCAAAGCAAACATTGCAGAGAAAAAACAGAGTCAGACATTGGTCAGAGCAATAATGGTTGTACGGGTCTGTTCTAACTTCAAGCCGCCACGGATGTGCTGCGACGCCGTGGCTCCACCTGTGAGCCGCCTCGGGTTGTTTTCCGATCGTGGACATGCACGAGTCGCCCCGTGACTTCGCCGGGTCCCATCGATAAATCTCTCCGCTATGGCGGATGTACTTCAACAACCCGACGGAGTCACGCACGGATTGATGGCATCTACTAGGCCAAAAAGTAGTCACAAACTACGGTTGCAAAAAAATGGGGGCCACGACCTGAAGGAAGACCCGGATTCGGAGCTGCTGCTCTGTGCAATAAGCCGTTTCCAAACTACTGCGGCCTCTGCTGTTGCACTCTCACGCCTGAACTGCCGCTGCTGCGGCCTTGCCTCGCCTCTGAGCAACCTTGCCGCCAAGTCACCATGGCCGGGTCTCACTGCCCTTGCGAGACAGCCTGCTGCCTCTGCCGGGTCTCACTGAGACTAGCATCAACATTAGACCGGCAAAAAAATATTAGGTGATATTCATCCAAGTTTATTTTATTAAACATATTGTTTTCATCAAAGAACAATTACTTTGGTCTGTATATTTTTATGTGCAGCAAAGTGTTGGGGAACGTTGCAGAAAATAAAAAAATTTCTACAGTTTCACCAAGATCAATCTATGAGTTCATCTAGCAACGAGAGAGAGGAGTGCATCTACATACCCTTGTAGATCGCGAGCGGAAGCGTTCAAGAGAACGGGGTTGAGGGAGTCGTACTCGTCGTGATCCAAATCACCGATGATCCTAGTGTTGAACGGACAACACCTCCGCGTTCAACACACGTACGGTTGGGAATACGTCTCCTCCTTCTTGATCCAGCAAGGGGGAAGGAGAGGTTGATGAAGATCCAGCAGCACGACGGCGTGGTGGTGGATGCAACGAGGATCTCGGCAGGCTTCGCCAAGCGCCCTGCGAGAGGGAGAGGTGTAGCAAGGGGAGGGAGGCGCCTATGGCATGGGTGCGGCTGCCCTCCCTTCCCCCTCTTTATATAGGCCCCTAGGGGGGCTCGCCCTGAGATGGGATCTCCAAGGGGCGGCGGCTGGGGTGGCTTCCCCCAAGCCGAGGAGGCGCCCACCCCTAGGGTTTCCCAACCCTAGGCGTAGGGGCCCCAAGGGGGCGCACTGCACCACCAGGCTGGTTCCTCCCACTTCAGCCCATGGGGCCCTCCGGATAGGTGGCCCCACCGGTGGACCCGGGACCCTTCCGGTGGTCCGGTGACAATACCGTGACCCTCAAACTTTCCCGATGGCCGAAACCTGACTTCCTATATATAATTCTTTACCTCCGGACCATTCCGGAACTCCTTGTGACGTCCGGGATCTCATCCAGGACTCCAAACAACTTTCGGGTTACTGCATACTCGTATCTCTACAACCCTAGCATCACCGAACCTTAAGTGTGTAGACCCTACGGGTTCGGGAGACATGCAGACATGACCGAGACGCCTCTCCGGTCAATAACCAACAACGGGATCTGGATACCCATGTTGGCTCCCACATGCTCCTCGATGATCTCATCGGATGAACCACGATGTCGAGGATTCAAGCAACCCCGTATACAATTCCCTTTGTCAATCGGTACGTTACTTGCCCGAGATTCGATCGTCGGTATCCCAATACCTCGTGTAATCTTGTTACCGCAAGTCACTTTACTGCATCAGTAATGCATGATCCCGTGACTGACACTTGGTCACATTGAGCTCATTATGATGATGCATTACCGAGTGGGCCAGAGATACCTCTCCCTCATACGGAGTGACAAATCCAGATCTCGATTTGTGCCAACCCAATGACACTTTCGGGATACCCGTAGTGTACCTTTATAGTCACCCAGTTACTTGTGACGTTTGGCACACCCAAAGCACTCCTACGGTATCCGGGAGTTGCACAATCTCATGGTCTAAGGAAATGATACTTGACATTTGGAAAAGCTTTAGCTAAACGAACTACATGATCTTTGAGCTATGCTTAGGATTGGGTCTTGTCCATCACATCATTCTCCCAATGATGTGATCCCGTTATCAATGACATCCAATGTCCATAGTCAGGAAACCATGACTATCTGTTGATCAACGAGCTAGTCAACTAGAGGCTCACTAGGGACACGTTGTGGTCTATGTATTCACACGTGTATTACGATTTCCGGATAACACAATTATAGCATGAATAATAGACTATTATCATGAACAAAGAAATATAATAATAACCATTTTATTATTGCCTCTAGGGCATATTTCCAACAGTCTCCCACTTGCACTAGAGTCAATCATCTAGTTACATTGTGATGAATCGAACACCCATAGAGTTCTGGTGTTGATCATGTTTTGCCCTAGGGAGAGGTTTAGTCAACGGATCTGCTACATTCAGGTCCGTATGTACTTTAAAAATATCTATGTCTCCATCTTGAACATTTTCACGAATGGAGTTGAAGCGACGCTTGATGTGCCTGGTCTTCTTGTGAAACCTGGGCTCCTTGGCAAGTGCAATAGCTCCAGTGTTGTCACAGAAGAGTGCGATCGGCCCCGACGCATTGGGTATGACTCCTAGGTCGGTGATGAACTCCTTCACCCAGATTGCTTCATGCGCTGCCTCCGAGGCTGCCATGTACTCCGCTTCACATGTAGATCCCGCCACGACGCTTTGCTTGCAACTACACCAGCCATCGCCCCACCATTCAAAATAAACACGATCCGGTTTGTGACTTAGAGTCATCCAGATCGTGTTGAAGCTAGCGTCGACGTAACCCTTTACAACGAGCTCTTCGTCACCTCCATAGACGAGAAACATGTCCTTTGTCCTTTTCAGGTACTTCAGGATATTCTTGACCATTGTCCAATGTTCCTTGTGGGATTACTTTGGTACCTTCCTACCAAACTTACGGCAAGGTTTACATCAGTCCTGGTACACAAAGCATGGCATACATAATAGATCCTATGGCTGAGGCATAGGGATGACACTCATCTCTTCTTTATCTTCTGCGCGTGGTCGGGCATTGAGCCGAGCTCAATCTCACACCTTTCAATACAGGCAAGAACCCTTTCTTGGACTGATCCATATTGAACTTCTTCAATATCTTATCAAGGTATGTGCTTTGTGAAAGACCTATGAGGCGCCTTGATCTATCCCTATAGATCTTGATGCCTAATATGTAAGCAGCTTCTCCAAGGTCCTTCATTGAAAAACACTTATTCAAGAGGCCTTAATGTTGTCCAAAAGTTCTATATCATTTCCCATCAAAAGTATGTCAACTACATATAATATGAGAAACGCCACTGAGCTCCCACTCACTTTCTTGTAAACGCAGCTTCTCCATAAGTCTCAAGATAAACCCAAACGCTTTGATCATCTCATCAAAGCGAATGTTCCAACTCCGAGATGCTTGCACCAGCCCATAAATGGATCGCTGGAGTTTGCATACCTTTTTAGCATTCTCAGGGTCGACAAAACCTTCCGGCTGCATCATATACAGTTCCTCCTTAAGATGGCCGTTAAAGAATGCCGTTTTGACGTCCATTTGCCATATCTCATAATCATAGTATGCGGCAATTGCTAACATGATTCGGACGAACTTTAGCTTCGCTACGGGAGAGAATGTCTCATCGTAGTCAACCCCTTGAACTTGTCGATAACCCTTAGCGACAAGTCAAGCTTTATAGATGGTAACATTACCATCTGCGTCCGTCTTCTTCTTAAAGATCCATTTATTTTCTATCGCTCGCCGATCATCGGGCAAGTATGTCAAAGTCCATACTTCATTTTCATACATGGATCCTATCTCGGATTGCATGGCTTCAAGCCATTAGTTGGAATCTGGCCCGCCATCGCTTCTTCATAGTTCGAAGGTTCACCGTTGTCTAACAACATGATTTCCAGGACAGGGTTGCCATACCACTCTGGTGTGGAACATGTCCTCGTGGACCTCTGAAGTTCAAGAGTAACTTGATCCAAGTACCTTGATCATCATTATTAACTTCCTCTTCAGTTGGTGCCGCACCACAGAACATCTTCTGAGTTGTTTCTACTCACCGGTTCAAGAGGTAGTACTTCATCAAGTTCCACTTTCTTCCCACTTAATCTCTTGAAAGAAACTCTTTCTCAGAAAGGACCCGTTCTTGGCAACAAAGATCTTGCCTTCGGATCTGAGGTAGAAGGTATACCCAATGGTTTCCTTAGGGTATCCTATGAAGACGCATTTTTCCGACTTGGGTTCGAGCTTTTCAGGTTGAAGTTTCTTGACATAAGCATCGCATCCCCAAACTTTTAGAAATGACAGCTTAGGTTTCTTCCCAAACCAAAATTCATACGGTGTCGCCTCAACGGATTTAGACGGTGCCCTATTTAAAGTGAATGTAGCTGTCTCTAGAGCGTATCCCCAAAATGATAGCGGTAAATCTGTAAGAGACATCATAGACGCACCATATCCAATAAAGTGCGACACTGACGCTCGGACACACCACATTACCGAGGTGTTCCAGCGGCGTGAGTTGTGAAACGATTCCACATTTCCTTAAGTGCGTACCAAATTCGTGACTTAAATATTCTCCTCCACGATCTGATCGTAAGAACTTTATTTTTCGGTCACGTTGATTCTCTACCTCATTCTGAAATTCCTTGAAGTTTTCAAAGGTCTCAGACTTGTGTTTCATCAAGTAGACATACCCATATCTACTCAAGTCGTCAGTGAGAGTGAGAATATAACAATATCCTCCGCGAGCCTCAACGCTCATTGGACCGCACACATCAGTATGTATGATTTCCAATAAGTTGGTTGCTCGCTCCATTGTTCCGGAGAACGGAGTCTTGGTCATTTTTCCCATGAGGCATGGTTCACATGTGTCAAATGATTCATAATCGAGAAGTCCATCAGCATGGAGTTTCTTCATGCGCTTGACACCAATGTGACCAAGGCGGCAGTGCCACAAGTATGTGGGACTATCGTTATCAACTTTACATCTTTTGGTATTCACACTATGAATATGTGTAACATCACGTTCGAGATTCATTCAGAATAAACCATTGATCATCGGGGCATGACCATAAAACATATCTCTCATATAAATAGAACAACCATTATTCTCGGATTTAAATGAGTAGCCATCTCGTATTAAATGAGATCCAGATACAATGTTCATGCTCAAAGCTGGCACTAAATAACAATTATTAAGGTTTAAAACTAATCCCGTAGGTAAATGTAGAGGTAGCGTGCCGACGGCGATCACATCGACCTTGGAACCATTCCCGACGCGCATCGTCACCTCGCCCTTTGCCGATCTCCGCTTATTCCGCAGCTCCCGCTTTGAGTTACAAATATGAGCAACGGCACCGTATCAAATACCTGGGAGCTACTACGAGTAATCGGTAAGGTACACATAAATTACATGTATATCACATATACCTTTAGTGTTGCCGGCCTTCTTGTCCGCTAAGTATTTGGGGCAGTTCCGCTTCCAAAGGTCCGCTTCCTTGCAATAAAAGCACTCGGTTTCAGGCTTGGGTCCATTCTTTGACTTCTTCGGCAATCTGGCTTACGGGCGCGCAACTCCTTGCCGTCCTTCTTGAAGTTCTTCTTACCCTTGCCTTTCTTGAACTTAGTGGTTTTATTCACCATCAACACTTGATGTTCCTTCTTGATTTCTACCTCCGCTGATTTCAGCATTGAATATACCTCGTGAATGGTCTTTTCCATCCCCGCATATTGAAGTTCATCACAAAGCTCTTGTAGCTCGGTGGAAGCGATCGAGGATTCTGTCAATAACAAGCGTCATCCGGAGATTAACTCCCACTGAGTCAAGCGGTTGTGCAACCTGACATTTTGAGTATGTGCTCACTTGTGTAACTATTTTCCTCCATCTTACAAGCTCAAGAACTTGTCGGAGACTTCATATCTCTCGACCGGGCATGAGCTTGGAAAACCATTTTCAGCTCTTCAACATCTCATATGCTCCGTGTTGCTCAAAACGCTTTTGGAGCCCCGGTTCTAAATCGTAAAGCATGCCGCATCGAACGAGGGAGTAATCATCGACGCGATCGCCAAGCGCTCATAACGCCTTGGTTCTTCTCGATGGGAGCTTCACCTAGCGGTGCTTCTAGGACATAATCTTTCTTTGCAGCTATGAGGATGATCTCGTGTTCCGAGGACCCAGTCCGTATAGTTGTTGCCATCATCTTTCAGCTTGGTTTTCTCTAGGAACGCATTGAAGTTGAGGGTAACGTGGGCCATTTGATCTACAAGACATATTGTAAAGATTTTAGACTAAGTTCATGATAATTAAGTTCATCTAATAAAATTATTTAATGAACTCCCACTCAGATTAGACATCCCTCTAGTCATCTAAGTGATACATGATCCGAGTCGACTAGGCCGTGTCCGATCATCACGTGAGACGGACTAGTCATCATCGGTGAACATCTCCATGTTGATCATATCTTCCATACGATTCATGTTCGACCTTTCGGTCTCTTGTGTTCCGAGGCCATGTCTGTACATGCTAGGCTCGTCAAGTTAACCTAAGTGTTTATGCGTGTGTAAATATGTCTTACACCCGTTGTATGTGAACGTTAGAATCTATCACACCCGATCATCACGTGGTGCTTCGAAACAACGAACTTTCGCAACGGCGCACAGTTAGGGGGAACACTTTCTTGAAATTATTATGAGGGATCATCTTATTTACTACCGTTGTTCTAAGTAAACAAGATGCAAAAACATGATAAACATCACATGCAATCAAATAGTAGTGACATGATATGGCCAATATCATATAGCTCCTTTGATCTCCATCTTCTGGGCTCCATGATCATCTTCGTCACCGGCATGACACCATGATCTCCATCATCATGATCTCCATCATCGTGTCTCCATGGGGTTGCTCGCCAACTATTACTTCTACTACTATGGCTAACGGTTTAGCAATAAAGTAAAGCAATTACATGGCGTTGAATCAATGACACGCAGGTCATACAATAATTAAGACAACTCCTATGGCTCCTGCCGGTTGTCATACTCATCGACATGCAAGCCGTGATTCCTATTACAAGAATATGATATCATACATCACATATATATATCATTCATCATTCATCACAACTTTTGGCTATATCACATCACAATCACATGCTGCAAAAACAAGTTAGACGTCCTCTAATTGTTGTTGCATGTTTTACGTGGCTGCAATAGGGTTCTAGCAAGAACGTTTTCTTACCTACGTAAAATCCACAACGTGATTTGTCAACTTCTATTTACCCTTCATAAGGACCCTTTTCATCGAATCCGCTCCAACTAAAGTGGGAGAGACAGACACCCGCTAGGCACCTTATGCAACTAGTGCATGTCAGTCGGTGGAACCTATCTCACGTAAGCATACGTGTAAGGTCGGTCCGGGCCGCTTCATCCCACAATACCGCTGAAGCAAAATAAGACTAGTAGTGGAAAGAAAGTTGACAACATCTACGCCCACAACAAGTTTGTGTTCTACTCGTGCAAAGAGAACTACGCATAGACCTAGCTCATGATGCCACTGTTGGGGAACGTTGCAGAAAATAAAAAAAATTATACGGTTTAACCAAGATCAATCTATGAGTTCATCTAGCAACAAGAGAGAGGAGTGCATCTACATACCCTTGTAGATCGCGAGCGGAAGCGTTCAAGAGAACGGGGTTGAGGGAGTCGTACTCGTCGTGATCCAAATCACCGACGATCCTAGTGCTGAACGGACAGCACCTCCTCATTCAACACACGTACGCTTGGGAAGACGTCTCCTCCTTCTTGATCCGGCAAAGGGGAAGGAGAGGTTGATGAAGATCCAGCAGCACGACGGCGTGGTGGTGGATGCAGCAGCGATCTCGGCAGGGCTTCGCCAAGCGTCTGCGAGAGGGAGAGGTGTAGCAAGGGGAGAGGGAGGCGCCTATGGCATGGGTGTGGCTGCCCTCCCTCCCCCCTGTTTATATAGGCCCCCTAGGGGGGGCGGCCAGGGGGGTGGCTTCCCCCCAAGCCAGGTGGAGGCGCCCCCACCCCTAGGGTTTCCAACCCTAGGCGCAGGGGGGCCCAAGGGGGGGCGCACCAGCCCACCAGGGGCTGGTTCCCCTCCCACTTAAGCCCATGGGGCCCTTTGGGATAGGTGGCCCCACCCGGTGGACCCCCAGGACCCTTCCGGTGGTCCCAGTACAATACCGGTGACCCCCGAAACTTTCCCGATGGCCGAAATGTCACGCCCAATATGCGACCCTATCCAAAAGGAACTCGACGGTCCCACCAAGGATAGACCCGCATATTGAAACGCTTTTGCAAGGTGGATATCATTACATCAACATTACATAATACATAGGGATACATACATAAGGTACAAATGTCACAAGAATACATCAACATCATATACAAGATACAAGATCAACATCCGACTACGGATGAAACATAAACAAACTCAAACGACATCCACCTGCTAGCCCGGGCTGCCGACCGAACCTATCCCCGATCGAAGAAGCGAAGAAGAACTCAACGCAAGCAAGCATCGCTCTCGCGCCATGATCATCGCATAACCTGTACCTGCAATCGGTGGTGTAGTAATCTGTGAGCCACGAGGACTCAGCAATCCCATTACCATGGGTATCAAGACTAGCAAAGCTTAATGGGAAAGGAAGGGGTAAAGTGGTGAGGTTGCAAAGCTGCTAAGCATATATGGTGGCTAACCAACGCAAATGAGAGCGAGAAGAGAAACAAAGGAACGGTCGTCAACTAGTAATGATCAAGAAGTGATCCTGAACTCCTACTTACGCCGACATAACCCAGAAACCGTGTTCTCCTCTCGATCAACCCGAAAAGAGACACTCACGGTTACGCACACGGTTGGTGTGTTTTAATTAAGATCAACTTCGGGTTTTCTACAACCGACATTAACAAATTCCCATCTGCCACATAACCACGGGCACGGCTTTGAAAGTTCAAACCCTGCAGGGTGTCCCAACTTAGCCCATGATAAGCTCTCGCGATCAACGAAGGATATTCCTTCTCCCGGAAGGCCCGATCGTCTCGAATCCGGCTACAAGACATTTCGACAACAATAAAACAAGTCCAGCAAAGCCGCCCGATGCGCCGACAATCCCGATAGGAGCTGCACATATCTCGTTCTCAGGCAACACCGGATGAGACATCCTACTGAGTAAACCAAACCTCGAGTTGCCACGAGGGGCCCATGATCTACTCGGTTCGGGCCAGCACTTAGAGAAGCACCGGTCGGGGGCTAATAAAGATGACCCTTGGGTTAATTACTCCCAAGGGAAATATAGGTGGTGGTGAGGCAAATGGTAAAACCAAAGTTGGGCCTTGCTTTGGAAAAGTCTTATTCAAAGCGAACTGTCAAGGGGGTCCCATAAATCACCCGACCGCGTTAGGGACGCAAAATCCGGGAACATAATACCGATATGACGGAAACTAGGGCGGCAAGAGTGGAACAAAACAGCAGGCATAAGGTCGAGCCTTCCACCCTTTACCAAGTATATAGATGCATTAATAATATAAGATATATTGTGATATCCCAACAAGTGAACATGTTCCAACAAGGAACAACTTCTCCATGTTCCAACAAGGAACAAACTTCATCTTCACCTGCAACTAACAACGCTATAAGAGGGGCTGAGCAAAGCGGTAACATAGCCAAACAACGGTTTGCTAGGAAGGGTGTCAAAGGTTAGAGGCTGACATGGCAATTTTCGGATGGCTTGATAAACAGGTAATAGGTAGCGCAGCATAGCGATAGAGCGAAGCAACTAGCATAGCAATGATAGTAGTGAGATCCAGGGTAGCGGTCATCTTGCCTGAAATCCCGCAAGGAAGAAGAACGAGTCCATGAAGAAGATGAACGAGTCCATGAAGAAGATGAACAGATGAAGCCGAACCAAGCGTAGACGAACGAATCCTCACGATCGCAACGAAACAGGAACTAACAAGAAGGAGCACACAACATAGTAAACACACCACACATGAACAAGACATGATGCACAACCAAGCATGATGCATGACAACGCTACATGAAGCTACTCATGGCAAGGGATGATGCAAACAAGAACAACACATCAAGGCAAGTTTAAATGAGGCCGGGAACAACATAGAACAATTCCGGTAAGTCCTCATATGCAAATTTCGAAATTGGTCCAGATCTGAATAAACCTTATGTTCAAGTTGTTAAACAGCAAGTTAAAATGCACCACGATGATCTGCACGAAATTCTAGTCAAGTTACATATAAAGTTCATTAGATTCGGAGCTACGGCCTAGAAGATATGAGCAAAACAAGATAAGCATGGCATTGATGCAAAATGCATACAAACATCAAGCAAACACCTCAAAACAAGGATGCAACATGATAATATGAAACTACATGCAAAAACAAGCAAGTTTCATATAGAGCACACTCAAAACGGAGCAACGGTTCAACACATACACATGAAACAAGTTTAAATGACAAGCTGTCCAAAACAGCAACTAGGCATATTGCAAGCATCAAAACAACATGCTACAGGACCTCAACATGAAAAAAAAGGCATGGGCATGATGTACAGGTAAAGCATTACAAAACATGAACACTGAGCTATCTCCATAAACAATTAGAACATGCTCAAAATGACATGGCAAGATTGCAAGTAATAACAGTTCCAGGCATTGGCAGAAATAACATCAGGTTGCAATGTTTAGAGCTATCAAACAACATGTTACAGGAACTTATCATGGCAAACAAAGGCATGGCATGAATCTACAAATTACATAGAACAAAAGTCCTTTAGTGACCATAAGCCAAAAAGGATCAGAAGATATGATGGCACCCATGTAAACATGGCAAGTTATATTACAGATTTGAACATGGCAGGAATTACAATAGGTAGGCATGTTGGTGAGCTCGATGCACTCACTACAGAGCCTTACATGATAAAATAAGCATACATACATCAAGAAGACATGGCATAGAAGACATACATGGCAAGAACAATATCATAGCATACATGGATCAACCACAACAACCTTGGCAAAATTGAATAACATGTAAACAATCTGCCAGAAACATTTTATAGCAAAAGTAGAGCTCGATTGACTCAAGCTATGGCACTCCATAATTGCAAACAAGGGCATGGATGGATAGAGCAAGACATGCTTTACAAAACATCCTTACTGAAGTATCTCAAAATATGCATGGATCTCTCGGTAGCATCAAGTTAACATGGCATCAAAATATCAGCAAAACAGGGCTGAAATCAGCAACATCAGGACACCTAGTTTGCATGCTTGTGCTAGTCACCACATAGATCACAAAAATACATAGCAAGCACCAATGGAAAGAAGACATGGCATATTACAAAACACATGTATGACTCAAGTTCATAGGATGCACACATCAATCATGGCAAAAATGACAAAAGTGCAAGTTCTGATAAAAATCAGAAACTAACATCACATAGCACTCTTCTAACAGCATTTCGGGCATCAAGATGAGCTCAAATGAAAACGATGCAGTGAGATGAAATGATCTACTCTTCGAGACGAACATTTTGACATATTACACGCGCAAAACGGAGCTATATGCAGAGAGTTATGGCATGATGAAAATGCATGAAAATTACTGAAACTCGGGGACTTAGCAGTTTTTTTATAAAAAAAAAACACGGGGTGAGCGAAACGAGCTAAGAAGTGCTCAGGGCGAGGGATAGGGGATTGGCTCACCCATGGGCTCGGCCCAGGAAGAGGAAGCAGGCCGGGGTTGGTAGGCTTGGGCTGGGCCGGCGAGGGACTCTCTTGGCGGGCGTGGTAGGCCGGGCCCACGAGGGGGTGCGAGGCTGGGCCTCAGCCGTCGTCGTCCTCCCGACGCAGGGGCGAGACAGGCGGCAGAAGGCGACGGAGCCGGCGGGCGGGCGAGGAAGGCGGATAGGTCCGGATCTGGCCGAAATGGGTGTGAGGCGGCGGATCCGGTCGGCTCGGCTGGATCTGCCGAGGAGGCACGGCGGCGAAGCCAAGAGGCGGCGGGCACTGAGAGAGAGAGATCTTGAGAGAGAGAGAGGAAGCAAGAGGGGAGAGGCGACGGGAGGCCGGACTGACGAGGTCGTGGCGACGATCGACGGGCGCCGCGTGGGGTCTGAGGCTGTGAGGCGAAGCGGAGAAGGGCACGGGCGCGGGCGCCAGGCTGCGGCGGCGGCGTGTGAGCTCATGGCCCGCATGATGGGCTCCATGGGCAGGGCGGTGGGAGGTGGCCGGTGCCATGTGGTGGCGCGCTGGCTGGACGGGCGGCGGCGCTGGCTGAGGTGGCGACCTCCGATTCGCTTGAGCGACGGCGGCGGGGCTGGACATGTCCGGACGGCGGGGACGAAATGTCCGGCGGCGCGCGGGGAGCGGGGCTAGGGTTGGACTGCGCGAAAATCCGGAGGGGATCACATACTTATAGGTAGAGGGAGCTAGGAGTGTCCAAATGAGGTGCGGTTTTCGGCCACGCGATCGTGATCGAACGACCGAGAGCATGAAGGGGAGTTTGCTGGGTTTTGGGCCACTTTGAAAGGGGTGTTGGGCTGCAAACAAAAGAGGCTTTGCGGTTACTCGGCTAACCGTTGGAGTACCAAACGACCTCCAAATGGCACGAAACTTGACAAAGCGGTCACGGTGCTATACCAAGGCCGCTAGCAAACCTCGGTCCATTCCGAGACCGTTTAACACCCGCACATGAAAAGAGGTAAAAGGGGCGCCGGAGACATAGGAGTGCGGATTGGAAAAACGGACAACGGGGAAAATGCTCGGATGCATGAGACGAACACGTATGCAAAATGAGATGCACATGATGACATGATATGAAATGCATATGATGACATGGCAAAGAGAGACACGCAAGCACATGACATGGCAATGACGGCGAATAACTGACGGACACCTGGCGCATCGAATCCGGGGCGTTACAACACTCCTCCACTAACAAGAGATCTCGTCCCGAGATCTTAGGACCGAGACGGAAGGGAAAAGGGGATGAGGTGAAACAAGAATTCAAGAGAGAAGAGGCAAAGAATCGAGAGCACTCGAGAAGAAGAGAGGAACGACGAGAATGACGAGAATCGAAAGCTCACGGAATCAGATAGACTATGAAACAACTCGTTCTAACCGGAGTTGTTAGAATGAGAAAAGAAACGAATAAGACTGAAAGGATTTAGGCAGCACACCGGTTGAACAAGGAAAGAGTTGGAACTGAGTTTGACAAAATGGAACGATAGTTGACGAGAGGAACAACACAATGCCTCCGGAAGAATTGAAAGAACTGAATGAAAATAACTTAGAAGGAATGATTGACTGGAGTTGTTGAGAAAATCAACAACGAAAGAATAAGCTTGTTGTGGACTTATAGATAACATCTCAAGATCATAAGGTGATAACCGGCCACAAACGAAAATGATTGGATAGCTGAGAAGAACGAAGAAATGCAAAACTCCACTTCAAAAGAATACGGAGAATTAATTGCACTTCGAGATGCGAGAAGAAAAGATACTTGAACTCCACCAACAAGAATCTTTATGAACTCTTGAAGAATGAATTAAATCATGAAGAACCACCATGAAGAACTCCGGTAACAAAAGGATGATGAGATAAAATGAACGAAGAAAGAATAAGATGAGCCTTGCGATGATTTAGATGGAGGTTCCGACGAGATGGCCAAATAAATTGAACTCCGGAAAAGAAAAGATGAAAACACTTGGTACTAGAATTTATTCCTCAAGAACAAACTCCGAAGAAAGGGATTAATCACTTGGATGAAATAAGAATAAGATTTATTGTGTGCTTATCCTTCATCAAATTAAATTGATGACAAGAAATGGATTTGGCACAATACTTATTCTCGTTGAAAAAGAATTGAGAAGTGACATATCGCAAACTTGGGAAGGACTTCATGAATCACCGGTAGGTTGAAAAGAACGAATGAATTAAAATGATAGTCAAGGAAAAGGAATCTTGAACGAACCACCGTTAGAATTGAAAATGACTGACGAAAGAGACTGAATCGCCGGGAAGAATTGGAAAAGCACAAAGATACTTGAGGGAATTTAATATGCAAGAGAACGCAAAGATCGCGAACTGATTGAAGAATACTTGAACGAAGCACCGGAAGAATATTGAGACGAACGAAGTGGCACGGATATAGAATAATTGGAGAACGGCTTTGAAAACTTAGAACGAAGAAATCTTCCGAAAAGATGGCCTCCGGATGATTGAGAGAGAAAGCAACACCTGAAATACTCCGGATGGATGAAAAGAATTGCACAACTGGAAACAACTAGATAGGATAACATCGAGCTAGCACTGCGACTCTCCGGGAGAACGGACAAGATTTAGAGGGAAAACTCTTCTTCAATCTTGAAATGACGACGAGGAACGCCACCAAATAACTGAGGTACTCCGGTAGAAAGAAAGCAGAGAGGTTGAGTCAACAATGAAATGATTTTAAATCGATCTTGACAAGGCATGTGACTGATGGAATCCATTCTTACGTCACACCTGAAAAGAATTGAGAATAACTCCGGGGAAATTAAAAGAGTCAGGTAAGATCCTGGGAAAAAACCTGTGGGTTAGGGCCCACTAAAAAGAAAAAACACCGTTGGAAAGGGATGTTGAACAGATAGATGATGCACCAGAAAAATTGAAATAATAGGATGAGGTGACAACCTCGAATTAATTCGAACACAGACGAATCTCCTGATATGTCTTGAACACTCCGGAAGGATAAGCTGGCGAGAGGCGAACGAGCAAGGAAAAAAACACTTGAGCCGAGAGAAAGAATATGATCAACATCGAACAATTTGAATTGAGTCCACCGGGAAAAGAAAAGGGGATGAGGAATGACGAACGAGATGAGAATTCACCGGTTGAAATAATTGAGGGAAAACCTGAAGAGGCTCCGTACGAATGAAATTGATGCTCGAAAGAGATTCAAACTCCGGGAAGAAGAGGGTGGGAGGGCGGAAAACAAAGGCAAACTTGGAAGGGGAAACGACGAATAACTTGCAGAGAAAACACCGGTTGAAATCATTGAGAAGAGAGAGCAAAAACTTCACACGAGTAGGATGGATACTCGATTACGAACTCCGGTTCCGAGAAGAAGAACAGGGAGGGCGGGTGGGAAAAACAAGGACAACTTCGGACAGGGAAAACAACATCGATTGAAAAGAACTGAAGAGTGAACTTGCAAAGATGAAGAGGCTCGAGTCAACTTGACGAGAAATGCACCGGATAAAAAGAGCTGAGGAACAACTACCGGAAAACCAACTGCGTGATCCTAAAGAAAATTTTTGAACGGGAAGAGGAGTAATTCAAAACACCTACGTCAAGATTCCTTACCAGAGCGATGAAGGGACTGAGGAGTAAAAGAATTCCTACTCTCGATATAACTAGACCAAAAGTTTTATTCTAGACTCAATCGCGCCAAACTACACGATCAATCAAGGGGCTCCTAGGGTCGGTCGAGGCTCGATACCAACTTGTCACGCCCAATATGCGACCCTATCCAAAAGGAACTCGACGGTCCCACCAAGGATAGACCCGCATATTGAAACGCTTTTGCAAGGTGGATATCATTACATCAACATTACATAATACATAGGGATACATACATAAGGTACAAATGTCACAAGAATACATCAACATCATATACAAGATACAAGATCAACATCCGACTACGGATGAAACATAAACAGAAAATCAAACGACATCCACCCTGCTAGCCCAGGCTGCCAACCTGGAACCTATCCCCTGATCGAAGAAGCAGAAGAAGAACTCAACGCAAGCAAGCATCGCTCTCGCGTCATGATCATCGCATAACCTGTACTGCAATCTGGTGGTGTAGTAATCAGTGAGCCACGAGGACTCAGCAATCCCATTACCATGGGTATCAAGACTAGCAAAGCTTAATGGGAAAGGAAGGGGTAAAGTGGTGAGGTTGCAGCAGCTGCTAAGCATATATGGTGGCTAACCAACGCAAATGAGAGCGAGAAGAGAAACAAAGGAACGGTCGTCAACTAGTAATGATCAAGAAGTGATCCTGAACTCCTACTTACGCCGACATAACCCGAAACCGTGTTCTCCTCTCGATCAACCCGAAAAGAGACACTCACGTTACGCTACGGTTGGTGTGTTTTAATTAAGATCAACTTCGGTTTTCTACAACCGGACATTAACAAATTCCCATCTCGCCACATAACCGCATGGCACGGCTTTGAAAGTTCAAACCCTGAGGGTGTCCCAACTTAGCCCATGATAAGCTCTCGCGATCAACGAAGGATATTCCTTCTCCTCGGGAAGGCCCGATCAGTCTCGAAATCCCGGCTACAAGACATTTCGATAGCAATAAAACAAGTCCAGCAAAGCCGCCCGATGCGCCGACAATCCCGATAGGAGCTGCACATATCTCGTTCTCAGGGCAACACCGGATGAGACATCCTACGAGTAAAACCAAACCTCGAGTTGCCACGAGGGGGCCCTGATCTACTACGGTTCGGGCCAACACTTAGAGAAGCACTGGTCCGGGGGGCTAAATAAAGATGACCCTTGGGTTAATTACTCCCAAGGGAAATATAGGTGGTGGTGAGGCAAATGGTAAAACCAAAGTTGGGCCTTGCTGGAAAAGTCTTATTCAAAGCGAACTGTCAAGGGGGTCCCATAAATCACCCGACCGCGTTAGGGACGCAAAATCCGGGAACATAATACCGATATGACGGAAACTAGGGCGGCAAGAGTGGAACAAAACAGCAGGCATAAGGCCGAGCCTTCCACCCTTTACCAAGTATATAGATGCATTAATAATATAAGATATATTGTGATATCCCAACAAGTGAACATGTTCCAACAAGGAACAACTTCTCCATGTTCCAACAAGGAACAAACTTCATCTTCACCTGCAACTAACAACGCTATAAGAGGGGCTGAGCAAAGCGGTAACATAGCCAAACAACGGTTTGCTAGGAAGGGTGTCAAAGGTTAGAGGCTGACATGGCAATTTGGGATGGCTTGATAAATGTGTAATAGGTAGCGCAAAGATAGCGATAGAGCGAAGCAACTAGCATAGCAATGATAGTAGTGAGATCCAGGGTAGCGGTCATCTTGCCTGAAATCCCGCAAGGAAGAAGAACGAGTCCATGAAGAAGATGAACGAGTCCATGAAGAAGATGAACGGATGAAGCCGAACCAAGCGTAGACGAACGAATCCTCACGATCGCAACGAAACAGGAACTAACAAGAAGGAGCACACAACATAGTAAACACACCACACATGAACAAGACATGATGCACAACCAAGCATGATGCATGAAAACGCTACATGAAGCTACTCATGGCAAGGGATGATGCAAACAAGAACAACACATCAAGGCAAGTTTAAATGAGGCCGGGAACAACATAGAACAATTCCGGTAAGTCCTCATATGCAAATTTCGAAATTGGTCCAGATCTGAATAAACCTTATGTTCAAGTTGTTAAACAGCAAGTTAAAATGCACCACGATGATCTACACGAAATTCTAGTCAAGTTACATATAAAGTTCATTAGATTCGGAGCTACGGCCTAGAAGATATGAGCAAAACAAGATAAGCATGGCATTGATGCAAAATGCATACAAACATCAAGCAAACACCTCAAAACAAGGATGCAACATGATAATATGAAACTACATGCAAAAACAAGCAAGTTTCATATAGAGCACACTCAAAACGGAGCAACGGTTCAACACATACACATGAAACAAGTTTAAATGACAAGCTGTCCAAAACAGCAACTAGGCATATTGCAAGCATCAAAACAACATGCTACAGGACCTCAACATGAAAACAAAAGGCATGGGCATGATGTACAGGTAAAGCATTACAAAACATGAACACTGAGCTATCTCCGGAAACAACTAGAACATGCTCAAAATGACATGGCAAGATTGCAAGTAATAACAGTTCCAGGCATTGGCAGAAATAACATCAGGTTGCAATGTTTAGAGCTATCAAACAACATGTTACAGGAACTTATCATGGCAAACAAAGGCATGGCATGAATCTACTAATTACATAAAACAAAAGTCCTTTAGTGACCATAAGCCAAAAAGGATCAGAAGATATGATGGCACCCATGTAAACATGGCAAGTTATATTACAGATTTGAACAAGGCAGGAATTACAATAGGTAGGCATGTTGGTGAGCTCGATGCACTCACTACAGAGCCTTACATGATAAAATAAGCATACATACATCAAGAAGACATGGCATAGAAGACATACATGGCAAGAACAATATCATAGCATACATGGATCAACCACAACAACCTTGGCAAAATTGAATAACATGTAAACAATCTGCCAGGAAACATTTTATAGCAAAAGTAGAGCTCGATTGACTCAAGCTATGGCACTCCATAATTGCAAACAAGGGCATGGATGGATAGAGCAAGACATGCTTTACAAAACATCCTTACTGAAGTATCTCAAAATATGCATGGATCTCTCGGTAGCATCAAGTTAACATGGCATCAAAATATCAGCAAAACAGGGCTGAAATCAGCAACATCAGGACACCTAGTTTGCATGCTTGTGCTAGTCACCACATAGATCACAAAAATACATAGCAAGCACCACTGGAAAGAAGACATGGCATATTACAAAACACATGTAGGACTCAAGTTCATAGGATGCACACATCAATCATGGCAAAAATGACAAAAGTGCAAGTTCTGATAAAAATCAGAAACTAACATCACATAGCACTCTTCTAACAGCATTTCGGGCATCAAGATGAGCTCAAATGAAAATGATGCAATGAGATGAAATGATCTACTCTTCGAGGCGAACATTTTGACATATTACACGCGCAAAACGGAGCTATATGCAGAGAGTTATGGCATGATGAAAATGCATGAAAATTACTGAAACTCGGGGACTTAGCAGTTTTTTTATAAAAAAAACACGGGTGAGCGAAACGAGCTAAGAAGTGCTCAGGGCGAGGGATAGGGGATTGGCTCACCCATGGGCTCGGCCCAGGAAGAGGAAGCAGGCCGGGTTGGTAGGCTTGGGCTGGGCGCGGGACTCATTCCGGGCCGGCCAAGGTGCCGGGCCCATGAGGGGGGTGCGAGGGTGGGCCTCACTGTCGTCGCCCTCCCCGACGCAGGGCGAGACAAGCGGCGCAGAGGCGACGGAGCCGCGGCGGGCGAGGGAAGGCGGAGAGGTCCGGATCTGGCGGAAATGGGTGAGGTGGCGGATCCGGTCGGCTCCGGCTGGATCTGCCGGAGGAGGCACGGCGGCGAAGCCAAGAGGCGGCGGGCACTGGAGAGAGAGAGATCTTGAGAGAGAGAGAGGGAAGCAAGAGGAGAGGGGCGACGGGAGGCCGGACTCGACGAGGTCGTGGCGACGATCTGACGGGCGCGGCTCGGGTCCGACGCTGGCGGAGGCGAAGCGAGCAGCAGCGGCACGGGCGCGGGCGCCTGCAAGGCGGCGGCGGCGGCTTGGGCTCATGGGCTCGCTTGATGGGCTCCATGGGCATGGCGGCGGAGGTGGCCGGTGCCATGTGGCAGGCGCTGGCTGGACGGGCGGCGGCGCGATCGAGGTGGCGGCCTCCGATTCGTCGGAGCGATGTGGCGGCGGGGCTGGACATGTCCGGACGGCGGGGACGAAATGTCCGTGGCAAGGGGAGCGGGCTAGGGTTGACTGCTGAAAATCCGGAGGGATCACATACTTATAGGTAGAGGGAGCTAGGAGTGTCCAAATGAGGTGCGGTTTTGCCACGCGATCGTGATCAAACGACCGAGAGCATGGAGGGGAGTTTGCTGGGTTTTGGGCCACTTTGAAAGGGGTGTTGGGCTGCAAACAAAAGAGGCTTTGCGGTTACTCGGCTAACCGTTGGAGTACCAAACGACCTCCAAATGGCACGAAACTTGACAGGCGGTCTAACGGTGCTATACCAAGGCCGCTTGGCAAACCTCGGTCCATTCCGAGACCGTTTAACACCCGCACATGAAAAGAGGTAAAAGGGGGCGCCGGGAGACATAGGAGTGCCGGATTGGAAAACGGACAACGGGGAAAATGCTCGGATGCATGAGACGAACACGTATGCAAAATGAGATGCACATGATGACATGATATGAAATGCATATGATGACATGGCAAAGAGAGACACGCAAGCACATGACATGGCAATGACGACGAATAACTGACGGACACCTGGCGCATCGAATCCGAGGCGTTACACAAAACCTGACTTCCTATATATAATTCTTTACCTCCGGACCATTCCGGAACTCCTCATGACGTCTGGGATCTCATCCGGGACTCCGAACAACTTTCGGGTTACTGCATACTCGTATCTCTACAACCCTAGCGTCACCGAACCTTAAGTGTGTAGACCCTACGGGTTCGGGAGACATGCAGACATGACCGAGACGCCTCTTGTTAATAACCAACAGCGGATCTGGATACCCATGTTGGCTCCTACATGCTCCTCGATGATCTCATCGGATGAACCACGATGTCGAGGATTCAAGCAACCCGTATACAATTCCCTTTGTCAATCGGTGCGTTACTTGCCCGAGATTAGATCGTCGGTATCCCAATACCTCGCTTAATCTCGTTACGCAAGTCACTTTACTCGCATCCGTAATGTTCGATCCCGTGACCGGACACTTGGTCACATTGAGCTCATTATGATGATGCATTACCGAGTGGGCCCAGAGATACCTCTCCGTCATACGGAGTGACAAATCCGATCTCGATTCGTGCCAACCCAATGAGACACTTTCGTGGATACCCGTAGTGTACCTTTATAGTCACCCGATTCACGTTGTGACGCTTAGCACACCCAAAGCACTCCTACGGTATCCGGGAGTTGCACAATTTCATGGTCTAAGGAAATGATACTTGACATTTGGAAAAACTTTAGCTAAACGAACTACACGATCATTGAGCTATGCTTAGGATTGAGTCTTGTCCATCACATCATTCTCCCAATGATGTGATCCCGTTATCAATGACATCCAATGTCCATAGTCAGGAAACCATGACTATCTGTTGATCAACGAGCTAGTCAACTAGAGGCTCACTAGGGACACGTTGTGGTCTATGTATTCACACGTGTATTACGATTTCCGGATAACACAATTATAACATGAATAATAGACTATTACCATGAACAAAGAAATATAATAATAACCATTTTATTATTGCCTCTAGGGCATATTTCAAACACAAAGGTGGTGCCATGTCGTGCCTATGAAGTGTATGTCAGCACCATCATGCATCGGCGCCTGCGCTCGCTTAGTGATGGAACAGGTGTGCGCAAGTCGCCGCCCGTACAGCTTAATCTACATCAACCTACCGGAGCCGCGTTGAGCCGCCCTTGCCGCCTTGAGCCGCCGGGGTTATATTAAGTCGCCGGTCTGCCATGAGTCGCCGGAACTATATTGAGTCGCTGGTCTGCCTGAGCCACCTCTGTCGCGATAAAGGATCATCCGTCGTCCTAACAAATCAGGTGACATCGATCCAAGTTTGTTTTATTAACACATGTTGTTTTTATCAAAGAACAGTTTATCTTTGCCTTGGTCTGCAATATTGTTTATGCAGGGCAATTATTTATGACAAAAAGTGATGTTATACCGCGGAGATGGAGGCACACCAACATCTTTTGGCACAGGTGGTCGTCGTTACTCAACGGACTCCCGCACCGGCTTACAACACCGTGGCCGTCTCTCACGACCACGCCGGCTTACAACAAGGAGGACAACTTGCCCATCCGCACCGTCTTACAATGCCACGGCCGGTTCATCTGTCTATGCCGCCTCAGATGTTAATGGTCGTCTTTACCGTCCGTCTCTCGCGGCCTGGTCTACAACAACACGTCGGGCCGCACCTATTTGGATGAGCTATTTATTGAGTATGAGCAAGTCACTGCTTGGGAAGCCCGGTTTTCTTCCAACAAATTGGAGGCAAATTATCATATATTATCAGCCGCCGTCTGCACTGGATGGTTCAATGGGCGTGCACACAAGTCGCTGCCACTACAGTTTGGTTAACTTCAAAATAGCCAGTTGGGAGAAACCATTGGCCGAGTTGCTGACACGGCTCATACGGGATCATTTATAACCCGCCGCAGTCACCTCAACCTTCTGTGGATTTACATCGCGCTATCAACGCCAATGATATACACCTTCTGCTATGGTCAAATATGGAGAATCTCAAGCCAACACTTCGAGTCATCTTGAGACTCGGGGGCTCCAATGGTATGGCTCGGCAAAATTAGCCGGTTTCAATGAATTCAAGAACTCCGGGTCATTGAAGGGAAGATAATCCGGCCCTGGAGGCTACTGCTTTATTGGCAAATATTTAAAAGCCGTCAGAAAAAATTCCGGTTCAAAATGAAGATTTCGGGTTAAAATACATCTCAAGGGACATCTTTCTCCCGCAAAGCTTTGAAGCTCTCATAACCAGTTCAACATCCGGATCAAGGTAAGTTTGTCCTCTTACAAAGCTTTGAGGATCTCAATATCCGGTTTAAGAATTTCCGGTTCAAAAGAATTAATCTCTCACAAGTTCGAGATCTCAGACAAATTAATGGTTACCAAAGGGAACTTGCTGCCATGATGCACGGTGCAAAACATGGGTATCCCGCCTACGGCTTATTTTATTATGGTCACTTGGGGCTTCACGCTCATCGGGCATAGCTATCAAGACACTCTGATCGGCGCAATGCCAAAATTTATATGGTCACTTGGGGCTTCTGCTCAAACATAGGTCGATTCGAACCAAAGAGAACATAGTCTGTCGATACCCTTTTGATTAGCAAACTGCTGAACCTACTTGGGGCTTCTTGATCGTATCCGAATCATAGCTCAACCCCTTTGGGAATTGACGTGGATCGATTGAATCAGCGTCGTTAAACAACTTTTAAGGTCAATTGGGGCTTCTGTTCAAACATAGGTCGATTGAACCAAAGAGAACATAGCTGTTGATACCCACTTTGATCGGCAACGCCAACGCCATCGGGGCTATATGATCGTATTCAATCTTAGCTTAACCCCTTTGGAACGGTTTCATCGATCGTATTCAATCAGAAGCCTCAAAAATTTTATTTGTTTTTATACAATCGCAAGTATTTGAGTTGTCACAAATATCATATGTGTCGGCTCTTACAAACTTGAGTTATCAACTTCGCTGTCCGGGTCACATAAGCCGGCGGTATCATTCAAAGGATCATAGGGGTCTTGTGATCTACTTGTGTGCAGGATAAGACTACATTTGGTGGTTACCATACGGCTTTTGACGTTAAGTCGCCAGGCATATGTTGTTTAAACTCTTTGCAGGATTTGCAGAAATACGACATATAAATGATTAAGTTCAAGCTCATTACCAAAGTTGATGCTTCAAAATGATTATTCGTTCTGTATTTTTCTCAAAGGATATAAGCCGCCAGGTTATAAAAATTCCGTCTTACAATGGAGGTGTATTAAATTGTCATCGACCAAGAGCTGCCGGGTATTTAAACTCTGAATTTACTTATCAACATATGAGGTATTCAAAGTCGCTTTGGCGCAATAGCTATTAGTTTATTAATGGATATGATTTATTCTACAATGGAACGAATAGTCCCGAGTCGCTGCAGGCTTACAACCCGGCACTTGGGGGCTACATTATTCAAATTGAGGTTACATCAAATATGCAAGTCTCATGTCACTGCAAGCATGCACCATGACACTTGGGGGCTAATGCAAAGTCATTTTTGTTCACCTCATTGAAGACCCGACTCATCACACCATAATGAGCCGGCCCTTGGGGGCTACCAATTGCTCCTGGTCAACAGTGCAAGGTACACAAATCTTAATCCATTATATTGAAGGATCCATTGCTCAGTTGGTAAAGCACAAAGCTCTTAACCTTGTGGACATGGGTTCAAGCCCCATGGTGGAGATTATATTATATGATGTTATTATCAATTATATACAAAGTCCCAGCTCAGTATTATCTTACTAAGCCGACCCTTGGGGGCTACACATTGTTGTTCAAGTTTAAATGGTTATATCTATAAAGTCCCTGTTCATTATTGCATAATGACCCGACCCTTGGGGGCTACACTGGTTGAAGTTTTTATGAGCATAAGGCAATTTCAAGTCCCAGGTTGTTGCAAGCATGACAACCCGGCACTTGGGGGCTACATATATGGAGTATTCAGTTTTTACTAGTGACTGAGATGAACATGGATTTCTTCAAAGTGGCAGTAATTATATGGAAACTAGTCTCAAATCATCACTTTGTTCTGTTCAAGACTTGGGGGCTACAGGTAATATGGATATAAGGGAGAAATATCTTCCAATTTTCAGTTTTGAGCAAACCAGATTGACCCGGCATCACCAATCATTATGACCCGGTGTCTGCAACAATCATAACCCGGCGTCATCAATAATCATGAACCGGCATTGGCAACAATCATGAACCGGCGTTGGAAACAATCATGACCAGGAATTATCAGTTTTTATAACCCGGTGATTTTGGAAATCAGAGATCGGCAAGTTCTATATTTTCAAACCGGCTGAATATCATATGAGTATTTCAAGACCAATATTTCTTAAGCCGGCGCTTTGGAAGCCGACTCAAGTGGATTATTCTTCACAATATTTCTCTACAAGAGACCAATGCCAGCAAATTGACTCTGAAGCTGGCCTATTGACCCGGATTTCTCAAAAGAAGTATCTGGATTTTTTGCATTCACAAAGTTTGAACATATCTACTAAAGGAGATTTGCTATGAGTTCATGGGCATGTATCAAGAAGGAAATGACAAGGATTTAAAGATGATCAAAAGCGACTTACAAAAATTTAACCCGGAGCACAACCTATCAAGTTTGTTCTTGTGTTTATTTTACATGATCAGTTTAACATGGATAAATCCAAATTAAACTGGGGGCTAATGTCAGGGATGTACCCCGCGGTATGACCCGGCCGGATGTATAACCCGGCCGGACTTGGCGACTGACTAATGACCAGCCCTGACTGGACGACTCACTAAGTGACCCACCCGAGACTAGCGACTTATGGGTGAACTGGCAAGCGGATCAGAGGAGCGACAAGACCCAGGGGCCCAAGAGGCTCAAGGCCCAGAAGGCCGGCTTATGTTATGGTAGGACGGCTTAAGAGGAAGAAAGCAAGACCCGGACTTGTATTCAACTTGTAAGAAAAGATAGACTAGTCCTACTAGGACTCCACATGTAACCCGCCCTTCTAACTTATATAAGGAGGGGCAGGGCTCCCCAAAGAGGGACAAGCAAGAAGAAACAATCTCTAGGGCTAGACACAAAGAGCCGGCTTATACGGCGACTCCCTCATGATCATAATGAGACCTAGCCACAAACAGCATGTAGGGTTATTACCGGATGATGTTTCCCGGGGCCCGAAGCTGTCTAAATCCTTGTCTTGTGTGTTGATCCGCCTCGCGTCTCTCAATTCCGACCAACCCCTTCAAGCTACCACATAGATGCGTTGGCCTCACGACTAAGTCCTTGCAAGAGGACATCTGCCGTGACGATTCCACGACAAACACTCAAAGGGTTTACTAGAGTCAGTAATCTTAGTTCACATCGCCATGTGATTAACACCCAAAGAATACTAAGGTGTGATCATGTTTTGCTTGTGAGAGAAGTTTAGTCAACGGGTCTGCCATATTCAGATCTTTATGTATTTTGCAAATTTCTATGTCAACAATACTTTGCACGGAGCTACTCTAGCTAATTGCTCCCACTTTCAATATGTATCTAGATTGAGACTTAGAGTCATCTCGGATCGGTGTCAAAACTTGCATCGACGTAACCCTTACTTACTAACCTTTTGTCACCTCCATAATCGAGAAACATATCCTTATTCCACTAAGGATAATTTTGACCGTTGTCTAGTGATCTACTCCTAGATCACTATTGTACTCCCTTGCCAAACTCAGTGTAGGGTATACAATAGATCTGGTACACAGCATGGCATACTTTATAGAACCTATGTCTGAGGCATAGGGAATGACTTTCATTCTCTTTCTATCTTCTGCCGTGGTCGGGCTTTGAGTCTTACTCAATTTCACACCTTGCAACACAGGCAAGAACTCTTTCTTTCACTGTTCCATTTTGAACTACTTAAAAATCTTGTCAAGGTATGTACACATTGAAAAAACTTATCAAGCGTCTTGATCTATCTCTATAGATCTTGATGCTCAATATGTAAGCAGCTTCACCGAGGTCTTTCTTTGAAAAACTCCTTTCAAATACTCCTTTATGCTTTGTAGAAAATTCTAAATTATTTCCGATCAACAATATGTCATTCACATATAATTATCAGAAATGTTGTAGTGCTCCCACTCACTTTCTTGTAAATACAGGCTTCACCGCAAGTCTGTATAAAACTATATGCTTGGATCAACTCATCAAAGCGTATATTCCAACTCCGAGATGCTTGCACCAGTCCATAGATGGATCACTGGAGCTTGCACATTTTGTTAGCACCTTTAGGATCTACAAAACCTTCTGGTTGCATCATATACAACTCTTCTTTAAGAAATCCATTAAGGAATGTAGTTTTGACATCCATTTGCCAGATTTCATAAAATTTGGCAATTTGCTAACATGATTCAGACAGACTTAAGCATCGCTACGAGTGAGAAAATCTCATCGTAGTCGAAACGACTTTGTCAAAAACCTTTTTCGACAAGTATAGCTTTGTAGATAGTAACACTACTATCAGCATCCATCTTCCTCTTGAAGATCCATTTATTTTCTATGGCTTGCCGATCATCGGGCAAGTCAACCAAAGTCCACACTTTGTTCTCATACATGGATCCCATCTAAGATTTCATGGCTCCAAGCCATTTCGCGGAATCTGGGCTCATCATCGCTTCCTCATAATTCGTAGGTTCATCATGGTCAAGTAACATGACCTCCAGAACAGGATTACCGTACCACTCTGGTGCGGATCTCACTCTGGTTGACCTATGAGGTTTGGTAGTAACTTGATCTGAAGTTACATGATCATCATCATTAGCTTCCTCACTAATTGGTGTAGGAGTCACAGGAACAGATTTCTATGATGAACTACTTTGCAATAAGGGAGCAGGTACAGTTACCTCATCAAGTTCTACTTTCCTCCTACTCACTTCTTTCGAGAGAAACTCCTTCTCTCGAAAGGATCCATTCTTAGCAACGAATGTCTTGCCTTCGGATCTGTGATAGAAGGTGTACCCAACTGTCTCATTTGGGTATCCTATGAAGACACATTTCTCCGATTTGGGTTTGAGCTTCTCAGGATGAAACTTTTTCACATAAGCATCGCAACCCCAAACTTTAAGAAATGACAACTTTGGTTTCTTGCCAAACCACAGTTCATATGGTGTCGTCTCAACGGATTTAGATGGTGCCCTATTTAACGTGAATGCAGTTGTCTCTAATGCATAACCCCAAAATGATAGTGGTAAATCGGTAAGAGACATCATAGATTGCACCATATCTAATAAAGTACGGTTACGATGTTCGGACACACCATTACGCTGTGGTGTTCCAAGTGGCGTGAGTTGCGAAACTATTCCGCATTGTTTCAAATGAAGACCGAACTCATAACTCAAATATTATCCTCCACGATCAGATCATAGAAACTTTATTTTCTTGTTACGATGATTTTCCACTTCACTCTGAAATTATTTGAACTTTCCAAATGTTTCAGATTTATGTTTCATCAAGTAGATATACCCATATCTGCTCAAATCATCTGTGAAGGTCAGAAAATAACGATACCTGCCGCGAGCCTCAACACTCATCGAACTGCATACATCAGTATGTATTATTTCCAACAAGTCTGTTGCTCGCTTCATTGTTCTAGAGAACAGAGTCTTAGTCATCTTGCCCATGAGGCATGGTTCGCAAGCATCAACTGATTCATAATCAAGTGATTCCAAAAGTCCATTAGCATGGATTTTATTCATGCTCTTTACACCAATATGACCTAAATGGCAGTGCCACAAATAAGTTGCACTATCATTATTAACTTTGCATCTTTTGGCTTCGATATTATGAATATGTGTATCACTATGATCGAGATTCAATAAATGTATGACCATTGAAGGTTTTATTCATGTAAATAGAACAACAATTATTCTCTGACTTTTAAATGAATAACCGTATTGCAATAAACATGATCAAATCATATTCATGCTTAATGCAAACACCAAATAACATTTATTTAGGTTCAACACTAATCCCGAAAGTATAAGGAGTGTGCGATGATGATCATATCAATCTTGGAACAACTTCCAACACACATCGTCACTTCACCCTTAACTAGTCTCTGTTCATTCTGCAACTCCCGTTTCGAGTTACTAATCTTAACAATTGAACTAATATCAAATACTAAGGGGTTGCTATAAATGCTAGTCAAGTACACATCAATAACATGTATATCAAATATACCTTTGTTCACTTTGCCATCCTTCTTATCCGCCAAATACTTGGGGCAGTTCTGCTTCCAGTGACCAGTCCCTTTGCAGTAGAAGCACTTAGTCTCAGGCTTAGGTCCAGACTTGGGCTTCTTCACTTGAGCAGTGCTACCTCTTGAGCACTGCGTTGGATTTCCCCGAAGAGGAGAGAATGATGTAGCAAAGTAGCGTAAGTATTTCCCTCAGTTTTTTAGAACCAAGGTATCAATCCAGTAGGAGGCTACGCGCGAGTCCCTCGTACCTACACAAAACAATAGCTCAACGCAAACAACGCGATTAGGGTTTGTCAATCCCTTCACGGTCACTTACGGGAGTGAGATCTGATAGAGATGATAGATAATATTTTTGGTATTTTTGGTATAGAGATGCAAAGTGAAAAGTAAAAGGCAAAGTAAAAAAAGCAAAGCAATAATAAAGTTATGGAGATTGATATGATGAGAATAGACCCGGGGGCCATAGGTTTCACTAGTGGCTTCTCTCAAGAGCATAAGTATTCTACGGTGGGTGAACAAATTACTGTTGAGCAATTGACAGAATTGAGCATAATTATTAGAATATCTAGGTATGATCATGTATATAGGCATCACGTCCGAGACAAGTAGACCGACTCCTTCCTGCATCTACTACTATTACTCCACTCATCGACCGCTATCCAGCATGCATCTAGAGTATTAAGTTAAAAGCAGAGTAACGCCTTAAGCAATATGACACGATGTAGAGGGATAGTTTCATGCAATATGATAAAAACCCCATCTTGTTATCCTCGATGGCAACAATACAATACGTGCCTTGCTGCCCCTTCTGTCACTGGGAAAGGACACCGCAAGATCGAACCCAAAGCTAAGCACTTCTCCCATTGCAAGAAAAACCAATCTAGTAGGCCAAACCAAGCTGATAATTCGAAAAGACTTGCAAAGATAACCAATCATACATAAAAGAATTCAGAGAAGATTCAAATATTATTCATAGATAGACTTGATCATAAACACACAATTCATCGGTCTCAACATACACACCGCAAATAGAAGATTACATCGAATAGATCTCCACGAGAGAGGGGGAGAACATTGTATTGAGATCCAAAAAGAGAGAAGAAGCCATCTAGCTACTAACTATGAACCCGAAGGTCTGAGGTAAACTACTCACACTTCATCGGAAGGACTAGGATGATGTAGAAGCCCTCCGTGATGATGGCCCTCTCCGGCGGAGCTCCGGAACAGGCCCCAAGATGGGATCTCGTGGATACTGAAAGTTGCGGCGGTGGAATTAGGTTTTGGCTCCGTGATTCGATCGCTTGGGGTGCGAGGTATATATAGGAGGAAGGAGTGCGTCGGTGCAGCTGAGGGGCCCACGAGGCAGGGGCGCGCCCTAGGGGGCGCCCACCTCGTGACCGCCTCGTGGCTTTCTTGACGGAGGGTCCAAGTCTCCGGTCTTATCGATGAGAAAATCACGTTCTCAAGGTTTCATTCCGCTTGGACTCCATTTGATATTCCGTTTCTTGAACACTGAAATAGGCAAAAAACAGCAATTCGGGCTGGGCCTCCGGTCAATAGGTTAGTCCCAAAATAATATAAAAGTGGAAAATAAAGCCCAATATAGTCCAAAACAGTAGATAATATAGCATGGAGCAATCAAAATTATAGATATGTGGGAGACGATCGGGCATCCCCAAGCTTAATTCTGCTTGTCCTCGAGTAGGTAAATGATAAAATAGAATTTTTGATGCGGAGTGCTACTTGGCATAATTTCAATGTAAATCTTCTTAATTGTGGTATGAATATTCAGATCCAAAAGATTCAAGACAAAAGTTCATATTGACATAAATATAATAATACTTCAAGCATACTAACAAAGCAGTTATGTCTTCTCAAAATAACATGGCCAAAGAAAGCTATCCCTACAAAATCATATAGTCTGGCTATGCTCTATCTTCACCACACAAAGTATTTAAATCATGCACAACCCCGATGACAAGCCAAGCAATTGTTTCATACTTTAACATTTTCAAAACTTTTTCGATCTTCACGCAATACATGAGCGTGAGCCATGGATATAGCACTATATGTGGAATAGAATGGTGGTTGTGGAGAAGACAAAAAGGGAGAAGATAGTCTCACATCAACTAGGCGTATCAACGGGCTATGGAGATGCCCATAAATAGATATCAATGTGATTGAGTAGGGATTGCCATGCAACGGATGCACTAGAGCTATAAGTATATGAAAGCTCAACAAAAGAAACTAAGTGGGTGTGCATCCAACTCGCTTGCTCACGAAGACCTAGGGCATTTTGAGGAAGCCCATCATTGTATACAAGCCAAGTTCTATAATGAAAAATTCCCACTAGTATATGAAAGTGACAAAATGAGAGACTCTCTATCATGAAGATCATGGTGCTACTTTGAAGCACAAGTGTGGTAAAAGGATAGTAACATTGTCCCTTCTCTCTTTTTCTCTCATTTTTTTCTCTCTTTTTTATTTGGGCCTTTTCCTTTTTTATGGCCTCTTTCTTTTTTTCCTTTTTTTTATTTTTCGCCCGGAGTCTCATCCCGACTTGTGGGGGAATCATAGTCTCCATCATCCTTTCCTCGCTTGGGACAATGCTCTAAAAATGATGATCATCACACTTTTATTTTTCTTACAACTCAACAATTACAACTTAATACTTAGAACAAAATATGACTCTATGTGAATGCCTCTGGCGGTGTACCGGGATACGCAATGGATCAAGAGTGACATGTATGAAAGAATTATGAACGGTGGCTTTGCCACAAATACGATGTCCACTACATGATCATGCTAGCAATATGACAATGATGGAGCGTGTCATAATAAATGGAACGGTGGAAAGTTGCATGGCAATATATCTCGGAATGGCTATGGAAATGCCATGATAGGCAGGTATGGTGGCTGTTTTGAGGAAGGTATATGGTGGGTGTATGATACCGGCGAAAGGTGCGCGGTATTAGAGAGGCTAGCAACGGTGGAAGGAAGGAAAGTGCGTATAATCCATGGACTCAACATTAGTCATAAAGAACTCATATACTTATTGCAAAAATCTAGAAGTTATCAAAGCAAAGTATTACGCGCATGCTCCTAGGGGGATAGATTGGTAGGAAAAGACCATCGCTCGTCCCCGACCGCCACTCATAAGGAAGACAATCAATAAATAAATCATGCTCCGACTTCATCACATAACAGTTCACCATACGTGCATGCTACGGTAATCACAAACTTTAACACAAGTATTTCTCAAATTCACAACTACTCAACTATAATTACTCTAATATCACCATCTTCATATCTCAAAACAATTATCAAGCATCAATCTTTTCTTAGTATTCAACGTACTCAAAAGAAAGTTTTACAAATCTTGAATACCAAGCATATTATTATTAAGCATATTACCATGCTATTAAAGACTCTCAAAATAATCTAAGTGAAGCATGAGAGATCAATAGTTTCTATAAAACAAATCCACCACCGTGCTCTAAAAGATCTAAGTGAAGCACATAGAACAAAATTATAAATCTCAAAAGATATAAGTGAAGCACTAGAGCAAAACTGTATAGCTCAAAAGATATAAGTGAAGCACATAGAGTATTCTAACAAGTTCCAATTCATGTATGGCTCTCTAAAAAGGTGTGTACAGCAAGTATGATTGTGGTAAACTAAAAGCAAAGAATCAAATCATACAAGACGCTCCAAGCAAAACACATATCATGTGGTGAATAAAAATATAGCTCCAAGTAAAATTACCGATGGAAGTAGACGAAAGAGGGGATGCCTTCCGGGGCATCCCCAAGCTTTGACTTTTTGGTGTCCTTGGATTATCTTGGGAGTGCCATGGGCATCCCCAAGCTTAGGATCTTGCCACTCCTTGTTCCATAATCCATCAAAAGATTTCACCCAAAACTTGAAAAGTTCACAACACAAAACTCAACAGAAATCTCGTGAGCTCCGTTAGCGAAAGAAAACAAAAGACCACTTCAAGGTACTGTAATGAACTCATTGTTTATTTATATTGGTGTTAAACCTACTGTATTCCAACTTCTCTATGGATTATAAACTATTTTACTAGCCATAGATTCATCAAAATAAGCAAACAACACACGAAAAACAGAATCTGTCAAAAACAGAACAGTCTGTAGTAATATGTAACTAGCGCAAACTTATGGAACTCCAAAAAATCTACCAAAATAGGAAGACCTATACAATTTGTTTATTGATCATAATCAATTGGAATCAGTATTTTATCACGTTCTGGTGATTTTTAACAATTCGGGCACTGAGCGCAAAGTTTCTGGAAATTACAGCAAGATCAAATAACTATCATCCAAGAAGATCCTACAGGTCTAACTTGGCACAAACACTAATTAAAACATAAAACCACATCTAAACAGAAGGTAGATGAATTATTTATTCCTAAAAAGAAGAAAAAACTAAAAACTAAAAATAAAATTGGGTTGGCTCCCAACAAGCGCTATCGTTTAACGCCCCTAGCTAGGCATAAAAGCGAGGATAGATCTAGGTATTGCCATCTTTGGTAGGCAATCCATAAGTGGATCTCATGATAGATTCATATGGTAATTTTATTTTCTTCCTAGGGAAGTGTTCCATGCCCTTATTTAATGGAAATTGAAATCTAATATTCCCTTCCTTCATATCAATAATCGCACCAATCGTTCTAAGGAAAGGTCTACCAAGAATAATAGGACAAGAAGGATTGCAATCTATATCAAGAACGATAAAATCTACGGGCACATAATTCCTATTTGCAACAATAAGAACATCGTTAATTCTTCCCATAGGTTTCTTAATAGTGGAATCCGCAAGATGCAAGCTTAGAGAGCAATCATCAAAATCGCGGAAATCTAGCAAATCACACAAAGTTTTGGGAATAGTGGAGACACTACCACCAAATCACATAAAGCATAAAATTCATGATATTTAATTTTAATTTTAATAGTAGGTTCCCACTCATCATAAAGTTTTCTAGGGATAGAAACTTTCAACTCAAGTTTTTCTTCATAAGATTGCATCAAGGCATCAACGATATGTTCGGTAAAGGCTTTATTTTGACTATAAGCATGAGGAGAATTTAGCACGGATTGCAACAAGGAAATACAATCAATTAAGGAGAAACTTTCATAATTAAAATCCTTGAAATCCAATATAGTGGGTTTAGCAACATCTAGGGTTTTATTTCTTTCAATCCCACTTTTATCAATTTCATCATCAAGATCTAAATACTCCGAATTTTTGGAACGCCTTCTAGGTAAAGGTGGATCATATTCAGTTTCATCAAGATTCATATTGCAAAAAAAAGATTTGATAGGGGACACATCAATAACTTTTAGATCTTCATCTTGATTTTCATAGGAATTCGGTTTAGCGGCCATCTTATTGACTAAGGTAGCCTGCATATCCGAAATTTCAGCAGTCAACTTTTCAAGGCGAGCAATTTGGGATATTGTACCATCAAATTCTTTAGACATATCATCGAGCTCTTTATTCATATAACTCATAAAACTTTTTTGTTCCTTAAGCTAGTTTCTAAAGAAATTATTATGCTCAAATTGCAAAACCATAAACTTCCTGACGTTATTTTCGATCTCTTCCAACCTTTTAAGGTGAAGATCACCAAATCTAGGTAGAGCCATCGCGACAAACAAGCAATCCAACACATGAGAAAACAAAAGGCAAGCGGTAAAAAGGCAAACGGAAAAAGAGAGGGCGAATAAAACGGCAAGGGTGAAGTGGGGGAGAGGAAAACGAGAGGCAAATGGCAACTAATGTAATGCGAGAGATAGGGATTGTGATGGGTACTTGGTATGTTGACTTTTGCACAGACTCCCCGACAACGGCGCCAGAAATTCTTCTTGCTACCTCTTGAGCACTGCTTTGGATTTCCCCGAAGAGTAGAGGATGATGCAGCAAAGTAGCGTAAGTATTTCCCTCAGTTTTTTAGAACCAAGGTATCAATCCAGTAGGAGGCTACGCGCGAGTCCCTCGTACCTACACAAAACAATAGCTCAACGCAACCAACGCGATTAGGGGTTGTCAATCCTTCACGGTCACTTACGGAGTGAGATCCGATAGAGATGATAGATAATATTTTTGGTATTTTTGGTATAGAGATGCAAAGTGAAAAGTAAAAGGCAAAGTAAAAGCAAAGCAATAATAAAGTGATGGAGATTGATATGATGAGAATAGACCCGGGGGCCATAGGTTTCACTAGTGGCTTCTCTCAAGAGCATAAGTATTCTACGGTGGGTGAACAAATTACTGTTGAGCAATTGACAGAATTCAGCATAGTTAAGAGAATATCTAGGTATGATCATGTATATAGGCATCACGTCCAAGACAAGTAGACCGACTCCTTCCTGCATCTACTACTATTACTCCACTCATCGACCCCTATCCAGCATGCATCTAGAGTATTAAGTTAAAAGCAGAGTAACGCCTTAAGCAATATGACACGATGTAGAGGGATAGTTTCATGCAATATGATAAAAACCCCATCTTGTTATCCTCGATGGCAACAATACAATACGTGCCTTGCTGCCCCTTCTGTCACTGGGAAAGGACACCGCAAGATTGAACCCAAAGCTAAGCACTTCTCCCATTGCAAGAAAAACCAATCTAGTAGGCCAAACCAAGCTGATAATTCGAAGAGACTTGCAAAGATAACCAATCATACATAAAAGAATTCAGAGAAGATTCAAATATTATTCATAGATAGACTTGATCATAAACCCACAATTCATCGGTCTCAACAAACACACCGCAAAAAGAAGAATACATCGAATAGATCTCCACGAGAGAGGGGGAGAGCATTGTATTGAGATCCAAAAAGAGAGAAGAAGCCATCTAGCTACTAACTATGAACCCGAAGGTCTGAGGTAAACTACTCACACTTCATTGGAAGGGCTAGGATGATGTAGAAGCCCTCCGTGATGATGGCCCTCTCCGGCGGAGCTCCGGAACAGGCCCCAAGATGGGATCTCGTGGATACAGAAAGTTGCGGCGGTGGAATTAGGTTTTGGCCCGTGATTCGATCGCTTGGGGTGCGTGAGGTATATATAGGAGGAAGGAGTACGTCGGTGGAGCTTCGAGGGGCCCACGAGGCAGGGGGCGCGCCCTAGGGGGAGGGGCGCCCTCATCCCTCGTGACCGCCTCATGGCTTTCTTGACGGAGGGTCCAAGTCTCCTGGGTCTTATCTGATGAGAAAATCACGTTCCCGAAGGTTTCATTCCGTTTGGACTCCGTTTGATATTTCGTTTCTTCGAAACACTGAAATAGGCAAAAAAACAGCAATTCTGGGCTGGGCCTCCGGTCAATAGGTTAGTCCCAAAAATAATATAAAAGTGGAAAATAAAGCCCAATATAGTCCAAAACAGTAGATAATATAGCATGGAGCAATCAAAAATTATAGATACGTTGGAGACGTATCAAGCAACAACTTGCATGCCATTCTTCTTGAAGTTCCCCTTCTTCCCTTTGCCCTTTTCTTGAAACTAGTGGTCTTGTCAACCATCAACACTTGATGCTTTTCTTGATTTCTACCTTCGTCGATTTCAGCATCACGAAGAGCTTGGGAATCGTTTCTATTATCCCTTGCATATTATAGTTCATCACGAAGTTCTAGTAACTTGGTGATAGTGACTAGAGAACTCTGTCAATCACTATCTTATCTGGAAGATTAACTCCCAATTGATTCAAGTGATTGTAGTACTCAGACATTCCGAGCACATGCTCACTACCTGCCGCGAGTTTTAACACTCATCGGACCGCATACATCGGTATGTATTATTTCCAATAAGTCAGTAGCTCGCTCCATTGTTTCGGAGAACGGAGTTTTAGTCATCTTGCCCATGAGGCATGGTTCGCAAGCATCAAATGATTCATAATCAAGTGATTCCAAAAGCCCATCAGCATGGAGTTTCTTCATGTGCTTTAAACCAATATGACCTAAATGACAGTGCCACAAATAAGTTGCACTATCATTATTAACTTTTCATCTTTTGGCTTCAATATTATGAATATGTGTATCACTATGATCGAGATCCAACAAACTATTTTCATTGTGTGTATGACCATCGAAGGTTTTATTCATGTAAACAGAACAACAATTATTCTTTGACTTTAAATGAATAATCATATTGCAATAAACATGATCAAATCATATTTATGCTAACCACAAACACCAAATAACATTTATTTAGGTTCAACACTAATCCCGAAAGTATAGGGAGTGTGCGATGATGATCATATCAATCTTGGAACCACTTCCAACACACATCGTCACTTCACTCTTAACTAGTCTCTGTTCATTCTGCAATTCCCGTTTCGAGTCACTAATCTTAGCAACTGAACTAGTATCAAATACTGAAGGTTTGCTATAAACACTAGTAAAGTACACATCAATATCATGTATATCAAATATACCTTTGTTCACTTTGCCATCCTTCTTATCCGCCAAATACTTGGGGCAGTTCTGCTTCCAGTGACCAGTCCCTTTGCAGTAGAAGCACTTAGTCTCAGGCTTAGGTCTAGACTTGGGCTTCTTCTCTTGAGCATCAACTTGCTTGTCGTTCTTCTTGAAGTTCCCCTTCTTCCCTTTGCCCTTTTATTGAAACTAGTGGTCTTGTCAACCATCAACACTTGATGCTTTTCTTGATTTCTACCTTCGTCGATTTTAGCATCACGAAGAGCTTGGGAATCGTTTGTGTTATCCCTTGCATATTATAGTTCATCACGAAGTTCTAGTAACTTGGTGATAGTGACTAGAGAACTCGGTCAATCGCTATCTTATCTGGAAGATTAACTCCTACTTGATTCAAGTGATTGTAGTACTCAGACATTCCGAGCACATGCTCACTAGCTGAGCTATTCTCCTCCATCTTGTAGGCAAAGTCCTTGTCAAAGGTCTCATACCTTTCGACATGGGCATGAGTCTGAAATGCTAATTTCAACTCTTGGAACATCTCATATGCTCTGTGGCGTTCAAAACGTCTTTGAAGCCCTGATTTTAAGCCGTAAATTATGGTGCACTCAACTATCAAGTAGTCATCATATCGAGCTTGCCAAACGTTCATAACGTCTGTATCTGCTCCTGCAATCGGTCTGTCACCTAGTGGTGCATCAAGGACATAATTCTTCTGTGCAACAATGAGGATAATCCTCAGATCACGGATCCAATCCGCATCATTGCCACTAACATCTTTCAACTTAGTTTTCTCTAGGAACATATCAAAAATAAAACAGGGGAGCTAAACGCGAGCTATTGATCTACAACATAGATATGCAAATACTATCAGGACTAAGTTCATGATAAATTAAAGTTCAATTAATCATATTACTTAAGAACTCCCACTTAGATAGACATCCCTCTAGTCATCTAAATGATCACGTGATCCAAATCAACTAAACCATGTCCGATCATCATGTGAGATGGAGTAGTTTTCAATGGTGAACATCACTATGTTGATCATATCTACTATATGATTCACGCTCGACCTTTCAGTCTCCAGGTTCCGAGGCCATATCTGCATATGCTACGCTCGTCAAATTTAACCCGAGTATTCTGCATGTGCAAAATTGGCTTGCACCCGTTGTATGTGAACGTAGAGCTTATCACACCCGATCATCACGTGGTGTCTCGGCACGAAGAACTGTCGCAACGGTGCATACTCAGGGAGAACACTTATACCTTGAAATTTTAGTAAGGGATCATCTTATAAAGCTACCGCCGAACTAAGCAAAATAAGATGTATAAAAGATAAACATCACATGCAATCAAAATATGTGACATGATATGGACATCATCATCTTATGCTTTTGATCTCCATCTCCAAAGTACTGTCATGATCTCCATTGTTACCGGCATGACACCATGATCTCCATCATCTTGATCTTTTATCAACGTGTCGTCACATGGTCGTCTCACCAGCTATTGCTTTTGCAACTATTGTTATCGCATAGCGATAAAGTAAATCAATTACATGGCACTTGCATCTTATGCAATAAAGAGAAAATCATAAGGCTCCTGCCAGTTGCCGACAACTTTAACAAAACATGATCATCTCATACAACAATTTATATCTCATCACGTCTTGACCATATCACATCACAACATGCCCTGCAAAAACAAGTTAGACGTCCTCTACTTTGTTGGTGCAAGTTTTACGTGGCTGCTACGGGTTGAGCAAGAACCGTTCTTACCTACGCATCAAAACCACAACGATATTTCGTCAAGTATGTGTTGTTTTAACCTTCAACAAGGATCGGGCGTAGCCACACTCGATTCAACTAAAGTTGAGAAACCGACACCGCCAGCCAATTGCAATGCGGCACGTCGGTAGAACCAGTCTCGCGTAAGCGTACGCGTAATTTTGATCCGGGCCGCTTCATCCAACAATACCGCCAAATCAAAGTATGACATGCTGGTAAGCAGTATGACTATTATTGCCCACAACTCACTTGTGTTATACTTGTGCATATAACATCTACGCATAAACCTGGCTCTGATACCACTGTTGGGGAACGTGGTAATTTGAAAAAAAAAATCCTACGCACACGCAAGATCATGGTGATGCATAGCAACGAGAGGGGAGAGTATTTTCCACGTACCCTCGTAGACCGTAAGCGGAAGCATTAATGACAACGCGGTTGATGTAGTCGTACGTCTTCATGATCGACCTATCCTAGCACCGAAGGTACGGCACCTCTGCGATCCGCACACGTTCGGCTCGGTGACGTCCCACGAACTCACGATCCAGTAGAGTGTCGAGGGAGAGCTTCGTCAGCACGACGGCGTGATGACAGTGATGATGAAGCTGCCGGCACAGGGCTTCGCCTAAGCACTACGACGATAAGATCGAAGTGGATTATGGTGGAGGGGGGCACCGCACACGGCTAAGAGATCAATGATCAAATTGTGTGTCTATGGGGTGCCCCCTCCTCCGTATATAAAGGAGTGGAGGAGGGGGATGGGGCCGGCCTCCTAGGCGCGCCCCAAGGGGAGTCCTACTCCCACCGGGAGTAGGATTCCCCCCCTTTCCCTAGTTGGATTAGGAGAGAAGGAAGGGGGAGGAAGGAGGAAGGAAAGGGGGCCGGCCCCCTCCCAATTCGGATTGGGCCTGGGGGGCGCCCCCTCCTTTGCTCCCTTCTCCTCTCTCCCACTATGGCCCAATAAGGCCCATATACCTCCCGGGGTTCCGCAACCTCCTGCATACTTGATAAATGCCCGATCTCACCCGGAACCATTCCGATGTCCAAATATAGTCATCCAATATATCGATCTTTATGTCTCGACCATTTCGAGACTCCTCGTCATGTCCGTGATCATATCCGGGACTCCGAACTACCTTCCGTACATCAAAACACATAAACTCATAATACGATCGTCACCGAACGTTAAGCGTGCGGACCCTACGGGTTCGAGAACTATATAGACATGACCGAGACACGTCTCCGGTCAATAACCAATAGCGGAACCTGGATGCTCATATTGGCTCCTACATATTCTATGAAGATCTTTATCGGTCAAACGGTATAACAACATACATTGTTCCCTTTGTCATCGGTATGTTACTTGCCCGAGATTCGATCGTCGGTATCTCAATACCTAGTTCAATCTCGTTACCGGCAAGTATCTTTACTTCTTTCGTAATGCATCATCCCGCAACTAACTCATTAGTCACATTGCTTGCAAGGCTTATAGTGATGTGCATTACCGAGAGGGCCCAGAGATGCCTCTCCGACAATCGGAGTGACAAATCCTAATCTCGATCTATGCCAATTCAACAAGTACCATCGGAGACACCTGTAGAGCACCTTTATAATCACCCAGTTATGTTGTGATGTTTGGTAGCACACAAAGTGTTCCTCCGGTATCCGGGAGTTGCATAATCTCATAGTCATAGGAACATGTATAAGTCATGAAGAAAGCAATAGCAATATACTAAACGATCAAGTGCTAAGCTAACGGAACGGGTCAAGTCAATCACATCATTCTCTAATGATGTGATCCCGTTAATCGAATGACAACTCATGTCTATGGCTAGGAAACTTAACCATCTTTGATTCAACGAGCTAGTCAAGTAGAGGCATACTAGTGACACTTTGTTTGTCTATGTATCCACGCATGTACTAAGTTTCCGGTTAATACAATTCTAGCATGAATAATAAACATTTATCATGAAATAAGGAAATAAATAATAACTTTATTATTGCCTCTAGGGAATATTTCCTTCACCACACGCTTTCGAAGAACAAAGTGAAGGCCCTAAACCAAATGAACAAGATCAAGGGCAAGATCAACTTCAAGATAGTGGTGAATCACCAAGTGATGCCCAAGATCAAGTTCTCTCCTCTGAGCTAGTTCAAGATCAAGAACAAGCTCAACACGACGCTCAAGATGATCAAGTTTCCTCTCCTCAACTCACTCCTGAGGAGGAATTGGAGCGTCGTGCCGCTAAGATTGCATCCAAGCTATCTACCAAAGACCGTCTCATGACAAATGTGCTTGGAAGATTAAGTTAGGGGGTAAGCACTCGTAGACAATTAGCAAACTATTGTGAACATCATGCGTTTCTCTCTTGTGTTGAACCCCAAAAGGTCTATGAGGCGCTCGAGGATCCGGATTGGCTTAATGCCATGCATGAAGAACTCAACAACTTCGAGCACAACAAGGTGTGGAGATTCGTGCCAAGGCCAACGGGGAACCATAATGTCATTGGAACCAAGTGGATATTCAAGAACAAGCAAGATGCTCATGGAATTATCGTTCGCAACAAGGCTACTCCCGAGTCGAGGGTATCGACTACTGTGAAACCTTTTCCCCCGTTGCTCGCCTTGAATCCATTCGTTTGTTGATTGCTTATGCTTCTCGTCATAACTTTAAGTTGCAACAAATGGATGTGAAGAGTGCTTTTCTTAATGGTCCTATTAATGAGTTGGTGTATGTCAAGCAACCCCCCGGGTTCGAGGATCCCTATTTTCCTGATCATGTGTACCAACTCGATAAGGCACTCTATGGCGTTAAGAAAGCCCCACGTGTGTGGTATGACCACCTTACCGAGTTGTTGCAAGATCGCGGTTTTGAAATTGGGAAAATCGACCCCACTCTTTTTACTAAGAAGGTCAAAGGGGAGTTGTTTGTGTGCCAACTATATGTTGATGATATTATCTTTGGTTCCCCTAACAAAGCTTTCAATGAGTGAGGGAGTCCTGGATTAGGGGGTATCCGGACAGCCGGACTATAACCTTTGGCCGGACTGTTGAACTATGAAGATACAAGATTGAAGACTTCGTCCCGTGTCCCGATGGGACTCTCCTTGGCGTGGAAGGCAAGCTTGGCAATACGGATATGTAGATCTCCTTCCTTGTAACCGACTTTGTGTAACCCTAGCCCCCTCCGGTGTCTATATAAACCGGAGGGTTTAGTCCGTAGCAACAACAACAATCATACCATAGGCTAGCTTCTAGGGTTTAGCCTCTCTGATCTCGTGGTAGATCAAATCTTGTAATACCCATATCATCAATATTAATCAAGCAGGAGTAGGGTTTTACCTCCATTGAGAGGGCCCGAACCTCGGTAAAAACATCGTGTCCCTTGTCTCCTGTTAACATCCGCCTAGACGCACAGTTCGGGACCCCCTACCCGAGATCCGCCGGTTTTGACACCGACATTGGTGCTTTCATTGAGAGTTCCACTGTGCCGTCACCGTGAGGAAGGATGTCTCATCTCGTCTTTAAAGACGGCATTACCGCCATGGGAGCTTTGGCTGTCGGCCAAACTCTCCTGCTAGGTGGTTTCATCATGACCGCCTGTTCGGCCACTACGCCGACGATGACTTCTCGGGTCATCGAAAACAGCCTCAACGTCAACTCGGAACTTGCCGAGCAAATGGATCCAATGGAGATCTCTTCCCTAAACGAGCTCTTGGATCGCATCACCGCCTTGGGAGTCACTACGGACTATGATCGGATTGGGCTTAAACCTGATGAAAGGAAGATTAACTCTCCACCGGTCACCCATCATATTGCGGTGGTGGAGGAACAATGCGGCGAATTTTCCTCTATCTTGAGAACTAACTATGTCCGGATTCCTGAGCTCTCCGAGCCGGATACCCGTTTGCGGAAGGACAACACCCAAGCCCTGAACCTAGAGTCAGGCAGCGGGCCAGGATTATCGGGCAACATCCCGGAATCGGAACTTCTAAGATTGGAAACTCCTCGGCCCCTGGATCCCAGATCAGGTAAGGGTTCGGACTCAATTCCACCCACCCACCCAAACATAAGCGATCTTTCCCACATCAGGCAAGAGCCCCAGGAAACAGTACATCACTATTGGGCCAGATTCCTCCTTGTGATGAACAAGGTTAAGGACTGTTGCGAGGAAGACGCAATCTTATTTTTCTGCAATAATTGCACGGAAAAGGGAATCCTTAACACCATAAGTCGCCGTGAGATATCACGCTTCGCTGACTTGGCGTCCATAGTACGAAAGTACTATGCGATGGAAAGTGCCTGGAAAACCGAAACAAAATTTTGGGATAATCCGGCCCCGAACACACACCCAGTCCGCAGCAAAAGGGTGCACTACCATAGGACACCCGAGCTAATCCCAAAAAAGCAAAAACCCTTCATGTAGGCGTGGAACCAGATCGAGGGATGGCTCAACGGACCTCGCAAAATCCATAGTACAGCGGATACCATACCAACACACAGCCTTAGAGCATGTTGGATACTCCGGCAGGTGGCCAAAAGTGGCAAGGATCTTCTCATCCCAGACGCCACAGAGCACCATCCCAGGGATAACAATACGGTATTAACAGTCTTCAAGACCTTCGCATCAAATAATAGGCGAAAGTGAACACTCCGCAGCCTTGCCGAAATCTACCATGTGGCAACAATAAACCCATGGAGTGACACGGCTATTACTTTCAATGCCGCCATTTAACCTAAATTCAACAGCCCGAGCACCACCGCATTGGTCCTCATCCAATTGTGGACGGCTTCGACTCACCAAGGTGCTCATGGACAGCGGCAGCGGATTAAACCTCATCTATGAGGAAACCCTTCAAAAAATGGAAATAGACTGGAACTGCATCGAGCGAAGCAGCACAACCTTTAGAGGAATAATCCCGACCGGAAGCGCTACAGACAGGAAAAATCACACTAGATGTGGTGTTCGCACGCCGGAGAATTATAGGTCCAAGAGATTACGCCCAAGTGGCTCCGCTCAGTAGCGGATACCATGCCTTTTTAGGGCGGGAGGCGTTCACGATCTTCCAAGCCATACCCCATTACGGGTACATGAAGCTCATAATGCCCGGCCCAACGGAATCATCACTCTCACTAGTGATCCGGACACAAAGACTCGCTACCGAAAACAAGACAGCCAGACCGCCCTCGAGGCATTATCCAAAGCCCTTGCGGCCGAGGAACTGATCGCGCTTACGCCCACGGTGGATGGGACGACGTGATACTTGATAAAAGATCCAAGTCCACCTCCTTTAAACCAGCGGATGAAATAGTCAAATTCCAAGTCCATCCAACCGACCCTACAAAAACAGCCTCCATCGGGGCACAGTTAAACCCCGCCGTGGACGCTGCACTACGAGAGTTCCTGCGCGAGAATTGGGATATATTTGCTCGGCATCCTCGATATGCCAGAATCCCACGCAGCTGGCCGAGCACAGCCTCAATATCCTAAAGGGATTCAAGCCGTCAAGGGCTCTTCGCGTTTCGAACCTAAGAGACAAGCTATGGGAGAGGAACTAGCCAAGTTATTGGAGGCCGGATTCATTAGAGAAATAAAACACCCGGACTGGCTAGCAAACCTGGTGATGGTACCAAAGAAGGACAAATCTTGGCGCCTGTGCATCGATTTCAAGGACCTCAATAAGGCTTGCCCAAAGGAGCCCTTTCCCCTCCCCTGCATCGATCAAATTATCGATGCTACCGCAGGACACGATTCATTGTGTTTCCTCGGTGCATACTCTGGCTACCACCAAATTAAGATGGCGGAGCCCGACCAAGCAGCAACGACATTTATCACACCATACGGCCCCTTCTGTTTCAACACAATGCCTTTTGGGCTAAAAAACGCCAAGCAACATATCAGCAAGATGATTCGTACATGTCCGGAGAACCAGATCGGCAAAATAGTGGAGGCATACGTAGATGATGTGGTTGTCAAAACCAAACACGTCGACTCTTTAATAGACGACTTGAGGCTCACATTCGACAACCTCCGAACATACGACATCAAGCTTAATCCGAAAAAATGCGTTTTTGGTGTACCAGCCGGAAAGCTCCTAGGCTTCATTGTCTCCAACAGAGGAATTGAAGCAAATCCGGCCAAAATTCGAGCTCTGTCACAGTTGGCTATCCCAACGGACCTCAAACAAATCCAGAAATTAACCGAATGTGTGGCGGCTCTAAGCCGCTTTATCTCCCGCTTGGGAGAAAAGGCATTACCCCTCTATCGCCTCCTTCGGTGCACCGAACACCTCGAGTGGACGGATGCTGCCACAGCCGGATTGGAAGAAATAAAAGCCATACTGGCAACCAACCCAATCCTGGCCGCGCCAAACATCGGCGAACCAATGCTGTTGTACATTGTGGCAACTCATCAAGTTGTAAGCGCAGTGCTCGTCGTCGAACGAGAAACGGACGGACATAAATTCCCCCTTCAAAAGTCGGTCTATTATGTATCCACTGTCCTCACTCCATGCAAGTCACGGTCCCGCATTATCAAAAGATAGCCTATGCGGTATTCATGGCATCCCGGAAGCTGCGACACTACTTTCAAGAGTGTTCAGTTACAGTAGCCTCGGAAGTGCCACTCAACGATATTATAAACAACCGCGACGCCACGGGCCGGATTGCCAAATGGGCCATTGAGCTCCTCCCATTGGACATAACGTACAAACCACGGCGAGCCATTAAGTCGCAAGTATTGGCCAACTTTGTCGCCGAATGGACGGAAGCCGAACTCCCTAAAGAGTACGACGCATATTCCAACTGGATCATGCACTTCGACGGCTCCAAAATGCTTGTTGGTCTGGGGGCTGGCGTCGTTCTGATGTCCCCAACCAGAGATACAGTTCAATACGTACTCCAGATAATGTATACATACTCCAACAACGCAGCCGAATACGAGGCCCTTTTACATGGTCTTCGGATGGCAGTATCCATGGGCATCCAACGCCTGGAGGTGCGCGGGGATTCGAACCTCGCAATATCCCAAATAAATGGAGACTTTGATGCCAAGGATCCGAAAATGGCGGCCTACCGCAACTTCGTCCTAAAAATATCAGCTCGGTTCGAGGGGCTCGAATTTCACCATGTAGCCAGGGAAAACAACCAGGCGGCAGATGTCCTCGCACGCATCGGCGCAAAATGCGATGTGGTGCCCCCTAACATCTTTTTGGAGAGGCTGTTCAAGCCATCCGTGGTATGGGAAGGGGACACCGGTAACAATAGTCCGGACCCAACCACAATGCCCGATACCGAACACTCTGACATAATCGGAGGCTCTGCCACCGAAATAACACCTTCAGCCCACGTAATAATGGCCGTCGTTGCCCCGTGGACAGAACCATTCCTGGCCTACTTAACTAGGCAGGAACTCCCCGAGGACCAAAACGAGGCACGCTGCATAGTACGGCGATCTAAAGCCTATAGGGTCCATGAGGGAGAGCTTTATAAGAAAAGCGCCACCGGAGTCCTTCAAAGGTGCATCTCCGAAGAGGAGGGGCGGAAGCTTCTGGCAGAAATTCATGCCGGACTCGGCGGCCACCACGCCGCAGCCCGGGCCCTTGTAAGCAAGGCCTTCCGTACAGGTTTTTATTGGCCGATGGCCTGGGCAGACGCTCAGGACTTGGTCCAACGCTGCGTCGGTTGCCAGCTTTTTGCAAACCAAAGCCATATGCCACCCACTGCCCTCCAAACAATCCCCATTACCTGGCCTTTTGTGGTCTGGGGACTCGACATGGTTGGACCCCTTAAAGGGGGAACCCATAAGAAAAAGTACTTACTGGTCATGGTGGATAAATTCACCAAATGGATAGAAGCCAAACCTGTTAAAATGGCTGAATCCGGACCGGTGATAGACTTCATATCCGGGGTCATACATCGTTATGGTGTCCCCCATAGCATCATCACTAACAATGGCACAAACTCCACGGCCGATGAGGTAAAACTCTGGTGCAAAAACATGGGCATTAAGCTCGATTATGCTTCTGTCTATCACCCACAAACTAACGGTCAAGTCGAACGAGCAATGGTCTTATCTTGAGCGGCATCAAACCCAGATTAGTGCGGTCCCTTAAGGAATCTAACACGCACTGGGTGGAGGAGCTCTACTCCGTACTCTGGGGGCTGCGGACCACGCCGAATCGCACTACCGGATACACACCCTTCTTTATGGTGTACGACGCAGAGGCGGTTCTGCCCTGCGACATAATTCATGACTCACCTTGAGTGCGCATGTACGAAGAAAGAGAAGCCGAGCTCGATTGGCAGGACAGTTTGGACGCCCTGGAGGAGGAGCGTGACGTGGCAAAAGCCCGTTCCGCATTCTATCAACAACAGGCTCGAAGATACCAAAGCAGAGAAGTACGGGCCAAAACTTATAATGTTGGCGAGTTAGTTCTACGCCTGCCAGAGAAGAAAAAGGACAAACTCAAGCCCAAATGGGAGGGTCCCTTCATTATTGACCAAGTCTCACCGGTGGGGCGTACCGTCTGCGGGATGCATCGGATAATCGACTTGAGCCGAACCCATGGAACGCAGCCAGGCTCCGAAGATTCTACGCCTAGCGCCGAACTCTGTGTTCGTCTCCTTCCTCTGTCCATTTTTTGCATATATATACTATCTGTCTTTCATTTCTCTCTTTCTCCCCCTTTTTTCTCTCTCAAAGCCTTTAAGGGCCAATTCGTGCCTTCTTTGCACACTATGGACGCGCTTAACCGCTCATTATACTCGGGGCTTTTATACGTAAGCTTAATTATCTATCCGGGCTTCATGCCCCGCACATGTGTTATCCTTCTGCATGTACCTTTTCTTCGCCATTATATGCATCGACATGACTTAAGTTTTGGCCAAGCTGGGTTGCCTGGCTCTTGTATTTATGCCCTGCGTTCCCGTTAATTCGGCTAGGGCATAAGGGGAGCACCTCTGCGATTGTTACTGCCGGGTCAGCCGGATGTGTACCTCAGACTGGGTGAAGCCGAAAGCTAGCGTTCTTAAGGGAATATTCGGTCGGCGAACAAAAGATGACTTTCATTTATTTTGATACATGCCCCCAGATGTTTTTTTCCTGCGTCTCTTCTCGCAGTCCGAACATGCACATTAGGTCATGCGCACCCAAGGAAAGGAACCCTTAACGGAACTATTCTCCCTGGAAGATGTTTCTTACTATCCATGTAATATAACATAACTAGCTGGGCACTTGTCTGCTAAAGCACTAATGACCCCTATGCCTGGTTTCCACGCATACCCCGGTTCTTACATAACCGAGAGGGTATTAGGATACACTCCGGACTATCGGGTCCCGAGGTTGAAGCGAAAAGGTCCGCCATGACAAACGATTTACAATCCGGCTAGAAGGCATCATACATGTCATTTTCATTACATAGTCACTTAGATCGATCAATTCTCTTCTATACCATCCAATGTGCTGTCTAGCCTACAATCCTGTTGGGAATACTTTATGCTAATTCTACTTGCCCATATACTAAGCTAACGGGATCTCTTTCCCATCGGGCCCCACAGGTTCGACCTCGCCATGTGGTTTGGGTCAGCCTTGGTGTACCGCGCCTTCACCATGGCCCAGCTTCCCGGCACCTTGACGGCAGGCCAATATCTTCCATAATCTAAGCGCCCGCTGCCCTTGAGCTTCTCAACAAGCTTCCAAGGCCTTCGGCAGGGAGATGGATGGCCACAAGGCTCGGGCAATACCTTGCATCACCGCCGAGCTTGTTCGATGCAGTTGTGAGAGCTCGGTAGAAGATCACCACTGACCGGCATCTCATCCATGGGCGACCCGTCAAGATACCTACGGACATAAATCTGTTAGCCGGCTTCTTCACGAACTCTTTTTAAAAGTTCGCCACGACTTATCGAAAATGCCGCGTTGAAGCCGCTTATTCTCCTTCACGGAGTCCGACAGCTGGGCTCGAACATCCTTTAGTTCTACGCTCAGCTGCGTGTTGGCATCCTGGAGAATATTTTTCTCCTGCCTCACTTTTGTAAGAATACGCTCGCCCACCTTTCACTGCTGTATGGCATGTTGCTCATCCGGATTCACTCCGGCGTCATCTGCAATATTTATTGTTAGAATTGGGTGCATGCCACGTCCTATATGGTACCTGTCATTTTTTTAAATAAGGTGTTACCTGAAGAGGCCTTTTCGGACTCCTTCAATGCGGCCATTGCGGTTTGCAGCTGGACCTGGCACTTTTCCAGCTCTTGAGACAATTGGGTATTCTTCTTTGTAAGAACCTGTAGAAATAATGATCCTTAAATCAGCTGTGCCAACTGTTTTAAGTCTCGGGAGCTACTGCTATACATAATCATCAAATTTTCTCACCTGTATATCCTTTACATACTGATCCGTGGCTCTGGCAAGACCATTTTGAGCAGCACGGATGTACGCGTCTCCTAAGTTGAAGGCATCAAAAGCCTCTGGGGAGAAATAAGCGTCGCGGAGTACGGCCCGGCGACGCTTGTGGTTCATGGCACTCTCCACTTCAGAATTGGTGGCAGATATTCTATCCGCATCCTCTGTCGGAGGAGCATCTGGCGGGTGCCCCCGTGTTAGCTTCCGCTTCTGTGTCCAGCCTCGGAGCCTGGCTAATAGAGGCGTGATCGGCGGTCTCTCCGGATATAGTCCGGCGAGCGCTTTTCCTTTATTGAAACATGGGCATTACTGCGTGTCAAAATATGATGATCACGGAATGAGGTTTTGTAAAATACCTCTGCGCCGGCATCTCTGTCCGGACCGCTTTCCTTTTCATCCTGCCCGGCTTTGGCGCTCCTTGTTGGCGATTCTCCGCGGGCTCAGCATGGTGTCCCAAGGACCTTCCCTATAGAATACCGTACAAATAAGGCAGGTGAAGTGCACGGAAAGGGATACCTCTCAAATGTTGGAACTCTGATCTCACTTACCTGCGAGGCGGGGAGTAGCCCCGGATAGTCGGCTATAATAGCCACCATGGCCTCATCGCGGCCTAATTGGTAAAATGTCCTGTCTATCATCTCCACGAATATGTCCGGATCTTCTTGGAGGCCGGGGTCGAGGGACCGTTCCGGATCCTCTGGTTGTGGAGATGGGCTATAGATCCCTCTCACTTCCTTCCCCATCTCCTGCGGTAAACGGGCGAAGTAAGATATCCGTTGTAAAAATGCGGAAAGAAGGGGCACCAAAAGTGGCGGCTTACCCAGCTCAGAGGATTGTACATGGAGAATCCATCCCGTGGCTTGACGCGGAGGAACTCGTCTTCCTCTCCCTTGAACAAACCAGACAGAATCTTCGCTAGGGCGGCAATAGAGTCCGGTCCTTTACGACCACAGCAGGTGGCATCATTTTCCCCGTTGAAATCCCAGATGGGGTGGCCTCGATATTGAAGTGGCTGCACCCCTTCAAGATAATGCATACTGCCATAACCTCGGGCATGGTCAGTCCTGATTGGGCCAACAGCTTTATCCGGCCCATCAGATAAAATACGTCTCTGTCATCTTCCTCCTGGGGGCTATGTGGGCGCCAGCTTAGGCTTTCTTCAAAGGGGTGTTGTTGAACTCAGGGAGGCCGATCCGAACAGGATCCGGAAGAGGGACGTCCTCTATATAAAACCATTCTAAAGGCCAGTCTTCGGACGTCTTCTGCGGGGTACCGGATAGGTATCCGGTCCCGGCGATGCGCCATACTTCGGCTCCGCCCACTTGATATATTGATCCCCTCTGTGTACGAGGGACAAGACAAAACAACTTTGTCCATAGCGTGAAATGAGTTTCACAGCCCAGAAACAGCTCGCAAAGGGCTACGTAGACGGCGATATGCAGAATAGATGCAGGGGTGAGGTTGTGCAACTGGAGGCCATAGAACTCTAGGAGCCCTCGGAGAAACGGATGGATTGGAAATCCGAGTCCCCTTAATAGATAGGGGACAAGGCATACCCGCTCTCCCTTAGAGGGGTTGGGAAAGCTCTCCGCTTGCTCCCCGCCATTATAGGTGGCGAGCCCGGATCGAGCCGGGACCATATACGCTGGGGGAGAAATCCCTGGGTCTGTAGCTTCACCAATTGGTTGTGCGGGACGGAACACTTCTCCCAATCTCCGGGCTTGGGGCTGCGGGAGCGAGAGGAGGAGCTGCGCGGGCCGGCCATGCTGGAATGGATTTTTTCGGGCGTGCTCCGATGAATGATCGCTAAGGGAGGACGGTGTGGTTTGGATCTGAGGATCCTCGTCTCTTTAACAAACAGTTCATTTGCATAGCTAGGGGGGTAAATACAAAAACACCCTGGCTCCTCACATTCGCTTGACACGTGGAAGTTGGCCATTATTGGACGCGGAATCCAAGGAGCGCAACATTTACGAGAAGCCGAACATTACTCAGAGTTTGAAGAAGAACCCGCCTTGCAATGCCGAAGACAATCTGCGCGCCGGACTCATCGTCATTGAAGCCTGGTTCGGGGGCTACTGAGGGAGTCCTGGATTAGGGGGTATCCGGACAGCCAGACTATAACCTTTGGCCGGACTGTTGGACTATGAAGATACAAGATTGAAGACTTCGTCCCGTGTCCGGATGGGACTCTCCTTGGCGTGGAAGGCAAGCTTGGCAATACGGATATGTAGATCTCCTTCCTTGTAATCGACTCTGTAACCCTAGCCCTCCGTGTCTATATAAACCGGAGGGTTTAGTCCAGAAACAACAACAATCATACCATAGGCTAGCTTCTAGGGTTTAGCCTCTCGATCTCGTGGTAGATCAACTCTTGTAATACCCATATCATCAATATTAATCAAGCATGAGTAGGGTTTTACCTCCATCGAGAGGGCCCAAACCTGGGTAAAAACATCGTGTCCCTTGTCTCCTGTTACCATCCGCCTAGACGCACAGTTCGGGACCCCCTACCCGAGATCCGCCGGTTTTGACACCGACAATGAGGAATTTGCTGCACTCATGACCTCCAAGTTCAAGATGTCCATGATGGGAGAGTTGAAGTTCTTTCTCGGGTTCGAAGTCAAGCAACGAAGAGAAGGAACCTTCATCAACCAAGCCATATACTCAAGACATGCTCAAGAGATTCAAGCTAAGTGATGTCAAGCCGGTTTCCACTCCAATGCCCGTCAAATGCCAACTTGACATAGATCCCAATGGTAAAGCGGTGGATCAAAAGGTATATCGCTCCATGATTGGCTCCTTGCTTTACCTTTGTGCATCTAGACCGGATATCATGTTGAGTGTGGGAATTTGTGCACGGTTTCAAGCCGCACCTAAGGAAAGCCACTTTGTGGCGATCAAGCGAATCTTTCGATATTTGGCTCATACCCCAAACTTTGGCTTATGGTACCCAAGAGGAGCAAGCTTCAATCTTGTAGGATATTCGTACTCCGATTGGGCAGGAAACAAAGTTGATAGGAAGTCAACTTCCGGAGGGTGCCAATTCCTTGGGTGCTCTCTGGTGAGTTGGTCTTCTAAGAAGCAAAGTTGTGTGTCTCTCTCGTCCACCGAAGCGGAGTATGTGGCCGCCGGCAGTTGTTGTGCACAACTTCTTTGGATGAGGCAAACTTTAAAGGATTACGGTGTCATTTGTGACAAAGTGCCTCTTTGATGTGACAATGAAAGTGCCATCAAGATTTCTCTCAACCCGGTGCAACATTTCAAGACGAAGCATATTGAGATTCGGTATCACTTTATCCGGGATCATATTAGGCGAGGGGAGATCGAGCTCAACTATGTCAACACTCATGATAACCTTGCAGATATCTTCACGAAGCCTTTGGATGAAGCAAGATTTCGCGAGTTAAGGCATGAGCTAAATATCATTGATTAGAGCAATGTGGCTTGAACCTTTGCACACCCCACCATACTCATCATGATGTCTTGCTCTAGGTGTAGGCATGGACATAGGGGGAGTATTGTTCTCTCCATGAACTCTTCCTCCCCCCATTATGCATAAATTGATCAATTCTTTCACATTAGCCATTGTTGATGGTACTTGTGCTTCAAAGACGAGTTTTGGTCATGGTCCCAAGAATAATTCTTCACGGCGCCATACCATTTAACTCAAACATAGGTGGCTCCGGCCACCGCCCTTGTGCTTAGGTGTTTTTCCTCGTTGTGTGTTTCCTTTTGCCTGGCTCCTTTGGTTCTCCTAGATGTTTGAATTCTCTAAAGAGTGGTTTTTCTTGTTTGCTTCTTGCACTCTTGAGAGTCTTCTTCATCATATTACAGTGACTTGCTTCCATCCTAAGCCTTCTCACCCCAGGCCATCTTTTCCAAATGTACACAAGTTTGATCTCCTTTTTGTGCTTGGGCTGTTGCAACTTGGCGGTACAGTCGGTGGTCAGAGCGGTTCTACCGTTCTTCCACTATGTTGTGTAGTCCCAGTGGTACTTCAGGTCCTGCATGAGCGGTTCCACCGCTCCTGCCTGTACCAGTACATCTGGCCGGTACTAGTGGTATTTGCAAGCGGTACTACCACTGCTTCTGGAGCGGAAGTACCGCTCTCAAACACTGGGTAGTTATAGGACCGGTACTACCGCTCCTCGGAGCGGTACTACCGACTGACATCTGGGGCTTATATAAGGGGCGCAGGCTGAAGGGGTTTTCTTTTTCCCCTTCGCGCTCGTCCCTCCTCTATCCCTAGCCACCGGTTGCTCCGTCCATTGCCCCGGAGCGCCCTTAGGACCTCCAGATCGGTCGGCCCTTCATCGGATCCGCTCCGTTGAGGTCCCTCCACTTTGATCTACTCCCATGGATACCGGTAATGCCCTGTTTCTTCTCGTTCTTAGGCTTCATCTTTTTGAATCCTCTCTCTAGGGCATTGCTTGTAATCCCACATTTTTGGCCAAATGTTTGGTGGGAGAGATTCGTATAACCTCCTTCTGTTTCCTGTGCGTAAGTAGAAGTAGGAATATTGCATCTAGATTCGAGATAGGGCGGTTCCCGTTCTTCCACTCGGCAGATCCGCTCTCAGTGATACTACCGCTCCTTGCGAGCGGTACTACCGCTCGAGCGGTTCTACTGGTGGAACAACTGGAACAACCGGCTTCTCTGAACCTATATGCACTGTTTTTCTTCTACTTACCTACATGAGATATATTCCTCTGATCGTGTGTACATTCTTCTCATCTTTGCTGGGGTTTCTGTGTGCTCTCTATGTGCGTTTGCAGGTGGCTCTAGCTCTCATGCTGCTCGGAAGCCTCAGAACACCAAGAAGAGGGCCCGTAGGGGCAAACCTTCGGATGACAACGAGGATTATCATGAGGTGGTGATTCCTACCAAGGCCACTCGTCAGGAGAAGTCTGCTGCTGCCAAGCAACATGTTGCGGTGCCAATGCACAAATGGAAGATGCCGGACTGGCAAAGGTTTCGCTTCCAGGATCCCTACACTACAGCACCGAATCCTCGTTGGAACAACCCTCAGTTTCGGAATGAGTTACAGATGAGGATTGTGTCAGAAATTTTCGAGCATCACAAGAACTAGTTCACCCGGATGTGGTCCATTGACATCGATCATTGGAGTAACAACCTTGATTACTTTGGAGAAGCTCTGGCGATCTGTGAGGAGTTTGATTTGATCAAGCTCATGACCATGAATTGTGACTTCGATGTGCAACTCATCCATCAGTTCTATGCTACATTCCACTTCGGCTCTGATGAGGAGCGCCACCTCTCCTTTATGTGTCGTGATGAGTTCTTTCATGTCCCGTGGAGAGCTTTCTGCAATGCTCTTGGCTATGAGGATACAGGGGCGGAGGGTCAAGGTGGCATCCGTCCTCACGACCGAGCTCACCCCATGGACAAGGTGAAGCTTGCCCCTCTGTACATCCCTGGACATGGTATTGTGGGCAGGTCCAATGATCTTCTACCAGTCTATGACATTATGCATCGTGTGTTCCGCTGTGTGCTGCTTCCCAAGGTTGGGAATCAAGATGATATCTATGGTTATCTGGTGGATTTTCTTGTGGCCATGAAGACCAAGAGGGGATTCGGTGCCATGTTTGATGTCTCCAAGTGGTTGTGGGAGGAGATGTACAATATAGTGTTGTACCGCAAGGTACCGACCTATGCTCCTTTTGTGATGCAGTTTCTGAACACCGTTTGGGCAGTCCGTAGGCCAGGAGAGCCTCTCACCACCCCTGCCAACCTCATGGAGCATGAGGTTAAGGAGCTAAGGAAGAAGAAGCATAAGACTCCTCGCTTTGCTTCAGGCAATCAGGAGGATGTGTTTGCTACCTCGGACGATGAGGACTTTGAGCTAGAGCCTGGGGCCCAACCCTCTTGGGTTGAGAAGCTGACTTCCAAGATCAAGAATACCTTTTGCCTGCAGACTCATATTCAGAAGAAGCTCTACAAGGCCCATGTTGCTGAGAAGATGGCACATTGCAGGCAGATTCAGTTGATGATGCACCTCAATGTGCCAGATGTGAAGAGTGGCTCCGAGAAGACCATCACTCCTGAGGATACATGGTGCTTGGAGAACTGTCAGTGGTCTGATGAAGCGCCTGCTACCTCCTCTGTCCGTGTTCCCGAGGCGGCTCCTGCGAGGTCTGAGGAGTCTGAGGAGGCCGAGGAGCCTGACGATGATGTTGATGATGATGCTTCTGACAGCTCTGCAGCAACTGGCGAGGATTTCTACTGAGCCCTGGGGCGCTAGCTTCGCTCTTTTCCTTTTTGGTGTCTTGATGCCAAAAGGGGGAGAGAGCTCCATTAGGTCACAGGAGTTGCATGGGGGGGTTTATTTGCAGTTGGTCGTGTTGAGTTTATTTGCAGTTGCACTTTCTAGTGTCTTTTGGACTTATCCTGTGCTGTGATCTCGTGCATGGTGTAAGATATGCGTCCCTTATCTATTTATCTATGCACTCATCTATCAGTAGAGTTTATGTGTTCTTGGTGCCCGTATCCTTATCTCTACTGCTTTATGTTTTGTTGTGATTGTTTTGCTGTCTCCGGTTGGTCTATAAAATCTAGGGGGAGCATTGATCCTAGTGTGCACACTTTGCATTCCAAAAGCAAACTCTAAATAGTGCTCACACTCAGGGGGGGGGGGCTTCTTTATTTTTTTAGAACTCCCGGGCTTCTCGTGTGGTTGTCATCATCCACCAAAAAGGGGGAGATTGTAAGGGCATCTTCTGCCTTAGGGTTTTGGTGATGATGACAACACACGTGTGGACTAATCGTGCGCCATAGTTTTCTCAGGTACACATTGTGTGGCGCAAGACGGTTAGGTTTTCCCTCTATGCAGAAAAGATTGAAGACGGAGTTTCGATGTTTTTATTCCTTTGGTCGTAGGATATACATACTATTAAGAGGGAATCCACATCAGAAGGTGTTGGATGAATCACTTCACGTACACATTCTCTGCACCCACCATATACCCTCAGTTCGAGGAGAGAGAGGTTCCCCGTCCTCCGTCCTGTGCAGTTCTGCCCATGGTGGTAGTACCGCTCCCTTGAGCGGTTGTACCGCTGGCCGGTAGTTCCGGTCTCACCACCGCTCCAAGTACCGCTCAGGGGTGACTCCCTTCTGTACCGGGTACGGTGGTAGACCGGTGGTGGAACGGTAGTTCCGGTTTGTCTTGACAAACCGGTACTACCAGTGCTTAGGGCAGTAGTACCGCCTCGGACTCCACCACCCAGGGACTGTTGGCCCAGCGGTAGTTCCGGCCCAACCTCCGCTCCAACTACTGGCCTGAGGGGTTTACTTTATGTATGTGGCCCGGTAGTCGAGCGGTGGTGGTGCGGTAGTTCCGGTTTATTCCGATAGACCGGTACTACCCGGTGCGCCACCGGAAGTACCGCCCTGGTGCCCTAGCAGGGGTTTCCCGCATTCACCGGTTGTACCGGTGTCTATTGCGGAAGTACCGCTCCTATGCGTTTCTGCACATAACGGTTGGATCTGTGGGGGGGGGGGGGGCTATTTAAGGAGGTGCTTCTCCTACCTCTTACCTCTCTCTCTCCTCCATTACTGCCATTAAAGTTCTCTTGCCCGATCTCTCTCTCTAGCCACTCAAACTCGTTGATTTGCTAGGGATTGAAGGAGGAGACCTATATCTACACTTCCACCAAAGGATATTTGATTCCCCCATACTTTCTTGTGTGGATTTTGTTACTCTTGGGTGCTTGGGCGCCCTAGACGGAAGAGGTCACTTCGGAGGTACATTCCATTGTGGTGAAGCTCCGGGGTTTCGTTGGGAGCCTCCAATTAAGTTGTGGAGAGAGCCCCAACCTTGTTTTTGAAGGTCCGGTTGCCGCCTTCAAGGGCACCAATAGTGGAATCACGACATCTCGCATTGTGTGAGGGCGTGAGGAGAATACGGTGGCCCTAGTGGCTTCTTGGGGAGCATTGTGCCTCCACACCGCTTCAACGGAGACGTACTTCCCCTCAAAAGGAAGGAACTTCGGTAACACATCCTCGTCTTCACCGGCTCCACTCTTGGTTATCTCGTGCCTTTACTTGTGCAAGCTTATTTGTGTTATATCCCTTGCTTGCTTGTGTGATTATTGTTGCATCATATAGGTTGCTCACCTAGTTACATATCTAGACAACCTACTTTGATGTAAAGTTTAAATTGGTAAAGAAAAGCTAAAAATTGTTAGTTGCCTATTCACCCACCCCTCTAGTCAAATACATCGATCCTTTCAAACAATAAAGTGGTTATTATTATATTTTATTAATCATGATAAAGGTTTATTATTCATGCTATAATTGTATTGATCGGAAACTTAAATACATGTGTGAATACACAAACAAATACCAAGTCCCTAGTAAGCCTCTACTAGACTAGCTCGTTGATCAAAAGATGGTTAAGGTTTCCTGACCATAGACATGAGTTGTCGTTTGATAACGGGATCACATCATTAGAGAATGATGTGATGGACAAGACTCATTCGTTAGCATAGCATATGATCGTTCAGTTTATTGCTACTGCTTTCTTGATGTCAAATACATATTCCTTCAACCATGAGATCTTGCGACTCCCAGACTCCGGAGGAATGCCTTGTGTGTATCAAACGTCACTTTATAACTAGTTGATCATAAAGATGCTCTACCGGTATCTCCGAAGATGTCTGTTGAGTTGGCATGGATCGAGATTGGGATTTGCCATTCCGTATGACGGAGAGGCATCTCTGGCCCCTCTCAATAATACAACATAACAAGAAGCTTGCAAGCAAAGTGACTAAGGAGTTAGTTAGAAGATGATGTATCACGGAACGAGTAAAAAGATTTGTCCGTAACGAGATTGAACTAGGTATGGAGATACCGGCGATCGAATCTTGGGCAAGTAACATACTGACAGACAAAGGGAACTACGTATGTTGTCATAAAGGTTCGACCGATAAGGATCTTCGTAGAATATGTAGGAACCAATATGGGCATCTAGGTCCACTATTGGTTATTGACGGGATAGCGTCTCGGCCATGTCTACATCATTCTCGAACCCGTAGGGTCCACACGCTTAACGTTCGTTGACGATATAGTACTATATGAGTTATGTATGTTGGTGACCGAATGTTGTTTGGAGTCCCGGATAAGATCACAGACATGATGAGGAGCTCCAAAATGGTCCGGAGGTAAAGATTGATATATAGGATGATAGTATTTGGTCTCTGGAAGAGTTTCGGAATGCACCGGATAATTATCGGGTCACTGGAAGGGGTTTCGAAAGGCCCCGGGAAGTTATTGGTCCTAATGGGCCAAGAAGAGGGGAGCACTGAAGGAAATATGCCCTAGAGGCAATAATAAAGTTATTATTTATTTCCTTATATCATGATAAATGTTTATAATTCATGCTAGAATTGTATTAACCGGAAACATAATACATGTGTGAATACATAGACAAACATAGTGTCACTAGTGTGCCTCTACTTGACTAGCTCGTTGAATCAAAGATGGTTAAGTTTCCTAGCCATAGACATGAGTTGTCATTTGATTAACGGGATCACATCATTAGAAGAATGATGTGATTGACATGACCCATTCTGTTAGCCTAGCACTTGATCGTTTAGTATGTTGCTAATGCTTTCTTCATGACCCATACATGTTCCTGTAACTATGAGATTATGCAACTCCCGTTTACCGGAGGAACACTTTGGGTACTACCAAACGTCACAACGTAACTGGGTGATTATAAAGGAGTACTACAGGTGTCTCCAAAGGTACTTGTTGGGTTGGCGTATTTCGAGATTAGGTTTTGTCACTCCGATTGACGGAGAGGTATCTCTAGGCCTTCTCGGTGATACACATCACTTAAGCCTTGCAAGCATTACAACTAATGAGTTAGTTGTGAGATGATGTATTACGGAACGAGTAAAGAGACTTACCGGTAACGAGATTGAAATAGGTATTGGATACCGACGATCGAATCTCGGGTAAGTAACATACCGATGACAAAGGAACAACGTATGTCGTTATGCGGTTTGACCGATAAAGATCTTCAGTAGAATATGTAGGAACCAATATGGGCATCCAGGTTCCGCTATTGGTTATTGACCGAGAATGGTTCTAGGTCATGTCTACATAGTTCTCGAACCCGTAGGGTCCCACGCTTAAGGTTTCGATGGCAGTTATATTATGAGTTTATGAGTTTTGATGTACGAAGGAGTTCGAGTCCCGGATGAGATCGGGACATGACGAGGAGTCTCGAAATGGCCGAGACGTAAAGATCGATATATTGGACGACTATATTCGAGTTCGGAAAGGTTCGAATGATTCGGTATTTTTCGAGTACCGGAGAGTTACGGAATTCGCCGGGAGAAGTATTGGGCCTTATTGGGCCCTGCGGAAAGAGAGAGGGCTGCCTAGGGCAGGCGCGCCCCCAAGGCCTAGTCCGAATTGGACTAGGGGAGGGCCGCACCCTTCTTCCCTTCCCTTCCTTCTCTCCTACTCCTACTAGGAAAGGAGGAGTCCTACTCCGGTGGGAGTAGGACTCCCCCTTGGTGCGCCCCTCCTAGGCCGCCACCTCCTCCTTGCTCCTTTATATACGGGGCAGGGGGCACCCCATGACACACAAGTTGATCTACGGATCGTTCCTTAGCCGCAGCGGTGCCCCCTCCACCATATTCCACTTGGTCATATCGTCGCGGAGCTTAGGCGAAGCCTGCGCGGAGAAGTCATATCGCCACGGGCTTAGGCGAAGCCCTGCGTCGGTGGAGCATCATCATCGTCACCACGCCGTCGGTTGACGGAACTCATCCCGACACTTTGCTGGATCGAGTCCGGGATCGCCATCGAGCTGAACGTGTGCAGAACTCGGAGGTGCCGTGACGTTCGGTGCTTGGATCGGTCGGATCGTGAAGACGCACGACTACATCAACAGCGTTGTTATAACGCTTCCGCTTTCGGTCTCACGAGGGTACGTGGACGGACACTCTCCTCTCGTTGCTATGCCATCACCATGGTCTTGCGTGTTCGTAGGAAATTTTTGAAATTACTACGTTCCCCAAACAATGGCATCCGAGCCTGGTTTTATGCGTTGATGTCATATGCACGAGTAGAACACAAGTGAGTTGTGGGCGATATAAGTCATACTGCTTACCAGCATGTCATACTTTGGTTCGGGCGGTATTGTGAGATGAAGCGGCCGGACCGACATTACGCCAGACGCTTACGCGAGACTGGTTTCACCGCCGAGCACTAGTTGCTTAAAGGTGACCGGCGGGTGTCGGTTTCTCTCACTTTAGTTGAACCGAGTGTGGCTACGCCCGGTCCTTGCGAAGGTTAAACAGCACCAACTTGACAAACTATCGTTGTGGTTTTGATGCGAGGTGAGAACGGTTCTTGCTCAGCCCGTAGCAGCCACGTAAAACTTGCAACAACAAAGTAGAGGACGCCTAACTTGTTTTTGCAGGGCATGATGTGATGTGATGTGGTCAAGACGTGATGCTATATTTTATTGTATGAGATGATCATGTTTTGTAACCGAGTTATCGGCAATGGCAGGAGCCATATGGTTGTCGCTTTATTGTATGAAATGCAACGCCATGTAATTGCTTTACTTTATCACTAAGCAGTAGCGATAGTCGAGAAGCAATAGTTGGCGAGACGACAACGATGCTACGATGGAGATCAAGGTGTCGCGCCGGTGACGATGGTGATCATGGCGGTGCTTGGCGATGGAGATCACAAGCACAAGATGATGATGACCATATCATATCACTTATATTGATTGCATGTGATGTTTATCCTTTATGCATCTTATCTTGCTTAGATTGACGGTAGCATTATAAGATGATCTCTCACTAAAATTATCAAGACGTGTTCTCCACGAGTATGCACCGTTGCCAAAGTTCGTAGTACCCGGACACCACGTGATGATCGGGTGTGATAAGTTCTACGTCCATCTATAACGGGTGCAAAACAGTTGCGCACGCGAATACTCGAGTTAAACTTGACGAGCCTAGCATATAACAGATATGGCCTCGAACACGGAGACCGAAGGTCGAGCGTGAATCATATAGTAGATATGATCAACATAGTGATGTTCACCATTGAAACTACTCCATCTCACGTGATGATCGGACATGGTTTAGTTGATTTGGATCACGTAATCACTTAAGATGACTAGAGAGATGTCGGTCTAAGTGGGAGTTCTTAAGTAATATGATTAATTGAACTTTAATTTATCATGAACTTAGTCCTGGTAGTATTTTGCAAATTATGTTGTAGATCAATAGCTCGCGTTGTTGCTTCCCTATGTTTTTATATGTGTTCCTAGAGAAAATTGTATTGAAAGATGTTAGTAGCAATGATGCGGATTGGATCCGTGATCTGAGGTTTATCCTCATTGCTGCGCAGAAGAATTATGTCCTTAATGCACCGCTAGGTGACAGACCTATTGCAGGAGCAGATGCGCACGTTATGAACGTTTGGCTAGCTCAATATGAGCGATACGACGTTATGAACGTTTGGCTAGCTCAATATGATGACTACTTGATAGTTTAGTGCACCATGCTTAACGGCTTAGAATCGGGACTTCAAAGACGTTTTGAACGTCATGGACCATATGAGATGTTCCAGAATTGAAGTTAATATTTTAGGCAAATACCGAGTTGAGAGATATGAAGTCTCCAACAAGTTCTATAGCTAAAAGATGGAGGAGAATCGCTCAACTAGTGAGCATGTGCTCAGATTGTTTGAGTACTTCAATCACTTGAATCAAGTGGGAGTTAATCTTCCAGATAAGATAGTGATTGATGAATTCTCTAGTCACCATCACTAAGTTAGTAGAACTTCGTGATGAACTATAGTATGCAAGGGATGACGAAAAAGATTCTCAAGCTCTTCGCGATGCTAAAATCGGCGAAGGTAGAAATCAAGAAAACATCAAGTGTTGATGGTTGACAAGACTATTAGTCTCAAGGAAAATGGCAAAGGGAAGAAGGGAACTTCAAAAGGAACGGCAAGCAAGTTGCTGCTCGAGTGAAGAAGCCCAAGTCTAGACCTAAGCCCGAGACTGAGTACTTTTGCTGCAATGGAACTGGTCTTTGAAGCGGAACTACCCCTGAATATTTGGTGGATAAGAAGGATGGCAAAGTGAACAAGGTTATATTTGATATCTGAGTTATTGATGTGTACCTTACTAGTGTTTATAGTAGCCCTGAGTATTTGATACTGTTCGGTTGCTAAGATTAGTAACTCAAACAGGAGTTACAGAATAAGCAGAGACTAGTTGAAGGGGAAGTGACGATGAGTGTTGGAAGTAGTTCCAAGATTGATATGATCATCATCGCACACTCCCTATACTTTCGGGATTAGTGTGGAACCTAAATAAGTGTTATTTGGTGTTGAGCATAAATATGATTTGATCATGTTTATTGCAATACGGTTATTCATTTAAGTAAGAGAATAAATTGTTGTTCGCTTACATGAATAAAACCTTGTATGGTTACACACCCAATGAAAATGGTTCATTGGATCTCGATCATAGTGATACACATATTCATAATATTGAAACCAAAAGATGCAAAGTTAATAATGATAGTGCAACTTATTTGTGGTAATCGCCGTTTAGGTCATATTGGTGTAAAGCGCATGAAGAAACTCCATCTTGATGGGATTTTGGAATCACTTGATTATGAATCACTTGATGCTTGCGAACCATGCCTTATGGGCAAGATGACTAAAGACTCGTTCTCCGGAACAATGGAGCGAGCAAATGACTTATTGGAAATAATACATACCGATGTATGCGGTCCGATGAGTGTTAAAGCTCACGGCAAGTATCGTTATTTTCGACCTTCACAAGATGACTTGAGCAGATATGAGTATATCTACTTAATGAAGCACAAGTCTGAAACATTTGAAAAGTTCAAATAATTTCAGAGTGAAGTGGAGAATCATCGTAATAAGAAAATAAAGTTTCTACGATCTGATCGTGGAGGAGAATATTTGAGTTACGAGTTTGGCCTTCATATAAAACAATGTGGAATAGTTTCACAGCTCACGCCACATGGAACACCATAACGTAATGGTGTGTCCGAACGTCATAACCGTACTTTATTTTGATATGGTGCGATCAATGATGTCTCTTACCGATTTACCAATATCGTTTTGGGGTTATGCATTAGAGACAGCTGCATTCACGTTTAATAGGGCACCATCTAAATCCGTTGAGATGACACCGTATGAACTATGGTTTAGCAAGAAACCTAAGTGTCGTTTCTTAAAGTTTGGAGTTGTGATGCTTATGTGAAAAGTTTTCACCGATAAGCTCGAACCCAAATCGAGAAGTGCGTCTTCATAGAATACCCAAAGGTAACTATTGGGTACACCTTCTATCACAGATCCGAAGGCAAGTTTTTCGTTGTTAAGATGGATCCTTTCTAGAGAAGAAGTTTCTCTCGAAAGAAGTGAGTGGGAGGAAAGTAGAACTTGATGAGGTAATTGTACCTTCTCCCTTATTGGAAAGTAGTTCATCACGAAATCAGTTCCGTGATTCCTACACCAATTAGTAAGGAAGTTAATGATGATGATCATGAAACTTCAGATCAAGTTGCTACCAAACCTCGTAGGTCTTCCAGAGTAAGATCCGCACTGTGAGTGGTACGGTAATCATGTTCGGAAGTCATGTTACTAGACCATGATGAACCTACGAACTATGAGGAAGCGATGATGAGCCCATATTCCGCGAAATGGCTTGAGGCCATAAAATCTGAGATAGGATCCATGTATGAGAACAAAGTATGGACTTTGATTGACTTGCTCGATGATCAGCAAGCCATGTAGATAAATGGATTTTCAAGAGGAAGACAAATGTTGATAGTAGTGTTACTATCTACAAAGCTCGACTTGTCGCAAAAAGGTTTTTGACAAGTTCAAGGTGTTGACTACAATGAGATTTTCTCAACTGTAGCGATGCTTAAGTCTGTCCGAATCATGTTAGCAATTGCCACATTTTATGAAATCGGCAAATGAATGTCAAAACTGCATTCCTTAATGGTTTTCTTAAAAAGAGTTGTATATGATGCAACCGAAGGTTTTGTCAATCCTAAAGGTGCTAACAAAATGTGTAAGCTCCAATGATCCATCTATGGACTGGTGCAAGCATCTCGAGTTGGAATACACACTTTGATAAGTTGATCAAAGCATATAGTTTTATACAGACTTGCGGTGAAGCCTGTATTTACAAGAAAGTGAGTGGGAGCACTACAACATTTCGATAAGTATATGTGAATGACATATAGTTGATCGGAAATGATGTAGAATTATTCGCAAAGCATAAAGGAGTGTTTGAAAGGAGTTTTTCAAAGAAGGACCTCGGTGAAGCTGCTTACATATTGAGCATCAAGATCTATAGAGATAGATCAAGACGCTAGATAAGTTTTTCAATGAATACATACCTTGACAAGATTTTGAAGTAGTTCAAAATGGAACAGTCAAAGAAAGAGTTCTTGCCTGTGTCACAAGGTGTGAGATTGAGTAAGATTCAAAACCCGACCACGGCAGAAGATAGAAAGAGAATGAAAGTCATTCCCTATGCATCAGCCATAGGTTCTATAAAGTATGTCATGTGTGTACGGATCTATTGCATACCCTACCACTAAAGCTTGGCAAGGAGTGCAATAGTGATCTAGGAGTAGATCAATGGACAGCGGTCAAAATTATCCTTAGTAGAATAAGGATATGTTTCTCGATTATGGAAGTGAAAAAGGTTCGTCGTAAAGGGTTACGTCGATACAAGTTTTAACACTAATCTAGATGACTCGAGTCTCAATCTGGATACATATTGAAAGTGGGAGCAATTAGCTAGAGTAGCTCCGTGCGAGCATTGTAGACATAGAAATTTGCAAAATACTTACGGCTCTGAATGTGATGAGACCGTTGACTAAAATTATCTCACAAGCAAAACATGATCACACCTTAGTACTCTTTGGGTGTTAATCACATAGCGATGTGAACTAGATTACTGACTCTAGTAAACCCTTTGGGTGTTGGTCACATGTCGATGTGAACTATGGGTGTTAAACACATATAGATGTGAAGTATTGATGTTAAATCACATGGCGATGTGAACTTGATTATTGACTCTAGTGCAAGTGGGAGATCAAGGAAATATGCCCTAGAGGCAATAATAAAGTTATTATTTATTTCCTTATATCATGATAAATGTTTATAATTCATGCTAGAATTGTATTAACCGGAAACATAATACATGTGTGAATACATAGACAAACATAGTGTCACTAGTGTGCCTCTACTTGACTAGCTCGTTGAATCAAAGATGGTTAAGTTTCCTAGCCATAGACATGAGTTGTCATTTGATTAACGGGATCACATCATTAGAAGAATGATGTGATTGACATGACCCATTCTGTTAGCCTAGCACTTGATCGCTTAGTATGTTGCTAATGCTTTCTTCATGACCCATACATGTTCCCGTAACTATGAGATTATGCAACTCCTGTTTACGGAGGAACACTTTGGTACTACCAAACGTCACAACGTAACTGGGTGATTATAAAGGAGTACTACAGGTGTCTCCAAAGGTACTTGTTGGGTTGGCGATTTGAGATTAGGTTTTGTCACTCCGATTGACGGAGAGGTATCTCTAGGCCTTCTCGGTGATACACATCACTTAAGCCTTGCAAGCATTACAACTAATGAGTTAGTTGTGAGATGATGTATTACGGAACGAGTAAAGAGACTTACCGTAACGAGATTGAAATAGGTATTGGATACCGACGATCGAATCTCGGGTAAGTAACATACCGATGACAAAGGGAACAACGTATGTCGTTATGCGGTTTGACCGATAAAGATCTTCAGTAGAATATGTAGGAACCAATATGGGCATCCAGGTTCCGCTATTGGTTATTGACCGAGAATGGTTCTAGGTCATGTCTACATAGTTCTCGAACCCGTAGGGTCCGCACGCTAAGGTTTCGATGATGGTTATATTATGAGTTTATGAGTTTTGATGTACCGAAGGAGTTCGGAGTCCCGGATGAGATCGGGGACATGACGAGGAGTCTCGAAATGGCCGAGACGTAAAGATCGATATATTGGACGACTATATTCGAGTTCGGAAAGGTTCGAATGATTCGGTATTTTTCGAGTACCGGAGAGTTACGGGAATTCGCCGGGAGAAGTATTGGGCCTTATTGGGCCCTGCGGAAAAGAGAGAGGGCTGCCTAGGGCAGGCCGCGCGCGCCCAAGGCCTAGTCCGAATTGGACTAGGGGGGGCCGCACCCTTCTTCCCTTCCTTCCTTCTCTCCTACTCCTACTAGGAAAGGAGGAGTCCTACTCCCGGTGGGAGTAGGACTCCCCTTGTTGCGCCCGCCTAGGCCGCCACCTCCTCCTTGCTCCTTTATATACAGGGGGGGCACCCCATGACACACAAGTTGATCTACGGATCGTTCCTTAGCCGTGCGGTGCCCCTCCACCATATTCCACTTGGTCATATCGTCGCGGAGCTTAGGCGAAGCCCTCGCCGGAGAAGTCATATCGTCACGGGCTTAGGCGAAGCCTGCGTCGGTGGAGCATCATCATCGTCACCACGCCGTCAGGTTGACGGAACTCATCCCGACACTTTGCTTTGGATCGAGTCCGGGATCGCCATCGAGCTGAACGTGTGCGTAACTCGAAGGTGCCGACGCTCGGTGCTTGGATCGGTCGGATCGTGAAGACGCACGACTACATCAACCGCGTTGTTATAACGCTTCGCTTTCGGTCTCACGAGGGCACGTGGACGGACACTCTCCCCTCTCGTTGCTATGCCATCACCATGGTCTTGCGTGTTCGTAGGAAATTTTTTGAAATTACTACGTTCCCCAACAAGCACACCAGCCCAAAAGGGGGCTGGCGCGCCCACCTCCTGGTCGCCGGCCCTGGGAAGGAAAGAGGAGGGGCTGGCCCCCTCCTGCCTTTCTCCACACAAAGGAGAAGGAAGGGGAGGCGCCATAAGGCAGCGGGCCCCTTCCCCCCCCACGCGCCAAGAAGGAAGAGGGCGCGCCTAGGGCAGGCGTCCTAGGGAGGCCGCCGACCCCTTGGGGCGCGCCTAGGGCTGCCTCCCCTCCCCCTCCACCTATATATATGAGAGGAGGGGAGGGGGCGCCACACACCATGAAATTACTGCACCTAGACGAAACACATGGCCCATTGTTTTGGCAGTGCAACAAATTCTAAACGTTGATGCGTCTTTTATTGAGGATCTGCATACGGGGTCATGTGGGGTGATAGTTAGAGACCATAGAAGTAATTTCATTGCTGCTTCTACTTCTCGCCTTGAGCTTGTGGCAGATGTTGTCACTGCAGAAGCGGTGGCGCTACTTGAAGGTTTAAAGTTACTTCAGAGTATAGGGTGCAATAATGTCTTGGTGAGGATGGATAATTTTGTTGTGGTCGATGCTATACATCTCAATGAGGGACATTCTATGGCGGCGGCTCCAGTTTTAAATGATTGGAGAGAGTTATTACGAGAGTTCGAGAAGGTTACTATTGAGCACTGTAATAGATAATCAAATGTAGTTGCTCATGAGCTAGCTGAGTGGGGGAGTGCAAACACCCCTTCTTTATGGGTGGATGCACCTCCGATTACTATTGCTAAATTTTTAGCAGACGATATAAGCATTATTTGAGGTTAGTAAAGCTAGCCATGAAGCAAAAATCCATTTCTGCACCCGAGCTCATCTGCACCCACGCTGATGAAAAAATCAAAACAAATACTAGAAAAATTCAAAAAATTCCAAATTATTTTTGTGTTGTAGACAATTTGATGTGTGAGATACGCTCCAATTTTCAAATGATTTGGACATCTGAGGAGCTCTCAGCAAAAAAACAAGTTGGGAGTATGTGAAAATGTTTATTGTTCATATACTGTTTTGGTCCGATTTGTCTTTTTTGCTGAGAGCTGGTCAAATGTCCAAATGACTTGAAATTCGGAGCGGGCCTCACGCATCAAATTGTATACCGCACAAAAAAATTTGTAATTTTTTGAATTTGTTTTAAAAAATTTATGATTTTTTTTAACCGGGTGCAGATGAGCCTGGCCACGAAAACGCTCTACTCACCATGAAGGCCTTCCCGTAAAAAAAGGTATGTCTTACAACAACTTCAAAGAGCATCTAAGTTATCGATTTTATTTTTAAACATATTTACCCTTCCACGCTAGGGCAAAGAAGAAATGACTCCCTTCAAAACTAATGACAAAACTACCCTGGCAGTAAGCTGGCTAATCCACACGTGACGCGTGTCGCCATTACCAATGGTGGCAAAAAAAAACCAACGACACCGATCGCAGCACATTGATTTACATGTCACATACCGTATTCAGCGGCGGATTATCCGCCGACCACACATGGCATCTCGCTCGACTTAGAGGCACATTGATTGCGTCGGAACAAGAATGCCTATGGATGGAACAACAACTCACACTAGCTAGTTTATCATATACTTTTTTTCTTCCTTTTGCTGGCGAAATAATATACTCATCTCCAATAGCTAACATCTTTGACCAAGTGAAAATTCAAAGGATTTTGTAGAAATATTGAGGGATTAGAATTCTTACAAAATTTTCCTATGGCAATCATTTGTTTTGTTCGATTGAATCTTTTAGAATTTGTTTCTAATGATTTCTTTGAACTATATTTCTTACGAATTTTAGAATCCTCTTGGAAAGAATACTTTGGTTTTTATGTGGTGCAATCAAACAAACCAAATTGTATAGAATCCAGATGGTCAAACTAACATTACAACTCGATGTTTTCCTACTACTGCGTTTTTGGAATTCTGTGAATCAAAGAGGCCTTTAGCTGGAGTTGTGAAACTCCTTCCAATACTGCGTTTTTGGAATTCTGTGAATCAAAGAGGCCTTTAGCTGGAGTTGTGAAACTCCTTCCAATACATAATAATTGACATTTTAAATATTGATACTGTCTTTTAAGACATTCTGTAAATATTTTGTAAGACGAATCTATAGACATGATTTTGGAAAGGAGGTAGTGATATTTAAAACAATTTCAGTAGTAGTAGTAGTAGTACTTTTAAAAAATCCTACAACTTATTGCCCAGCATCAAACTATAGGACATTTTTGTAGGCTAGTTTAGCTTACAAAAACGTCTTATATTTTGGTACAGATTTAGTATTTTGGAACCGAGGGAATCCTTCACCAATCACCACATATGCTTGGACATCAATCAGCATTCTCACAGACCTTGCAACAAATTCTCAACGATGGAATGTCATAGCCACTTTTACATCAAACACAGGCACAGCAAGCCAACAACATTATCATCATATATTTATACACCGTTTTGCAAGCAATTTGACACCCATTCAAGGAGAAAACAGCACGAACTGGCAAGGGGGTGTATTGATCAACGAGAACGAATGCTACTGCCAAATATACAATAAAAATATGCCCTATGACAAACAGGACACGGGGGGAGAATACATATCCCATGTCAACATGAAAATAAGGAACATAGGAAAACTGCCTGCTCTGATCTGTCCTCTGCTGAAGTACAAACTTGCAGCGAACTGGGTCATAATTTACGTGCCTTCTGATCAATCATGATGAGTACAAAAAGAGCTCCGCAAATCCACGAAATAATGAGCCCACGCCATTTTTATTGGTCACTAACACCTGATTTCGTATGATCCAGCCCTTGTGATGTAGCGAACCCACTCAACGGTGTTGTAGCCACTCTTCTCCCACACCTGAAAATGCATCAAGAGATGGTTTTAGTACCAAACATTTTCAATGCTTCATATTGTACTTGCTCCACATACCTTGAGGAACCGAACACGTAAACCAGAAGCAGTGAACATCGGAACCTGCAGGAAAGAGATATCATAGTGAATAAGAGTGCAGGAAGCCAGGAAACAGTCAGACAACATGGGGGGCATATAGCACATTATATGCATGAAGGCTCCTCGAACAAAAATACTCCAAGGTCAACCAATTATTTAAGTAACAATTTATATTGTACTCCCTCCGTAAAGAAATATAAGAGCATTTAGATCACTAAAGTAGTGATCTAAACACTCTTATATTTCTTTACAGAGGGAGTACATGCTAAAATTTTGTTCGTAAACAATGAGATACTGGGATTCTTTGCTAACATTGTCATTCTCAGTTATAAATTGCAGAACAGATACATAAAATGGAGTAGAGGAAAGCTCATAGCCATCTTGCCAAGGAAACAATAAGATTCTTAACGAGATTAAATGTAACCTGGAATTCCATCTGAATGGGTGGCCTGTTCGCCAACTTCTTTTCCCCCATTGTAGAGATCAGTTCAACTTCTGCACTCATCGTTGCCTCGGTCTGTCCAGGAAATTTTCTGATCCTATGGTTTGAAATGTGCATTATGATTGTGAGTTCATGCTGGTCAATGTGCAATAACTGCAAGAGGTAGCTCAGCACGAAAAAGAACTCCCAGTACATGCACTAACAGGACATACTTTAAAATTGCAAATAGCTAGGCAGGGCATAATTTAGGGAAATTTTGTTTACACCATTATGAACAATTCACACTATCAAGCCCATTAAAATACGACCCACATACTGGCTTTGGTATAGTGCAAATATTAGACAAAAAGATTGCACTTACTTCCACACTAGGGAATCAATCGAAGCATTATATTTGGCTTTGCCAGATGTTGTTTGGAAACTCGTCTTTGCTGTCTGCTTTGGAACTGGAACTTTAACCACAACACCAAGTGCAAACATCTTAGCACCAAAAACACTCTTAACCTGTGTAACAAAGGATTCACCATGTCAGCAAACATGTACACGTTTATGACGTAACCGAGTAGGTATATTTGCTCACTTTCACATTAATCTCCATGCGTGTTCGGCCCAACTCCTTAATTGTGGGCAGAACCCGGAACGGAAGATTTACACCCTCCGTGATTCGATATCTAGAACAAATATGCCCGTCAAAATCCAGCTGGCGAATGAAACTATCATTTGTAAAATGTACTGATAATTGCAAGAATAAATAGGGATCTAAAAATTACTTCATCAATTCGAATTCACCATCTGGTGGCACAAAGCTGACTGTTTTTTCTGAGTTAAATCTTGTTAGGTTGACGCACTGGTGGAACGTGACATCATCGAGTTCTATGGTCTTCCCACTGTAGAGGGAGAGAACACAAGCAATCAGGAGATCATTTACGAAAAGGAACAAAAGTTGGGTAGCCAGTAAACAATGTTAACCGGCAAAACAGTTATATATATGTGCACAGTTTGTCATCATGTGTCAAGATTCAGTAAAGCAATACCTCTTTGAAGGCCTGGACTTTAGTTGGGCTTCCTTTTCAAGTCCAATTTTGTCATTTAGTCCCAACTTCAGATCAGGCATTCCAGAGAGGAAGCACTTCATAAGAATCTTCCCTGTCACGTCACATCGTAGAACACTCCCTGCAGAAATGTAAGAAATATACACGACGGACATCAAATAGCTGAACAGTATAGACACCGGAAACCTCAGACCAGATAACAAAAAATTGATGGTCCATAAAATACCTTTGGAAGACATAAGAAGGTTTACGCTCTCAACAATGTCCAAGAAAACCTAACATGCAAGAAGAACCCATTAGTTATTACTGTTACTTCACTTGCTAAATGGAAGTAAGCAATGACATGACATTAATGACAACAAAGAAACGAAAACTGAGGGAAGTATGGGCCATTGCTTTAACAGGAATGCTGGTACATGTACAATATGTACTCCCTCCGCCTGAAAAAGCTTGTCTCAAGCTTGTCCCTCAAATGGATGTATCTAGCACTAATTTGGTGCTAGATACATCCATTTGAGGGACAAGCTTTTCCGAACGGAGGGAGTATTAGAAATGAGATGCATTTTAAAATGTATGCGGGATGATGACATTGCTAGTAGCCCAAGCACTGATAGGAAACTAGGACCATTATAAATGTTAGTCCTCTGCTTTTTTTCTGAATACAGCTGAAGCCTCCCTAAGTATTTAATTCAAATACCTCATTCTTCTTGTACACCAGACCCTCTCTTCTCCAACCAACAGCGCCGGTAACTTGCAGGGTCGCATTTGGAACAGGCTTATCCGAAGGCTATCAGTACAGAGAGAAGGAAATATGGTTCAGTTACTTTCATAGAAAATAAATAGGAACACACATAATTATTTTTTTGCATATCCAATACAGCAGACTTCATTTTTCATATTTTTCTGACCTTGGAGGAAAATGGCGACCGTACGCCTTCCTGGGTTATATATAACTTCAAAATTTCAGGGGAGAGATTCTGAGGATAACCGAAGTCCATAATCTCTGCACAGTTGCACAGAGTCAGTATTGCAAACAAAAAAAAAATCCATGGTTGGAACTGAAGCAGCAAGCTAAGTCCAAAATCGGATGTGCCCTTACCATCAAGAAGTTCATATATTAACACAAAGTTATTCCTGATAGCATCTTCATCAAAAGTTCCACCAAAGTAGGACTTGAAGAGGGCCACTGCCTGATAATTTCAAATAATCTTCAGCACAAATAACGGCGAATGAGATAGGACATGTTAAATTGCTCATAAGGATGATGTATACATTGAGTAGGATCTCTACATTGAATTAGCAACTGTAGTTTCATCACTGAATCATCTTTGGCCTAACATACAAATTAAACTAATTCCTAGCCCAATTCCTCTCTTCCAAACAGCCCTCAGGAAATCATATAGAGCACAAAGGGTTCTGTTATTCACTTAGTCCTATCAAACTATTCCCAGCAGTGATGAACATGGAACATCACGCCATCTAGGCATTGAAAATTTCTAGTTTTTGTACCACCTGCTTGTACCCTGTTGGGTTTGGTGATTCTGATGTACCATCACCAGTTACTTTTCGCAATAGAAAATTCCAGTCACCAAACAAAGCCAAACATTGATACCATTATTAGATGACACAGTCATTTAAACCTCTCGGACTGAGATGATACATTATCTTACAATTTGACAGAACACTTCAGAAAATCATATAGCTTGTTAAGTAACTAAAACATTCTTTTGCTCTGAATAGACAAATACACAAACATCATAGACAAATATTTCTAGTGAAAAAGAAAAACATCAATTATCTTCTTTAGATTATATTATATTCATCAAGATCATAATGTCTGTGCGGGTTATATATAATTTACTTGGAAATGCTCATAAGACAACAGAAACTTCATACCTCCACAACAAACTTGAAAGCACAAGAAACATTAGCATTGCTGCTAACCACAATCACAATGTAAACATTACTGATCCTCATGTAAAGGAAGGAACAGCCTCCTATTTGTCGAACAGGGCATGTACCAAGCTCTTTTGTTTGCATAATGTGCATCCTGAATGCATCAACCATATTTCCCCTGCATAGCCGTAAATGAACACGATAGGGTTTAGTCACTAAATTTAAAGGTATGTGCAACCAAATAAGCAGGGAATGGAAAGTGAGAGGAGCAAAATGGATACGCGGGATTGTTTCCTATTGAAGTGATAACTGAGAAAGGCTATGAGAGGGAATGACCTAAGTAGCCTATTGAGATCGCTTTGGAATGATGAGACAGTTGTCCAGGTGATAATGAATACATGTGCGCAAAAGAAAGAAAGAAAAGGACATGGTGGAACAAACATCATTAAAATTTACATCCGTCCTACGTTTATCAACAGAGCTTGAAAAAAAATGCTTGCATTACTCAACAGCAGGTGTCGTAGTTTACATGGTTTAGTGCCCTTCATAAACAATGACTATGATATTGACAATATATCATAAAGATGGAATGTCACTTGCTCAATATTAAACTAGTGTAAGACCTACATGTCGAAATAGGCTAAGCACACAGGATTACAGCACATTGCTGCAGGTTTATTGATGGTCTTGTTTTGTTTCTACTATCAACTTGCATGTATGAAAACATTCCTCATATTTATGATTCCTAATGGTATCAATTCCATTATCTCTACTCCTATAAAAGATCCAGTTGGTGATGATGGTGTGTCTGCATCCGTCATTTCTGACCATTCGATCTGCGTCTAACGCATGCAAGGTAAGCTATGGCATTTTTGCAACAAGATCCTCGCCACTCTGCTCCAACATTTCAGAAAACCCCTTAGTCTATTCTGGGTGAAACCTAACATATTTTTAGTGATATATATCAAAACCAAGGTGATTTTTTCAAGTTTGTGAATATGCATTAGTCGATTGTAGATCTGTTCCAACACACAGGCACTTTGCTAGTACAAATATAAAAAATGCATTTTGCGGGAATATTCAGTGTTCAAGAAAGCGTTTTGAAGCGACGCTTAAGCGCCGAACGATGGCAAAACGCTTCGCTTTTGCCCTAAGCGGTAGATTAAACGGTTTTTTTTAATTTGGCCATAATTTGGTTGTTTTTTAACTCTCTTCTGCTTGTCTGCTTGCACAACAATGGCAATGTGCCATTTATCTTATTATTAGGCTCTGTTCGGGAACTATTTCCTTCATATTCTGGCAAAATTCTGGCTGCATGATCTCTATTAGGTGTGTCTGTTTGAACTGAACAGCATTTTAGTTGTTATTTTGCTTGCTATGTGAACCTGATGTGTATTTGCTATGGTGTGAACTGTATTTTAGATGCTATTTCAATTACCCATGTGCCATGTTTCCTATTTTCCTGTGTATATTATTCAAAATCTGTCAAATTCTAGCCAATCTCAAAAAACGCTTAAGCACGCTTAAGTGCCCATTGCTCTAAGCTGTGGCCTTCCGCTTTTTTGAACATTGAGAGTATTACGAGATGTTTAATAACTTCTGCCGTTCTTTCCAAGACCTCTTGGAAATCTATGGTGTGAGGGTTAATATTAATAATTAATTTCAGTCCAACAGTTACTTTTTCGAAGTTAGCTGGCTTGCCGCGTATACTGCAGTAGAAGTAAAATTTCGACTACTGAAGGATGTGACTACTAACTACTGTGAAAGCCCACCAGAAAAGATGAAATGAACTATGCAGCAATTTTTCTTGTCCAAAGTGCCTCACTCATCAAAACTAAGTTCAAAATGTGGAAAAAATAAAAGTAGTATGAATTCTCTTGTTTATTGTTGATGACTTGCTATGATCATATATGACTAGAGGATAATCTCCTTTGAACCATCCTAGATGGAATCGAATGACATGTCCTACTCAGTGAGCAATCTCTTTACTCCATGCTGGAATCATGTAGGCGCCACAGCCTCAGGGCAGAGAATGGAACACGCATTCCAAATGCAAATGAGTTAAGAAGGCCACAACCAAGACAATGGGCAAATTGCAGTGCGCAACGAGCCAACCACCGAAGAGTGGCCGTCAGCTGCACTCCTCCCCGCAGAATTTCACTTGTCACTCAGCGAAAGCAATCAAAATTCACAAGCTACCTGACATCCTTCTAGCGATCTACTCCATAACTACAGGCTACGACCGGAATCAATCGATCCTGGGGCCTCAGATCTGCCACTGAAAACCCAGGGAGCCAGAGAGGGGAGGAGGAGGAGCGGCAAGACGCACCCGACATCGTCGCGGTATAGGCGGTTGATGAGGACGTCCCCGCGGAGGTTGAGGAAGTAGATGGCCGACGCCGCCACCGGCATCGTCTCCGCGTCGCCCGCGCCCCGGCTCGAGCGCCTGGGACCACCACCCTTAACTGGCGCGCGGTTCCACGATGCGCCGCCAGCTACGCGGGCGATCTGGTGTGGTCGGGGCTCGCCGGACGGTGAGGAGGAGGGACGGGATTGACGGGGCGCGGGTTTTGGTAGATCTCGGGGAAGGGAGACACGAGCACCAGGTCGTCTTCCCCGTCCAGGAGCGCTTTTTCGTGTGTGTGTTTTAGAATGGACCTCACCGGACGGCGTATTTGCATGGTTGTCTTCGGTTGGTGACTTCTGACTTCGTGTTGTGTTGCGTCTTGGTCCCACTGCTCTGCTTTTGGTACACAAAACAACATGCAAAATGATACTCGCACTATGTTGTCCCAGCTAAAAAAAAATGTTATCCAAAAACAGAAAGCTGTAGATTGATCTACGAACAGCAATTTTGTCCATGGATATTGGGTTTCCGCACGTACGATACCATAAACATCGGGTACCCGACCTGCAAGATGTATGAATAGGGTATGCGTATGAATTTATATACATGGTATCCCAATGGATACCAATAAAAAATTAGTAAATAAAAATAACTCTTATGACATGTGGGTCAACATCTAACCCCGCCAGCCCGCCACTCCCCACATGTTCTATGTGACTCCTTGGAATGACGAAACCTCGACTCATCACCTCCTCGCTCATGCCCTCCAACCACCCTCCGCTTGTACTCCCTTGTCGTTGTCTCCCACTCCATGGCTCTAATCGTTCACCGCACATACTCCTTGCTGCCATCAGAGCCCAAAGAGACATCTGCGGGAGGATGTCATCTCAATGTTAGACTACTCACCCGTCGTCAACTAAATTTAGACTCATTTCTCTACCTTTTATGGTGAAATGCATGGGTACCAATTTGTGTCCACGAATATTGAAGTAGGTGGATATAGAATATTTCTGCGGGTACGGATTAGGCGAAAAGGGGGTGTACCCACCCATTTTCCCATTGCCATATCTAGATTGGTCTGAGGACGGGGCGTCGACCCGTTGGCTGAGCAGCTGAGGTTGCTGCCAGCTCACCTGAGTTCGAGTCCCGGCACAGATGCACGGTGCTCACGGAGTTTCTCCTATAAAAAAAGCCAACGAGGGTTAACCCTTGGGTTGGTCTCATTTTTTTTTATCTAGATTGGTCTTCTCTATTGTATGTTCTCCCAACTCAAAAAAAAATATCTAAAAAAGAAAGATTGTAGATTGATCTACCAATAGCAATTTTGTTCATGGATATTGGGTTTCCGCATGTACCCTACCCATAGAACATCGGGTACCCCTACCCATACCTGCAAAATATATGGATGGGGTATGCTTATGAATTTATATACATGGATAACCCAATAGATACCCAAAAAGAATTGGTAAATAAAAATAACTCTTATGACAATGTGGGGTCAACATCTAACCTCCGCTAGCCTGCCACTCCCCACTTGTTCTATGTGACTCATTGCCTTCCGAGTATTGAAGTAGGTGGATATATAAGATTTCTGCGGGCACGGGTTTAGGGAGAAGGGGGTGTAGCCACCCATACTTTTCCTATTGTCATCTATAGATTGGTCTTCTCTATTGCATAAAACCAGTGACAAAATTTGTACAATGATTCACGTGGGTTAATTGGCTGATCTTCGCCTCTCCCGGTGATTGTAGTGGAGAATTTCAAGATGGTACAGTGAGTTTCTACATAGTGATTGAAATTTTTGGCCATGTTTTCCCGAAATTACTAGTTGAGGAGTACTCGTTGCAAAGATCACTCCAACTCCCCGGGTTGCGACAAGTGGCGCACATGCAGCGCGCCTGAGGGAGTCCTGGATTAGGGGGTGTCCGGATGGCCGGACTATGAACTTTGGCTGGACTCCTGGACTATGAAGATACAAGATTGAAGACTTCGTCCCGTGTCCGGATGGGACTTTCCTTGGCGTGGAAGGCAAGCTTGGCGATACGGATATGTAGATCTCCTACCATTGTAACCGACTACGGTAACCCTAACCCTATTCGGTGCCTATATAAACCGGAGGGTTTTAGTCCGAGGACTAACAACAATCATACCATAGGCTAGCTTCTAGGGTTTAGCCTCTCTACGATCTCGTGGTAGATCTACTCTTGTACTACCCATATCATCAATATTAATCAAGCGGGAGTAGGGTTTTACCTCCATCGAGAGGGCCCGAACACAGGTAAAACATCGTGTCCCTTGTCTCCTGTTACTATCCGCCTAGACGCACATTCGGGACCCCTACCGAGATCCGCCGGTTTTGACACCGACATTGGTACTTTCATTGAGATTTCCTCTGTCGCCATCTTTAGGCCCGATGGCTCCTCCGATCATCAATAACGATGCGCCTGTGGTGAAACTTTTCTCCCGGACAGATCTTCAGATCCGCGGCTTTGCATCGCGGGCCAATTCGCTGGCCATCCGGAGCAGATTGAAAGCTACGCCCGCCATCAGTCGATTTGGAAGTTTGAACTACACGGCCGACGTCGCGGAGACTTGATCTTCGACGGGTTCGAGCCACGCCCAGCGCCGCCAGACCATCACGAGGGCATGATCTAGCTCGCCACGGACAAGGTCTCGAGGTCGCACTAGTGTCCGCCCGACCTTTAGCTCGGAGCCGATCGCGCCGATCAAGGACGGTGGTGGACACCGCCCGGGGCTGCGATCTCTACGGCGATTGAGCCGACACCTACCCCGCCCTTTGCGGCTCATGACTCAAGGTGCGGACTCCTCTCGACTCGAGCCTTCCGCGCCCGCTAATCGAATCCGATTGGGCGCCGATCATGGAATTCATCGCCACGGACATCTTTCAAAGACTCGCCTTTGGCGACATCCTGAATTCAATAAAGTCTCTCTCCTTATCGAGAGCCTGGCCGGATTATGGTCGAAGGTTGGGATGCGACGACGAAGAAATTCAAAGCCCACCCACCACCCACTTCGTAGCCACCGCCGATGATTTAATCGACATCCTCGACTCGACTCAAGACATCGACGGTATGGACGACGATGTAGGGAGGAGCATGAACCAACACCTATAGGGCATTGAGAACCACCTCATCTCACGATGTATACATGGTGGACACACCTAAAGGAAGCGACGACGAGGAACAATGGGACGCCACGAAGGATCGCCCATCGAAAAGCGATCAAACGGCAACGTAAGCGCCGCCAAAGTCCCGCCGACAAAGACCCAGCCATAGAGCAGTGGCGAACCGTGGGCATTTAACATGTTATCGAGCAACCGCCCGAACAGACAATCTGGATAAACAACCCGCCCCCGGCGAAGATAATAATCCGGACGATCTCACGCCGGACAAGTTGCCGGAGCAGAAGAACCTCCACAAAGGCTCGCCGCCATCGCACGTAGCTCGAAAAAGTAGAAGCGGAAGCTCAAAACAGCGGAAGATGCACTCGTAATCGATGGAGCAAAGTACTCAACACCGAGACAAATACGGCGACGATCGCCGAACGAAGAGCTACCCAAAGCGAAAACTACTGCTGAATTTGATGAGGAGGTCAGAGAACCCCCCGCCGCAATCAAAAAATAAGGAGGCCACCCGGTCGGATCGACAACCCCATGGAAAACAGAGAGCGGCGAACGACGCCACACACAAGCCGGCATGCGATCCGCACAAGGATTCGCATCAAAAAGATGGCCCAGTTAGATCTATCTACGGGCCAAGAAAGCAAGCTCTAGTAAGCAAGGCAACACATCAAGTATCCGAACATCACGGTACACCTAAATATAGGGGTGCCGCTGAAGGAAATATGCCCTAGAGGCAATAATAAAGTTATTATTTATTTCCTTATTTCATGATAAATGTTTATTATTCATGCTAGAATTGTATTAACCGGAAACATAATACATGTGTGAATACATAGACAAACATATAGTCACTAGTATGCCTCTACTTGACTAGCTCATTAATCAAAGATGGTTATGTTTCCTAACCATAGACATGTGTTGTTATTTGATTAATGGGATCACATCATTAGGAGAATGATGTGATTGACATGACCCATTCCGTTAGCCTAGCACTTGATCGTTTAGTATGTTGCTATTGCTTTCTTCATGACTTATACATGTTCCCGTAACTATGAGATTATGCAACTCCCGTTTACGGAGGAACACTTTGGTGCTACCAAACGTCACAACGAATCGGGTGATTATAAAGGAGTACTACAGTGTCTCCAAAGGTACATGTTGGGTTGGCGTATTTCGAGATTAAGTTTTGTCACTCCGATTGTCGGAGAGGTATCTCTGGGCCCTCTCGGTAATGCACATCACTATAAGCCTTGCAAGCATTGCAACTAATAAGTTAGTTGCGAGATGATGAATTACGGAACGAGTAAAGAGACTTGCCGGTAACAAGATTGAACTAGGTATTATACAGACGATCGAATCTCGGGCAAGTAACATACCGATGACAAAGGGAACAACGTATGTCGTTATGCGGTTTGACCGATAAAGATCTTCGTAGAATATGTAGGAACCAATATGGGCATCCAGGTTCCGCTATTGGTTATTGACCAAGAATAGTACTCGGTCATGTCTACATAGTTCTCGAACCCGTAGGGTCCGCACGCTTAAGGTTTCGATGCGGTTATATTATGAGTTTACATGTTTTGATGTACCAAGGAGTTCGAGTCCCGGATGAGATCGGGGACATGACGAGGAGTCTCAAATGGTCGAGACGTAAAGATTCATATATTGGATGATATGTTTAGGCTAAGGGTCAAGCCCATGAGGCTTTAGGTCGGTGCAAAAGGAGTTTTATGGAGGCCGGGGCCAAACGCCGGAGTCCTGGCCCTCGCCCTGGGCAAAGGTCACAGCCCTAGAGCTTGCTTGTAACTAGTAGCATTGCATCCATGCATCATGTTTAATTTCCATGAAATTTGAAATGGGGATGATCAAGCCCTAGCACTAAAGCAATTCAAATAGGTTCAAATTCAAAAAATATTTTCAAAACCCAAATTGGTTTGCAAAAATATTCATGATTAATGGAAAAGGGTGAAAACCATATCCAGAGATGATGGATATTTTCCAAGACATTTTTGGATATTTGAATAAACCATATTGTATTTGAATTGGGGCATTTAAAAAACTATTAATATTTTTAAATGCTCCAACAATTCGAAAAATAGTTAAGGGCCTCTGTAATAATTCAGTTAATGCCCACAATTATTTTCAGGATTTATTTAAATGGTTTAGTATTTTACTAAACTAAAACAAAACAGATCTGTAATAATAGAAAACAGGATTTAAACAGAAATAGAGAGAGGGAGAATAACTTACCTGCCAGCCCACCTACGGGCGTCCAACCGCCCAGCTTTCCCTCTGGCCCGGGTTGGCCCAGCCCACCACCACCTCGCGATCGTCGCCTACCTCGCCAAGAGGCGAGAGAGGGACACTGGCGACGCCCGAGCACGCCACGCCTCCCTCGCCGCTTTGCCTCACCGAGACGCCTCGCGCGTTCTCCTCGGCGCCGCCCGACCCCTGGACCCCTCCCTCACTCCTGGATCCCATTCCTCCTCTGCTTCCCTCTCACAAGACCACCGAGCGGCCTGTCGCCACTGTCGCTGTTCGCCCATGCCACCGCCTCCCCTTGCTTCCCGACCAGCCCAAGAGCTCCGCCGCCCCCTCTTCTTCCTCACTCAGACAAAGGCGCCGGACGCCTGGTTGCCGCTTAGCTCCGCCGTTCCCTCCTCGCCACCGAGGATCGCCGCCGTCGATTCGCCGCGTTCAGGCCTCCCCGAGCTCGCCGATGCCATCGCTGCACCCGCCGTGAGCTCCTCCGTCGCTTCCCCTCTTCCCGACTTGTTTTCCTCCTCTAGCCACCATTCCCACATGCTGGCGAAGCTCGCCGCCGGTGTGCTCGTCGCCGGCGTGGCTAGAGCCTCAATGGCTCAAGCCAACCCCACCTCGTGCTCGGCCAGCGACACCAGAGCCCGCAGCACCCTCCGCACCTCGCCGTGCCTCCTAGCGACGTGTCCGAACTCGCCCGAGCTCCGCCGCCGCCAAACACGTCGCCGGGCCGATCCCGCCACCCGACTCGGCTAACCCCACCAATAGCTTCGCTCCTCCCGGCTCCTCCTAGATGCCCTCCAAGGGCCATTTGGTCGCGGAGTGGCAAAACCACTCGCCGTTGCGCTCGGCTGGCGTGGCTAAACGCCGGCAGCCAACGTGGAATTTGACCACGGGTGGGCCTGGTTGACTCTCTGAGTCAATGACGGTGGGGCCCCCACTCGTTAGATAAATAGGTTTAGTTTTAATTAAAATTTAGTTAAGCTAATTACTCGACACGTGGGACCCTTGCCGGTTTGACTGGACCGCCCAGTTGACTGATGACGCCACACCGATGTGGTGTCGACGCCATAATCATTTTCTGGATTTAATTTAATTCAGGGAATTTCAGAAAATACTCTAAACTTCAATAAATCATAGAAATTCAACCGTAACTCGGATTGAAATAATTTATATATGAAAAATGACCAGAAAAATATGAAGAATCTGTTTATGCCATGATCATGCATGTTTGAACAAGTTAACCTCACTGAATAGGATGAATCATGATTAGGGTAATTTATGAACTAGCATTTGGAGTTGGAGTTCAACCTTGTTTGAATTCCACTTCAACTAACTTGGATTACTATTGCATTAGGTGAATTCAGTACCTTAATATGACATGTCATTCATGTGAATGTGCATTGCATTGATTGTGTTCTCTCTTGTTTGCGGTAATTGTCCCTCTCGGTAGAGCGAAGTTCGACGATTGTTCAATGACACCGATGAAGAGTCATATTATCTTCGAAGTGCTGTGCAAGCAAAACCCCTTGTTCATTCCGATACAATCCCACTCTCTCGCTCCTGCTCTATTTTACTGCATTAGGACAACAACGACTCATGTGTTACTTGCTGCGGTAGCTGAACCCCTTGATCCTTTGCATGACTGTCATTCCACAAGAATTAGATGAAACCCACTAGCATGAGTAGGAATTGTTTGAGCCATGTTGTGCCTACTCATTTATGCTTGTTGTCATGCCTGCCATCGCTTAGAGTTGAGTCGGTCCGATTCATCGGGAATGAATTGGAATTGTTATGAGCATGTCCTTTGTGTGTGAGCTAAGTGTGTGAACACGATTTGGTAAAGGTAGCGGTGAGAGGCCATGTAGGAGTACATGGTGGGTTGTCTCATTGAAACCGCCCTCGTGAACTGAGTTCGTGTTTGTGATCCATGAAACAGTTACTACCACGCATTGGGATCCTTAATTGACCCTCTCGGCTTCTTAACCACCCTTGTCCTCATCAGGGAGTTGCAAGTAGTTTCGTGTTTGTAGCATGTTTGGGGCACGCAACGCTGACCTTAGGGGTGGGTTGTGTTGCGGTAGGCACCGTGGGTCTGATGTACCGAAAGTGCCCGTTTGGTATCTCGGGAACCCCGCACACATCGTTCGGGCTGTATGGGAAACCTCGGCCGGACTCCCTGCGGATGGAACCCGAATAGGCGATAAACCTGGACTAGGGATTTGAGTGTTTAGGTAGGCCGTGGCCGACACCCACGTTGGGCTTCCGCTTGAAGGTTGCCGAGTACATGTCGTGTAAACGGCGGTAAGTGGTGAGAGCGTGTGAAGAAGTACACCCTGCAGGTTTAATATGATCTATTCGAATAGCCGTGTCCGCGGAGAAGGACTTCTGGGTTGCCTATATCAGTTCATAGACAAGTGAAAGTGGATACTCTAAAATACGCAAGATAAGCGTGAGTGCTATGGATGGCGTTTCTCGTAGGTAGACGGGAGCGGATCCATAGTGGTGTATTGATATGGTGAATATGTGGACTCGTGTGCGCCACCTCAAAGAGTTACTTACAGACGTAGTTTAGGATAGCCACCGAGTCAAAGCTGGCTTGCTGCAGTCAAACTCCACCACCCCCCTTTTGATAATGATGCATATGTAGTTAGTTCTGATGTAAGTCTTGCTGAGTACAATTGTACTCACGTTTGCTTATTTTATGTTTTGCGAGAGACGCGGTCTCGCTAGTAGTTCCACGTGGACTTCGACGCTTAGCTTGTTACCTCAGCTACGATCTTGTGCCCTCGGCAGATCTGGTAGATAGTCGCTTCTCAGCCTTTTTCATTTATAGTTGTCTGCATCTGCACATGTTTAGCTTCCGCTTGTGCTTTGACTTGTATGTTTCGAGTGTTGGGTCATGAGACCCATGTTTGTAATATCTCGCTCTTCGGAGCCTAATGAATAATATCTGAGTCGAGAGTTATGTTGTGATGCCACGTCGTATTTACACATATTGAGCATATTGTGTGTATGTTTGAAATGCTTGGTATGTGTGGGATCCGACAAACTAGTTGTTTATCCTCGGTAGCCTCTCATATGGGGAAATGTAGTCTCGTGCTTACGAGCGATAGTAGTCCGCTTCTGCCCGGTTCACCGGAGTCCCGCTAGCCCAAAGACTACCTTGGACACTTGTTGCGGCATGTGTTTCACTCGTTCCTATGTCTGTCCTTCGGGAAATGTCACGCGGTGTTATTCGAGTCCCGCCTAGCTGCTACTGCCGGGATACCGAGTCCTGTTAGCCAGTGCTACAGCCCGAATATATACGTTGATGACCGACATGCTCGATGTGATTCATGTATGCTGTCCCCATAGGTTAGCACCGCTTTGGGTTCACGACTAGCCATGTCGGCCCGGTTCTTTGTCATATGGGTGCTAGCGACACTATCATATACGTGAGCCAAAAGACGCAAACGGTCCCGGGCCATGGTAAGGCGACACCGTGGGAATACCGTGCGTGAGGCCGCAAAGTGATATGATGTGTTACATGCTAGATCGGTGTGACTTAGGATCGGGTCCCGACAGCGTTGGTATCGAGCCCGATCGCTCAGAGGATTACCAAGCCAAACTGGTGAAGTTGTGTCTAGAAATGCTTTAGTTATGTAAGGAATTGATTGTGAAAGGGAACGAAGGCTCTTTTTACTCCTTATATCTCATGGCCTTCGATCCGAGTCAACCTCTTCTCTTCTACGGGTTTAAGAACTAGGCTTCTCATCTATCTATCGGGATGACGTGTTACTAATCCATAGACTTATAAGATTGTTGGTTTTAATCCCGATTCAGTTCCTACTATTCCCGTATGATAACCGTTGATCTCGTAATCTTGTTATGATGTTGAGTGGTTATGCCACCATTTTTGCAGGATGTCTCAAATCTTTTGAGCAATTACAGCCGTTATCTGTCCGAGTCATCCTGTGTCTCTAAATAGTCCGATGCATTTGCAAATCCTTTCTTTCTGCTTCGATGTCCTTTTGGTCGTAATAAGCACACTAACCGTGCGTTGAGGTAATTTATTGCCTTGACACACATGTTGGAACTATTATTATGACCCTAGATGTTTAGGAAGTCACCTAGCAATTTAGCAATGCTTTTGTATCCCAAGTGTGATGATTCTCGCCATCATTTTCAAAGCATCCGTGATGCCATGTAGTAGTAGGTATTCTACTCACGGTTTCGAACCCGAGATTCACCCTACTTACTTCATGTTGTTAGTATTTGCTAGTGCCCTTAGGATATTAGTAACCTTTGCGATAGTCCTCGAGGTCCGTGGTATTTCCTTCTTCCAAATACTACGAACCGCTTATGGCGTAAGTTCCTTGTTAAATCAAAACATCACAATAAGAGTGCTCTTGAGGAGTTCTCCATTCATAATTGTGAATCTGCCAATTCTACCTCTCTCGCATGGGTTATCCGGAAGAAATGTTGAGCTTCGCTCGACATACTAATCTGTGCATCCACAACTCGAAAATTATATGTTCCTTTAAGTTGCTCTCTTTAGTTGTATCCCACCATCCTCTATCAATTGATAATCAAGGGTATGCGACATTGTTTATCGATGCATATTATCCTTGTGGTCCGTCAAGCCATTCTATTCCGAATAACTAGGAGAAACAAACCCAAAGACCTCATCCATATCCAGGGTTGGGTCAAAGTAGTTGTATTCCGCAGATCAAATGCCAATCCAGCTTTTGATTCGTTTCTATCCTCAAGTATTACCCACTTTATGTCGGGAACTTCATGAGAATTGCACCTTCTTTTATGAACTCTTGACGCAGTTGATACTTCTCGCTATCATTATTCATTCCTCGGTCCCGTGTTGATACAACCGAATGCCGACAAGTGAAGTGTGATGTGAAATCAATACTCCGAGCAACTTGTTGCTTGGTAGCTAATGGACAATATCCTCCTTCTTAGCGTGTTGATTATTGAATCATCATCCTAAGATTGATCGTGCTACCTAGTCCTTAGTTCCGTGCACTCTTCGATCTATGAGTTAGGATCTGTCAAGTCCTCACTGCTCATGAGTTAGATCCTGTCAAGTCCTCACTGCTCAATCATATCGCCTTGCCCTACGAAAAGCAAGATTTTCTCGAGCTTAGTAATATATCGGTGGTTCATGACTTTCTAAATATCTTCTTGAAGTGTTATCAGTTGTCACCGACCGCTATGTTGAGTTCGTGATCATATTGGTTTTCTTCTAAACCACCCATTCTCCAAGAATCTGTGTTGGGTATCCCCGAGCTAGTTGGTTAAGCTAGACAACAACTTGGAGAGTTGGAAGATAAAAGCTTGTCCAACTTAGTTCGCTCCAAAGGGATATTCTTGTGTAGTATGTGTTGAAGAAAGATGATATCTTCATCGATGGGTCCTCGTGATCGATTGTTGGACCTATTGTTTTATCAATTCGTTGACTTGAGTATGGGCCATTGTCAAGTCAAATCAGTACTAACGGTGCTCGTAATGTTGTCTTACTCGTGGTTGATCCTCGAGCATACACCATTATACCTTTTGGTCCGACCAATGCTATCACCGTGTTCACATGATGGTGGAAGTCCAATTGATATGGAAATTCGATGAGTTGTTGTTGAGCCCATCGCCAGCATTTTGTCTCCCCATGAGTCATGTTGAACATCAACCTAGTGTTGGAAACTTGTGTAAGCATTTCTTCGTGTGCCGCTCATGAAGCCTATGTTTGGATGTAAGTAGCGACTTCCTCTAATTCATGTGCATCGATGCAAGTTGCCGCCGTGAATTTCAGAAAGGTTTGTTTTGCCTCCTCCGAATCATCCCAATTCAGTCATGCATACGCGCGAGGTATTACGTGGTTCGGAGACTTGCAACCTTCGCTCTACATGTGTCCCTAGCACACCAAGCCACCGATTGATTGTTCAAGGAGAAGAAGTTCCTTCTTAAGAGCATGCCTTATGCAAGGACTTCAATATCCTCGATTATGGTTCCCCACCGAACTTGGTAGTGTTTATCATAAGACTACTACGTGGCCATGTTTGTGCGGGACAACGTGTTCACCTGTTTGTAGCGTAACCCGCCATGTTTTGGAGCTTGCTACCTTAGTTCACTCCCGAGAATCTCGCAAAGTCATCTCGTCGGTTTTGGTTGCAACCTTTCCTTTTCGGACATCTTTGAGTCTGAAGTATCCCATCACCAATCGGATCTGAATCTCAGCAGATATGATGGTTGGAACGTTCGGACAATTGCATTTCGCTCCCCGCTTGTACCGCCCTCGTGCCATTCCACTATGGGCTGCCTTCTTAGTAATTCTTGTCCAGGTTCATCTTCAAAAGTGGACTTACCATGGGTCCCTCCACCTCCGACGATAAGCAAAATCATCCATTGCGTTGTCTTCAACAAGGTAGTCCACATCATCCATTCTAGTCCGGGTGTACCATTTCTTTGCATTCCACCAAATGATCGCTTGTGATTGCCCTAGGCTGGTATAAAGAGTTCAAATGATCTATGGATCAAAAGTAATTCTTTTTGCCACTTAAGGGAATAGTTCTTTGCGTCACCTTTCTCGAGGTGCCCCGTTATTGAATCATGATAAATATTTCCTCGCCACCTTGACCCATCCACCATCTTTTTAAGCATGGAATTGTTGCCACTAATCAAACCTCGTCGTTGTTCTTCCATCCCTCTCGATGTGTTTTGTGTCTCAACTCGAGATGTGTCACCGTCTCAGTCCGTGAGTCGATCATGTTTACTTGATCTTCGTGAAGATTGGATCATGTAGGGTTTCCCCTTTCTTTCTGTTGCCGTGTCGGGTGAAGATCTCAAAGACGTCAAGACCAAGATGATGGAATGAATCAACATCTTCGAGAAAGGCAAATGGATCATGAAGATTGTGATAGTTTGTGACTCCCTTTTCCTCTTACTCACGCCTTGAATCTCGGGCGAGATTCTTGTTTAGTGGGGGTGAGTTGTCACAGCCCTAGAGCTTGCTTGTAACTAGTAGCATTGCATCCATGCATCATGTTTAATTTCCATGAAATTTGAAATGGGGATGATCAAGCCCTAGCACTAAAGCAATTCAAATAGGTTCAAATTCAAAAAAATATTTTCAAAAACCCAAATTGGTTTGCAAAAATATTCATGATTAATGGAAAAGGGTGAAAACCATATCCAGAGATGATGGATATTTTCCAAGACATTTTGGATATTTGAATAAACCATATTGTATTTGAATTGGGGCATTTTAAAAAACTATTAATATTTTTAAATGCTCCAACAATTCTGAAAAATAGTTAAGGGCCTCTGTAATAATTCAGTTAATGCCCACAATTATTTTCAGGATTTATTTAAATGGTTTAGTATTTTACTAAACTAAAACAAAACAGATATGTAATAATAGAAAACAGGATTTAAACAGAAATAAGAGAGAGGGAGAATAACTTACGGCAGCCCACCTACGGGCGTCCAACCGACCCAGCTTTCCCCCTCTCGCTGCCCAGTTGGCCCAGCCCACCACCACCTCGCCAGCTGTCGCCTACCTCTGCCAAGAGGCGAGAGGAGGGACCTGGCGACGCCCGAGCACGCCACGCCTCCTCCTGCTCTTTGCCTCACCGAGACGCCCTGCGTTCTCCTCGGCCGCCCGACCCCTCGACCCCCTCCTCACTCCTGGATCCCATTCCTCCTCTCGCTTCCTCTCAAGACCACCGAAGCGGCCCTGTCGCCACTGCCGCTGTTCGCCATGCCACCGCCTCCCCTTGCTTCCCGACCAGCCCAAGAGCTCCGCCCCCTCTTCTTCCTCACTGACAAAAAGGCGCCGGACGCCTGGTTGCCGCTTAGCTCGCCGTTGCCTCCTCGGCCACCGAGGATCGCCGCCGTCGATTCGCCGCCGTTCGTGCCTCCCGAGCTCGCATGATGCCATCGCTGCACCCGCCGTGAGCTCCTCCGCTGTTTCCCCTCTTCCCGACTTGTTTTCCTCCTCTAGCCACTGCTCCCAGCCATGGCCGAAGCTCGCCGCCGCGTGCTCGTCGCCCGGCGTGGCTAGAGCCTCAATGGCTCAAGCCAACCCCACCTCTCAGGTTTCGAGCACCAGGAGCCCGCAGACCCTTCGCACCTCCCGCCAGGCCTCCTAGCGACGTGTCCGAACTCGCCGAGCTCGCCGCCGCCAAACACGTCGCCAAGGCCGATCCCGCCACCCGACTCGGCTAACCCCACCAATAGCTTCGGCTCCTCCCGGCTCCTCCTAGATGCCTCCATGGGCCATTTGGTCGCCGGAGTGGCAAAACCACTCGCTGCTGCGTTGGCTCGCTGGCGGCTAAACGCCGCAGCCAACGTGGATTTGACCACGGTGGGCCTCTGTTGACTCTCCCGAGTCAATGACAGTGGGGCCCATACTCGTTAGATAAATAGGTTTAGTTTTAATTAAAATTTAGTTAAGCTAATTACTCGACACGTGGGACCCATCGCCAGCTTGACCTGGACCGCCTGATTGACTGATGACGCCACACCGACGTGGTCCGACGCCATAATCATTTTCTGGATTTAATTTAATTCAGGGAATTTCAGAAAATACTCTAAACTTCAATAAATCATAGAAATTCAACCGTAACTCGGATTGAAATAATTTATATATGAAAAATGATCAGAAAAATATGAAGAATCTGTTTATTCCATGATCATGCATGTTTGAACAAGTTAACCTCACTGAATAGGATGAAT